>JASEVX010000004.1:107533246-107857552 GCA_031761405.1 Serripes groenlandicus | reverse complement strand
ACCTTTGAGGTACAGGCCTGTGTCTTGTGTGCAATATGTCACCTCATCATGGTGAACATGTGTGCCTATTAACTTGGGAATTCTATGATGCATGGTTTCTCATTTCGACCTTTGACTTCTAAGTGTTAGCTTGACCTTTGAGGTACAGGCCTGTGTCGTGTGTGCCACATGTCACCTCATCATGGTGAACACGTGTGCCCAGTTACTTGAGATCCCTATGATGCATGGTTGAGATTTGAGCCGGAAAAGGTACAGTCATATCAAACAGTACTCATTTTGACCTTTGCCCTCTAATTGTGACCTTGACCTTTGAGGTACATGCCTGGGTTTTGTGCGCAACACGGCACCTCACCATGGTGAGCATTTGTGCCTAGTAACTTTGGAATCTTGTGGTGCATGGTTGAGATGCGGGCCAGACGAGGTACAGTGCTATTGAACAGTACTCATTTTGACGTTGACCTCTAAGTGTGACATTGACCGTTGAGGTACAGGCCTGTGTTTTAAGCGTGACACGCCACCTCATCATGGTGAACATATGTGCCTATTAACTTGGGAATCCTATGATGGTTGGTTAAAATGCAGGCCGGACAAGATTGGGTGGGACTAACGGACTCATCATGGTGAACGTTTGTGCCAAGTTTCTTGGAAATCCTTTCATTGATGGTTAAGATGCGGGCAGGACAAGGTACCATCCTATCAAACAATGCCCATTTTGACCTCTAAGTGTGACCTTGACCTTTGAGGTACAGGCCTGGGATTTGTGCGGAACACGGCACCTGACCATGGTGAGCATGTGTGCCTAGTAACTTTGGAATCCTATGGTGTATGGTTGAGATGCGGGCCAGACAAGGTACAGTGCTATTTAACAGTACTCATTTTGACGTTGACCTCTAAGTGTGACCGTGACCGTTGAGGTACAGGCCTGTGTTTTAAGCGTGATACTCGTAATACTCCATTCAAAAATTGTATTTTCAATTGCGGACATTTCTCATATTTTTCACCAGATGCTTTCAACGGGGTCTGCTGCTGATATTTTCTATGTGGGAAAGAGTTAACAAACATGTTAATGTCGTATTACAAGCAATACAAAATTCCCCTACCGGAAGAGGACAGCACATTGTGTATTGTATGTACATTTATGGACAAAAACAGCGATGCACTGCATACATTTTGGATACAGGCCTATCCAACATTTCTAATTTCCACCTGTAAGTGTGACCTTGACGTACAGGCCTGTGACTTGGTCGCTACATGTCACCTCATCATGGTGAACATGTGTGCCCAGTCACTTGGGAATTATATGATGCATGGTTTCTCATTTCGACCTTTGACCGCTAAGTGTGACCTTGACATTTTAGGTACAGGCCTGTGTCTTGTGTGCAACATGTCACCACCTCACCATGGTGAACATGTGTGTCCCGTAACATTGGAATCCTAGGATGCATGGTTGAGATGCGAGTCGGACAAGGTTCAGTCCTATCAAACAGTACACATTTTGACCTATAAGTGTGACCTTGACCATTGAAGTACAGACCTGTGTCTTGTGTGCAACATGTCACCTCACCATGGTGAACTAACGTAGTAACGTGGAAATCCTATGATGCATGGTTAAGATGTGAGCCGGACAAGGTACAGTACTCATTTTGACCTTTGACCTAGACCTTTGAGGTACAGCCCTGGGTTGTGTGCTCAACACGGCACCTCACCATGGTGAACATTTGTGCCTTGTAACTTTGGAGTCCTATGATGCATGGTTGAGATGCGGGCCGGACAATGTACAGTTCTATCAAACAGTACTCATTTGACATTTGACCTCTAAGTGTGACCGTGACCGTATTGCCTAGAAATAAGACTCATAAATGGGAAGATTCTGTAGTTTCAGAACAAGATACATACTGATATCACCGACATTGACATCTCTGCTACTTTTGAAAACATTGTGGGAAAAGAAGTTACTTTATTACTTTAACACCGATGTAATGAATCAGGAAAAATGGGCTACAATACAACACAATAGCATCATATTATTTTCATATTTTTTTTATTCTATCACGTCAATAACAACAACAGCTATCCATATATAATAACATAACAGGTTTAATGGTCTCTATAGAAATCACAGAAACTTCTGGACCAGGAGGCTGCTGTTTTGTCTGTATTGATGCTGACACCTGGTGGTGATGATGTCATCGCTGTGTCGTTTAACTCTGACAAGATGGATCTGGCTGTTGTTTGAACCTAAAAATAAAAAAAAGAGTTATTAAATAAGACATAAATATTATACCTGATATGGTAACAGTCACTGTGCTTTATTAGCCTTTTCCAACAGCAGTAGACAGGAAATTATGAAAATACTGAGTAAAAGGATTTGACTAGAACACATTTATGATAGTAATAGCTTCTTATACCATATGTTTGCAACCATTTTTCCATAGCTGTCTTCTGCAATATCATATGTTCGGCGTAAAATAATATTGCAACTTACCTGATTCCATTTCTTGTCTGATATCTGCTGGTAGATCTGCTGAACACCTTCGCACACGGACAAACGTAGAGACAGTTGAAGACTCCTGGCTGAATTACCATCAAGACTTGATATCAGAGACTGTTGGCTCAGGGATGTGATTTGTTCATCTAGAAAAGACAAAAACAAAAATATGTACATCATCTCATAAGACAGGAATGTTTATTAATGAAATTTTAAGAAATCAAAATAAAATCAGAATTGTAGTTAAGACTACACTAATGTTGATATTAATATGGTAAACCCATCTGTTATGAAAGTGTGATTTCGAGAATACATTTTAACTGTATGTTAATTTTTTTCTCCAGTAATTTAATGTGATTTGGCGATCAAAATATATACGGTTGACAATGAAGATATATGAATAATGGTAACCTACCCAACATATCTTTCTGTTTCTGTGCAACATCAAGAACAACAATCTGATCTCTGAGAGTTGAAGCAGCAGATACTACATCCATGGTTTTTATAGTTATATGACGTTTTTAAGTTATCTTTAAGACTTGTTGAGATTTTCTCAGAATGTGATATCTTAAAGTGTTGACTTCTCTATTTATACATGTAAAGTTCATGGTGCAGTGCATTGTTTGATATTGATTTACTAATTAAGCTTATAATTAATTTAAATTATCAATTAAAGAATACATGCATAAATCAATTGCAATTTAAACACACTTGAAAAGGTGTGGACCCTTTCAAGTATAATCTTAATGATGATTTCCTGTTTCAGGTGTTACATTGTTTGAGGTGATTAAGACAATTAATTAGATAATTATAATTAATCATTGTCTGATCACTGGATAGGGTTAGTTAATAGGTGAGTTGATTTCAAGTACACATTTAATTCTTCTTCTTTGAAGTTTTTCAATGAGTGCAATTACATAATCAATTATGAATTAAATAACCATTGGGTTTAATTACTGTTTGATCACTGGGTTGGATCAGTAGCTCAATTCTAAAATTGATTTACTTCATACAAGTGTGTACTTTAGAAACGAAAACACTTTATTTTCATAACTCCTTTATCACTGACAATACCAATATACATAAAAATCAAGTTATTTCAACATCACAAATAGGACACCGCATAGTTCCATGCTTGATAAGTTAATTGATTAACATTTCTTCGGGCTTCCAGATATAATATTTAATAGTTTTCTTGTGTCTGTATACTATAATGTTATTTTTCATATAGCATATGTTTCTACTTGTAATTATGTACACATACATTTCCGACTGCTGATGTAACTTTAATATCAATTTAAAAGACTCTTTCTTATTGAAAACAAATGGAAAAGTACTTGAAACCTAAACACACACAACTGATATTACTTTTATTCTTCTTTCCTAGATATAATGAAAGGCATTGGAAAAGGAGAGAAATTTAACTACATGTTTCAGTTTGTCTCCTTTCCACAATGTTTTCTGTTCTTTATCTCTTCGCTCCGAAACTAAAGAATGATCCTTATTGTATGTTATTTTCCCTCCAATGGAAACCCCGACTTAAATTTGTGTATTGTATGTATATTTATGGACAAAAACAGCAATGCAATGCATACATTTTGGATACAGTCCTATCAAACATTTCTCATTTCGCCTTTTGAACTGTAAGTGTGACATTGACTTTTGAGGTACAGACCTTTGTCTTGGTGGCCACATGTCACCTCAATATTGTGAACATGTGTGCCCAGTAACATAGGAATCCTATGATGCTAAGGGTGATATTGACCTTTGAGGTACAGGCCTGTGTCTTGTGTGCAATATGTCACCTCATCATGGTGAACATGTGTGCCTATTAACTTGGGAATTCTATGATGCATGGTTTCTCATTTCGACCTTTGACTTCTAAGTGTTAGCTTGACCTTTGAGGTACAGGCCTGTGTCGTGTGTGCCACATGTCACCTCATCATGGTGAACACGTGTGCCCAGTTACTTGAGATCCCTATGATGCATGGTTGAGATTTGAGCCGGAAAAGGTACAGTCATATCAAACAGTACTCATTTTGACCTTTGCCCTCTAATTGTGACCTTGACCTTTGAGGTACATGCCTGGGTTTTGTGCGCAACACGGCACCTCACCATGGTGAGCATTTGTGCCTAGTAACTTTGGAATCTTGTGGTGCATGGTTGAGATGCGGGCCAGACGAGGTACAGTGCTATTGAACAGTACTCATTTTGACGTTGACCTCTAAGTGTGACATTGACCGTTGAGGTACAGGCCTGTGTTTTAAGCGTGACACGCCACCTCATCATGGTGAACATATGTGCCTATTAACTTGGGAATCCTATGATGGTTGGTTAAAATGCAGGCCGGACAAGATTGGGTGGGACTAACGGACTCATCATGGTGAACGTTTGTGCCAAGTTTCTTGGAAATCCTTTCATTGATGGTTAAGATGCGGGCAGGACAAGGTACCATCCTATCAAACAATGCCCATTTTGACCTCTAAGTGTGACCTTGACCTTTGAGGTACAGGCCTGGGATTTGTGCGGAACACGGCACCTGACCATGGTGAGCATGTGTGCCTAGTAACTTTGGAATCCTATGGTGTATGGTTGAGATGCGGGCCAGACAAGGTACAGTGCTATTTAACAGTACTCATTTTGACGTTGACCTCTAAGTGTGACCGTGACCGTTGAGGTACAGGCCTGTGTTTTAAGCGTGATACTCGTAATACTCCATTCAAAAATTGTATTTTCAATTGCGGACATTTCTCATATTTTTCACCAGATGCTTTCAACGGGGTCTGCTGCTGATATTTTCTATGTGGGAAAGAGTTAACAAACATGTTAATGTCGTATTACAAGCAATACAAAATTCCCCTACCGGAAGAGGACAGCACATTGTGTATTGTATGTACATTTATGGACAAAAACAGCGATGCACTGCATACATTTTGGATACAGGCCTATCCAACATTTCTAATTTCCACCTGTAAGTGTGACCTTGACGTACAGGCCTGTGACTTGGTCGCTACATGTCACCTCATCATGGTGAACATGTGTGCCCAGTCACTTGGGAATTATATGATGCATGGTTTCTCATTTCGACCTTTGACCGCTAAGTGTGACCTTGACATTTTAGGTACAGGCCTGTGTCTTGTGTGCAACATGTCACCACCTCACCATGGTGAACATGTGTGTCCCGTAACATTGGAATCCTAGGATGCATGGTTGAGATGCGAGTCGGACAAGGTTCAGTCCTATCAAACAGTACACATTTTGACTTTTGACCTATAAGTGTGACCTTGACCATTGAAGTACAGACCTGTGTCTTGTGTGCAACATGTCACCTCACCATGGTGAACTAACGTAGTAACGTGGAAATCCTATGATGCATGGTTAAGATGTGAGCCGGACAAGGTACAGTACTCATTTTGACCTTTGACCTAGACCTTTGAGGTACAGCCCTGGGTTGTGTGCTCAACACGGCACCTCACCATGGTGAACATTTGTGCCTTGTAACTTTGGAGTCCTATGATGCATGGTTGAGATGCGGGCCGGACAATGTACAGTTCTATCAAACAGTACTCATTTGACATTTGACCTCTAAGTGTGACCGTGACCGTATTGCCTAGAAATAAGACTCATAAATGGGAAGATTCTGTAGTTTCAGAACAAGATACATACTGATATCACCGACATTGACATCTCTGCTACTTTTGAAAACATTGTGGGAAAAGAAGTTACTTTATTACTTTAACACCGATGTAATGAATCAGGAAAAATGGGCTACAATACAACACAATAGCATCATATTATTTTCATATTTTTTTTATTCTATCACGTCAATAACAACAACAGCTATCCATATATAATAACATAACAGGTTTAATGGTCTCTATAGAAATCACAGAAACTTCTGGACCAGGAGGCTGCTGTTTTGTCTGTATTGATGCTGACACCTGGTGGTGATGATGTCATCGCTGTGTCGTTTAACTCTGACAAGATGGATCTGGCTGTTGTTTGAACCTAAAAATAAAAAAAAGAGTTATTAAATAAGACATAAATATTATACCTGATATGGTAACAGTCACTGTGCTTTATTAGCCTTTTCCAACAGCAGTAGACAGGAAATTATGAAAATACTGAGTAAAAGGATTTGACTAGAACACATTTATGATAGTAATAGCTTCTTATACCATATGTTTGCAACCATTTTTCCATAGCTGTCTTCTGCAATATCATATGTTCGGCGTAAAATAATATTGCAACTTACCTGATTCCATTTCTTGTCTGATATCTGCTGGTAGATCTGCTGAACACCTTCGCACACGGACAAACGTAGAGACAGTTGAAGACTCCTGGCTGAATTACCATCAAGACTTGATATCAGAGACTGTTGGCTCAGGGATGTGATTTGTTCATCTAGAAAAGACAAAAACAAAAATATGTACATCATCTCATAAGACAGGAATGTTTATTAATGAAATTTTAAGAAATCAAAACAAAATCAGAATTGTAGTTAAGACTACATTAATGTTGATATTAATATGGTAAACCCATCTGTTATGAAAGTGTGATTTCGAGAATACATTTTAACTGTATGTTAATTTTTTTCTCCAGTAATTTAATGTGATTTGGCGATCAAAATATATACGGTTGACAATGAAGATATATGAATAATGGTAACCTACCCAACATATCTTTCTGTTTCTGTGCAACATCAAGAACAACAATCTGATCTCTGAGAGTTGAAGCAGCAGATACTACATCCATGGTTTTTATAGTTATATGACGTTTTTAAGTTATCTTTAAGACTGTTGCTTGTTGAGATTTTCTCAGAATGTGATATCTTAAAGTGTTGACTTCTCTATTTATACATGTAAAGTTCATGGTGCAGTGCATTGTTTGATATTGATTTACTAATTAAGTTTATAATAAATTTAAATTATCAATTAAAGAATACATGCATAAATCAATTGCAATTTAAACACACTTGAAAAGGTGTGGACCCTTTCAAGTATAATCTTAATGATGATTTCCTGTTTCAGGTGTTACATTGTTTGAGGTGATTAAGACAATTAATTAGATAATTATAATTAATCATTGTCTGATCACTGGATAGGATTAGTTAATAGGTGAGTTGATTTCAAGTACACATTTAATTCTTCTTCTTTGAAGTTTTTCAATGAGTGCAATTACATAATCAATTATGAATTAAATAACCATTGGGTTTAATTACTGTTTGATCACTGGGTTGGATCAGTAGCTCAATTCTAAAATTGATTTACTTCATACAAGTGTGTACTTTAGAAACGAAAACACTTTATTTTCATAACTCCTTTATCACTGACAATACCAATATACATAAAAATCAAGTTATTTCAACATCACAAATAGGACACCGCATAGTTCCATGCTTGATAAGTTAATTGATTAACATTTCTTCGGGCTTCCAGATATAATATTTAATAGTTTTCTTGTGTCTGTATACTATAATGTTATTTTTCATATAGCATATGTTTCTACTTGTAATTATGTACACATACATTTCCGACTGCTGATGTAACTTTAATATCAATTTAAAAGACTCTTTCTTATTGAAAACAAATGGAAAAGTACTTGAAACCTAAACACACACAACTGATATTACTTTTATTCTTCTTTCCTAGATATAATGAAAGGCATTGGAAAAGGAGAGAAATTTAACTACATGTTTCAGTTTGTTTCCTTTCCACAATGTTTTCTGTTCTTTATCTCTTCGCTCCGAAACTAAAGAATGATCCTTATTGTATGTTATTTTCCCTCCAATGGAAACCCCGACTTAAATTTGTGTATTGTATGTATATTTATGGACAAAAACAGCAATGCAATGCATACATTTTGGATACAGTCCTATCAAACATTTCTCATTTCGCCTTTTGACCTGTAAGTGTGACATTGACTTTTGAGGTACAGACCTTTGTCTTGGTGGCCACATGTCACCTCATCATTGTGAACATGTGTGCCCAGTAACATAGGAATCCTATTATGCTAAGGGTGATATTGACCTTTGAGGTACAGGCCTGTGTCTTGTGTGCAATATGTCACCTCATCATGGTGAACATGTGTGCCTATTAACTTGGGAATTCTATGATGCATGGTTTCTCATTTCGACCTTTGACTTCTAAGTGTTAGCTTGACCTTTGAGGTACAGGCCTGTGTCGTGTGTGCCACATGTCACCTCATCATGGTGAACACGTGTGCCCAGTTACTTGAGATCCCTATGATGCATGGTTGAGATTTGAGCCGGAAAAGGTACAGTCATATCAAACAGTACTCATTTTGACCTTTGCCCTCTAATTGTGACCTTGACCTTTGAGGTACATGCCTGGGTTTTGTGCGCAACACGGCACCTCACCATGGTGAGCATTTGTGCCTAGTAACTTTGGAATCTTGTGGTGCATGGTTGAGATGCGGGCCAGACGAGGTACAGTGCTATTGAACAGTACTCATTTTGACGTTGACCTCTAAGTGTGACATTGACCGTTGAGGTACAGGCCTGTGTTTTAAGCGTGACACGCCACCTCATCATGGTGAACATATGTGCCTATTAACTTGGGAATCCTATGATGGTTGGTTAAAATGCAGGCCGGACAAGATTGGGTGGGACTAACGGACTCATCATGGTGAACGTTTGTGCCAAGTTTCTTGGAAATCCTTTCATTGATGGTTAAGATGCGGGCAGGACAAGGTACCATCCTATCAAACAATGCCCATTTTGACCTCTAAGTGTGACCTTGACCTTTGAGGTACAGGCCTGGGATTTGTGCGGAACACGGCACCTGACCATGGTGAGCATGTGTGCCTAGTAACTTTGGAATCCTATGGTGTATGGTTGAGATGCGGGCCAGACAAGGTACAGTGCTATTTAACAGTACTCATTTTGACGTTGACCTCTAAGTGTGACCGTGACCGTTGAGGTACAGGCCTGTGTTTTAAGCGTGATACTCGTAATACTCCATTCAAAAATTGTATTTTCAATTGCGGACATTTCTCATATTTTTCACCAGATGCTTTCAACGGGGTCTGCTGCTGATATTTTCTATGTGGGAAAGAGTTAACAAACATGTTAATGTCGTATTACAAGCAATACAAAATTCCCCTACCGGAAGAGGACAGCACATTGTGTATTGTATGTACATTTATGGACAAAAACAGCGATGCACTGCATACATTTTGGATACAGGCCTATCCAACATTTCTAATTTCCACCTGTAAGTGTGACCTTGACGTACAGGCCTGTGACTTGGTCGCTACATGTCACCTCATCATGGTGAACATGTGTGCCCAGTCACTTGGGAATTATATGATGCATGGTTTCTCATTTCGACCTTTGACCGCTAAGTGTGACCTTGACATTTTAGGTACAGGCCTGTGTCTTGTGTGCAACATGTCACCACCTCACCATGGTGAACATGTGTGTCCCGTAACATTGGAATCCTAGGATGCATGGTTGAGATGCGAGTCGGACAAGGTTCAGTCCTATCAAACAGTACACATTTTGACTTTTGACCTATAAGTGTGACCTTGACCATTGAAGTACAGACCTGTGTCTTGTGTGCAACATGTCACCTCACCATGGTGAACTAACGTAGTAACGTGGAAATCCTATGATGCATGGTTAAGATGTGAGCCGGACAAGGTACAGTACTCATTTTGACCTTTGACCTAGACCTTTGAGGTACAGCCCTGGGTTGTGTGCTCAACACGGCACCTCACCATGGTGAACATTTGTGCCTTGTAACTTTGGAGTCCTATGATGCATGGTTGAGATGCGGGCCGGACAATGTACAGTTCTATCAAACAGTACTCATTTGACATTTGACCTCTAAGTGTGACCGTGACCGTATTGCCTAGAAATAAGACTCATAAATGGGAAGATTCTGTAGTTTCAGAACAAGATACATACTGATATCACCGACATTGACATCTCTGCTACTTTTGAAAACATTGTGGGAAAAGAAGTTACTTTATTACTTTAACACCGATGTAATGAATCAGGAAAAATGGGCTACAATACAACACAATAGCATCATATTATTTTCATATTTTTTTTATTCTATCACGTCAATAACAACAACAGCTATCCATATATAATAACATAACAGGTTTAATGGTCTCTATAGAAATCACAGAAACTTCTGGACCAGGAGGCTGCTGTTTTGTCTGTATTGATGCTGACACCTGGTGGTGATGATGTCATCGCTGTGTCGTTTAACTCTGACAAGATGGATCTGGCTGTTGTTTGAACCTAAAAATAAAAAAAAGAGTTATTAAATAAGACATAAATATTATACCTGATATGGTAACAGTCACTGTGCTTTATTAGCCTTTTCCAACAGCAGTAGACAGGAAATTATGAAAATACTGAGTAAAAGGATTTGACTAGAACACATTTATGATAGTAATAGCTTCTTATACCATATGTTTGCAACCATTTTTCCATAGCTGTCTTCTGCAATATCATATGTTCGGCGTAAAATAATATTGCAACTTACCTGATTCCATTTCTTGTCTGATATCTGCTGGTAGATCTGCTGAACACCTTCGCACACGGACAAACGTAGAGACAGTTGAAGACTCCTGGCTGAATTACCATCAAGACTTGATATCAGAGACTGTTGGCTCAGGGATGTGATTTGTTCATCTAGAAAAGACAAAAACAAAAATATGTACATCATCTCATAAGACAGGAATGTTTATTAATGAAATTTTAAGAAATCAAAACAAAATCAGAATTGTAGTTAAGACTACATTAATGTTGATATTAATATGGTAAACCCATCTGTTATGAAAGTGTGATTTCGAGAATACATTTTAACTGTATGTTAATTTTTTTCTCCAGTAATTTAATGTGATTTGGCGATCAAAATATATACGGTTGACAATGAAGATATATGAATAATGGTAACCTACCCAACATATCTTTCTGTTTCTGTGCAACATCAAGAACAACAATCTGATCTCTGAGAGTTGAAGCAGCAGATACTACATCCATGGTTTTTATAGTTATATGACGTTTTTAAGTTATCTTTAAGACTGTTGCTTGTTGAGATTTTCTCAGAATGTGATATCTTAAAGTGTTGACTTCTCTATTTATACATGTAAAGTTCATGGTGCAGTGCATTGTTTGATATTGATTTACTAATTAAGTTTATAATTAATTTAAATTATCAATTAAAGAATACATGCATAAATCAATTGCAATTTAAACACACTTGAAAAGGTGTGGACCCTTTCAAGTATAATCTTAATGATGATTTCCTGTTTCAGGTGTTACATTGTTTGAGGTGATTAAGACAATTAATTAGATAATTATAATTAATCATTGTCTGATCACTGGATAGGATTAGTTAATAGGTGAGTTGATTTCAAGTACACATTTAATTCTTCTTCTTTGAAGTTTTTCAATGAGTGCAATTACATAATCAATTATGAATTAAATAACCATTGGGTTTAATTACTGTTTGATCACTGGGTTGGATCAGTAGCTCAATTCTAAAATTGATTTACTTCATACAAGTGTGTACTTTAGAAACGAAAACACTTTATTTTCATAACTCCTTTATCACTGACAATACCAATATACATAAAAATCAAGTTATTTCAACATCACAAATAGGACACCGCATAGTTCCATGCTTGATAAGTTAATTGATTAACATTTCTTCGGGCTTCCAGATATAATATTTAATAGTTTTCTTGTGTCTGTATACTATAATGTTATTTTTCATATAGCATATGTTTCTACTTGTAATTATGTACACATACATTTCCGACTGCTGATGTAACTTTAATATCAATTTAAAAGACTCTTTCTTATTGAAAACAAATGGAAAAGTACTTGAAACCTAAACACACACAACTGATATTACTTTTATTCTTCTTTCCTAGATATAATGAAAGGCATTGGAAAAGGAGAGAAATTTAACTACATGTTTCAGTTTGTCTCCTTTCCACAATGTTTTCTGTTCTTTATCTCTTCGCTCCGAAACTAAAGAATGATCCTTATTGTATGTTATTTTCCCTCCAATGGAAACCCCGACTTAAATTTGTGTATTGTATGTATATTTATGGACAAAAACAGCAATGCAATGCATACATTTTGGATACAGTCCTATCAAACATTTCTCATTTCGCCTTTTGACCTGTAAGTGTGACATTGACTTTTGAGGTACAGACCTTTGTCTTGGTGGCCACATGTCACCTCATCATTGTGAACATGTGTGCCCAGTAACATAGGAATCCTATGATGCTAAGGGTGATATTGACCTTTGAGGTACAGGCCTGTGTCTTGTGTGCAATATGTCACCTCATCATGGTGAACATGTGTGCCTATTAACTTGGGAATTCTATGATGCATGGTTTCTCATTTCGACCTTTGACTTCTAAGTGTTAGCTTGACCTTTGAGGTACAGGCCTGTGTCGTGTGTGCCACATGTCACCTCATCATGGTGAACACGTGTGCCCAGTTACTTGAGATCCCTATGATGCATGGTTGAGATTTGAGCCGGAAAAGGTACAGTCATATCAAACAGTACTCATTTTGACCTTTGCCCTCTAATTGTGACCTTGACCTTTGAGGTACATGCCTGGGTTTTGTGCGCAACACGGCACCTCACCATGGTGAGCATTTGTGCCTAGTAACTTTGGAATCTTGTGGTGCATGGTTGAGATGCGGGCCAGACGAGGTACAGTGCTATTGAACAGTACTCATTTTGACGTTGACCTCTAAGTGTGACATTGACCGTTGAGGTACAGGCCTGTGTTTTAAGCGTGACACGCCACCTCATCATGGTGAACATATGTGCCTATTAACTTGGGAATCCTATGATGGTTGGTTAAAATGCAGGCCGGACAAGATTGGGTGGGACTAACGGACTCATCATGGTGAACGTTTGTGCCAAGTTTCTTGGAAATCCTTTCATTGATGGTTAAGATGCGGGCAGGACAAGGTACCATCCTATCAAACAATGCCCATTTTGACCTCTAAGTGTGACCTTGACCTTTGAGGTACAGGCCTGGGATTTGTGCGGAACACGGCACCTGACCATGGTGAGCATGTGTGCCTAGTAACTTTGGAATCCTATGGTGTATGGTTGAGATGCGGGCCAGACAAGGTACAGTGCTATTTAACAGTACTCATTTTGACGTTGACCTCTAAGTGTGACCGTGACCGTTGAGGTACAGGCCTGTGTTTTAAGCGTGATACTCGTAATACTCCATTCAAAAATTGTATTTTCAATTGCGGACATTTCTCATATTTTTCACCAGATGCTTTCAACGGGGTCTGCTGCTGATATTTTCTATGTGGGAAAGAGTTAACAAACATGTTAATGTCGTATTACAAGCAATACAAAATTCCCCTACCGGAAGAGGACAGCACATTGTGTATTGTATGTACATTTATGGACAAAAACAGCGATGCACTGCATACATTTTGGATACAGGCCTATCCAACATTTCTAATTTCCACCTGTAAGTGTGACCTTGACGTACAGGCCTGTGACTTGGTCGCTACATGTCACCTCATCATGGTGAACATGTGTGCCCAGTCACTTGGGAATTATATGATGCATGGTTTCTCATTTCGACCTTTGACCGCTAAGTGTGACCTTGACATTTTAGGTACAGGCCTGTGTCTTGTGTGCAACATGTCACCACCTCACCATGGTGAACATGTGTGTCCCGTAACATTGGAATCCTAGGATGCATGGTTGAGATGCGAGTCGGACAAGGTTCAGTCCTATCAAACAGTACACATTTTGACTTTTGACCTATAAGTGTGACCTTGACCATTGAAGTACAGACCTGTGTCTTGTGTGCAACATGTCACCTCACCATGGTGAACTAACGTAGTAACGTGGAAATCCTATGATGCATGGTCAAGATGTGAGCCGGACAAGGTACAGTACTCATTTTGACCTTTGACCTAGACCTTTGAGGTACAGCCCTGGGTTGTGTGCTCAACACGGCACCTCACCATGGTGAACATTTGTGCCTTGTAACTTTGGAGTCCTATGATGCATGGTTGAGATGCGGGCCGGACAATGTACAGTTCTATCAAACAGTACTCATTTGACATTTGACCTCTAAGTGTGACCGTGACCGTATTGCCTAGAAATAAGACTCATAAATGGGAAGATTCTGTAGTTTCAGAACAAGATACATACTGATATCACCGACATTGACATCTCTGCTACTTTTGAAAACATTGTGGGAAAAGAAGTTACTTTATTACTTTAACACCGATGTAATGAATCAGGAAAAATGGGCTACAATACAACACAATAGCATCATATTATTTTCATATTTTTTTTATTCTATCACGTCAATAACAACAACAGCTATCCATATATAATAACATAACAGGTTTAATGGTCTCTATAGAAATCACAGAAACTTCTGGACCAGGAGGCTGCTGTTTTGTCTGTATTGATGCTGACACCTGGTGGTGATGATGTCATCGCTGTGTCGTTTAACTCTGACAAGATGGATCTGGCTGTTGTTTGAACCTAAAAATAAAAAAAAGAGTTATTAAATAAGACATAAATATTATACCTGATATGGTAACAGTCACTGTGCTTTATTAGCCTTTTCCAACAGCAGTAGACAGGAAATTATGAAAATACTGAGTAAAAGGATTTGACTAGAACACATTTATGATAGTAATAGCTTCTTATACCATATGTTTGCAACCATTTTTCCATAGCTGTCTTCTGCAATATCATATGTTCGGCGTAAAATAATATTGCAACTTACCTGATTCCATTTCTTGTCTGATATCTGCTGGTAGATCTGCTGAACACCTTCGCACACGGACAAACGTAGAGACAGTTGAAGACTCCTGGCTGAATTACCATCAAGACTTGATATCAGAGACTGTTGGCTCAGGGATGTGATTTGTTCATCTAGAAAAGACAAAAACAAAAATATGTACATCATCTCATAAGACAGGAATGTTTATTAATGAAATTTTAAGAAATCAAAACAAAATCAGAATTGTAGTTAAGACTACATTAATGTTGATATTAATATGGTAAACCCATCTGTTATGAAAGTGTGATTTCGAGAATACATTTTAACTGTATGTTAATTTTTTTCTCCAGTAATTTAATGTGATTTGGCGATCAAAATATATACGGTTGACAATGAAGATATATGAATAATGGTAACCTACCCAACATATCTTTCTGTTTCTGTGCAACATCAAGAACAACAATCTGATCTCTGAGAGTTGAAGCAGCAGATACTACATCCATGGTTTTTATAGTTATATGACGTTTTTAAGTTATCTTTAAGACTGTTGCTTGTTGAGATTTTCTCAGAATGTGATATCTTAAAGTGTTGACTTCTCTATTTATACATGTAAAGTTCATGGTGCAGTGCATTGTTTGATATTGATTTACTAATTAAGTTTATAATTAATTTAAATTATCAATTAAAGAATACATGCATAAATCAATTGCAATTTAAACACACTTGAAAAGGTGTGGACCCTTTCAAGTATAATCTTAATGATGATTTCCTGTTTCAGGTGTTACATTGTTTGAGGTGATTAAGACAATTAATTAGATAATTATAATTAATCATTGTCTGATCACTGGATAGGATTAGTTAATAGGTGAGTTGATTTCAAGTACACATTTAATTCTTCTTCTTTGAAGTTTTTCAATGAGTGCAATTACATAATCAATTATGAATTAAATAACCATTGGGTTTAATTACTGTTTGATCACTGGGTTGGATCAGTAGCTCAATTCTAAAATTGATTTACTTCATACAAGTGTGTACTTTAGAAACGAAAACACTTTATTTTCATAACTCCTTTATCACTGACAATACCAATATACATAAAAATCAAGTTATTTCAACATCACAAATAGGACACCGCATAGTTCCATGCTTGATAAGTTAATTGATTAACATTTCTTCGGGCTTCCAGATATAATATTTAATAGTTTTCTTGTGTCTGTATACTATAATGTTATTTTTCATATAGCATATGTTTCTACTTGTAATTATGTACACATACATTTCCGACTGCTGATGTAACTTTAATATCAATTTAAAAGACTCTTTCTTATTGAAAACAAATGGAAAAGTACTTGAAACCTAAACACACACAACTGATATTACTTTTATTCTTCTTTCCTAGATATAATGAAAGGCATTGGAAAAGGAGAGAAATTTAACTACATGTTTCAGTTTGTCTCCTTTCCACAATGTTTTCTGTTCTTTATCTCTTCGCTCCGAAACTAAAGAATGATCCTTATTGTATGTTATTTTCCCTCCAATGGAAACCCCGACTTAAATTTGTGTATTGTATGTATATTTATGGACAAAAACAGCAATGCAATGCATACATTTTGGATACAGTCCTATCAAACATTTCTCATTTCGCCTTTTGACCTGTAAGTGTGACATTGACTTTTGAGGTACAGACCTTTGTCTTGGTGGCCACATGTCACCTCATCATTGTGAACATGTGTGCCCAGTAACATAGGAATCCTATGATGCTAAGGGTGATATTGACCTTTGAGGTACAGGCCTGTGTCTTGTGTGCAATATGTCACCTCATCATGGTGAACATGTGTGCCTATTAACTTGGGAATTCTATGATGCATGGTTTCTCATTTCGACCTTTGACTTCTAAGTGTTAGCTTGACCTTTGAGGTACAGGCCTGTGTCGTGTGTGCCACATGTCACCTCATCATGGTGAACACGTGTGCCCAGTTACTTGAGATCCCTATGATGCATGGTTGAGATTTGAGCCGGAAAAGGTACAGTCATATCAAACAGTACTCATTTTGACCTTTGCCCTCTAATTGTGACTTTGACCTTTGAGGTACATGCCTGGGTTTTGTGCGCAACACGGCACCTCACCATGGTGAGCATTTGTGCCTAGTAACTTTGGAATCTTGTGGTGCATGGTTGAGATGCGGGCCAGACGAGGTACAGTGCTATTGAACAGTACTCATTTTGACGTTGACCTCTAAGTGTGACATTGACCGTTGAGGTACAGGCCTGTGTTTTAAGCGTGACACGCCACCTCATCATGGTGAACATATGTGCCTATTAACTTGGGAATCCTATGATGGTTGGTTAAAATGCAGGCCGGACAAGATTGGGTGGGACTAACGGACTCATCATGGTAAACGTTTGTGCCAAGTTTCTTGGAAATCCTTTCATTGATGGTTAAGATGCGGGCAGGACAAGGTACCATCCTATCAAACAATGCCCATTTTGACCTCTAAGTGTGACCTTGACCTTTGAGGTACAGGCCTGGGATTTGTGCACAACACGGCACCTGACCATGGTGAGCATGTGTGCCTAGTAACTTTGGAATCCTATGGTGTATGGTTGAGATGCGGGCCAGACAAGGTACAGTGCTATTTAACAGTACTCATTTTGACGTTGACCTCTAAGTGTGACCGTGACCGTTGAGGTACAGGCCTGTGTTTTAAGCGTGATACTCGTAATACTCCATTCAAAAATTGTATTTTCAATTGCGGACATTTCTCATATTTTTCACCAGATGCTTTCAACGGGGTCTGCTGCTGATATTTTCTATGTGGGAAAGAGTTAACAAACATGTTAATGTCGTATTACAAGCAATACAAAATTCCCCTACCGGAAGAGGACAGCACATTGTGTATTGTATGTACATTTATGGACAAAAACAGCGATGCACTGCATACATTTTGGATACAGGCCTATCCAACATTTCTAATTTCCACCTGTAAGTGTGACCTTGACGTACAGGCCTGTGACTTGGTCGCTACATGTCACCTCATCATGGTGAACATGTGTGCCCAGTCACTTGGGAATTATATGATGCATGGTTTCTCATTTCGACCTTTGACCGCTAAGTGTGACCTTGACATTTTAGGTACAGGCCTGTGTCTTGTGTGCAACATGTCACCACCTCACCATGGTGAACATGTGTGTCCCGTAACATTGGAATCCTAGGATGCATGGTTGAGATGCGAGTCGGACAAGGTTCAGTCCTATCAAACAGTACACATTTTGACTTTTGACCTATAAGTGTGACCTTGACCATTGAAGTACAGACCTGTGTCTTGTGTGCAACATGTCACCTCACCATGGTGAACTAACGTAGTAACGTGGAAATCCTATGATGCATGGTTAAGATGTGAGCCGGACAAGGTACAGTACTCATTTTGACCTTTGACCTTTGAGGTACAGCCCTGGGTTGTGTGCTCAACACGGCACCTCACCATGGTGAACATTTGTGCCTTGTAACTTTGGAGTCCTATGATGCATGGTTGAGATGCGGGCCGGACAATGTACAGTTCTATCAAACAGTACTCATTTGACATTTGACCTCTAAGTGTGACCGTGACCGTATTGCCTAGAAATAAGACTCATAAATGGGAAGATTCTGTAGTTTCAGAACAAGATACATACTGATATCACCGACATTGACATCTCTGCTACTTTTGAAAACATTGTGGGAAAAGAAGTTACTTTATTACTTTAACACCGATGTAATGAATCAGGAAAAATGGGCTACAATACAACACAATAGCATCATATTATTTTCATATTTTTTTTATTCTATCACGTCAATAACAACAACAGCTATCCATATATAATAACATAACAGGTTTAATGGTCTCTATAGAAATCACAGAAACTTCTGGACCAGGAGGCTGCTGTTTTGTCTGTATTGATGCTGACACCTGGTGGTGATGATGTCATCGCTGTGTCGTTTAACTCTGACAAGATGGATCTGGCTGTTGTTTGAACCTAAAAATAAAAAAAAGAGTTATTAAATAAGACATAAATATTATACCTGATATGGTAACAGTCACTGTGCTTTATTAGCCTTTTCCAACAGCAGTAGACAGGAAATTATGAAAATACTGAGTAAAAGGATTTGACTAGAACACATTTATGATAGTAATAGCTTCTTATACCATATGTTTGCAACCATTTTTCCATAGCTGTCTTCTGCAATATCATATGTTCGGCGTAAAATAATATTGCAACTTACCTGATTCCATTTCTTGTCTGATATCTGCTGGTAGATCTGCTGAACACCTTCGCACACGGACAAACGTAGAGACAGTTGAAGACTCCTGGCTGAATTACCATCAAGACTTGATATCAGAGACTGTTGGCTCAGGGATGTGATTTGTTCATCTAGAAAAGACAAAAACAAAAATATGTACATCATCTCATAAGACAGGAATGTTTATTAATGAAATTTTAAGAAATCAAAATAAAATCAGAATTGTAGTTAAGACTACACTAATGTTGATATTAATATGGTAAACCCATCTGTTATGAAAGTGTGATTTCGAGAATACATTTTAACTGTATGTTAATTTTTTTCTCCAGTAATTTAATGTGATTTGGCGATCAAAATATATACGGTTGACAATGAAGATATATGAATAATGGTAACCTACCCAACATATCTTTCTGTTTCTGTGCAACATCAAGAACAACAATTTGATCTCTGAGAGTTGAAGCAGCAGATACTACATCCATGGTTTTTATAGTTATATGACGTTTTTAAGTTATCTTTAAGACTGTTGCTTGTTGAGATTTTCTCAGAATGTGATATCTTAAAGTGTTGACTTCTCTATTTATACATGTAAAGTTCATGGTGCAGTGCATTGTTTGATATTGATTTACTAATTAAGTTTATAATTAATTTAAATTATCAATTAAAGAATACATGCATAAATCAATTGCAATTTAAACACACTTGAAAAGGTGTGGACCCTTTCAAGTATAATCTTAATGATGATTTCCTGTTTCAGGTGTTACATTGTTTGAGGTGATTAAGACAATTAATTAGATAATTATAATTAATCATTGTCTGATCACTGGATAGGATTAGTTAATAGGTGAGTTGATTTCAAGTACACATTTAATTCTTCTTCTTTGAAGTTTTTCAATGAGTGCAATTACATAATCAATTATGAATTAAATAACCATTGGGTTTAATTACTGTTTGATCACTGGGTTGGATCAGTAGCTCAATTCTAAATTTGATTTACTTCATACAAGTGTGTACTTTAGAAACGAAAACACTTTATTTTCATAACTCCTTTATCACTGACAATACCAATATACATAATATACCTGTGTCTTGTGTGAAATATGTCACCGCATCATGGTGAACATGTGTGCCTATTAACTTGGGAATTCTATGATGCATGGTTTCTCATTTCGACCTTTGACGTCTAAGTGTTAGCTTGACCTTTGAGGTACAGGCCTGTGTCGTGTGTGCCACATGTCACCTCATCATGGTGAACACGTGTGCCCAGTAACTTGAGATCCCTATGATGCATGGTTGAGATTTGAGCCGGAAAAGGTACAGTCATATCAAACAGTACTCATTTTGACCTTTGACCTCTAATTGTGACCTTGACCTTTGAGGTACATGCCTGGGCTTTGTGCGCAACACGGCACCTCATCATGGTGAACATTTGTGCATTGTAACTTTGGAGTCCTATGATGCATGGTTGAGATGCGGGCCGGACAAGGTACAGTTCTATCAAACAGTACTCATTTGACCTTTGACCTCTAAGTGTGACCGTGACCGTATTGCCTAGAAATAAGACTCATAAATGGGAAGATTCTGTAGTTTCAGAAGAAGATACATACTGATATCACCGACATTGACATCTCTGCTACTTTTGAAAACATTGTGGGAAAAGAAGTTACATTATTACTTTAACACCGATGTAATGAATCAGAAAAAAAGGGCTACAATACAACACAATAGCATCATATTATTTTCATATTTGTTTTATTCTTTCACGTCAATAACAACAACAGCTATCCATATATAATAACATAACAGGTTTAATGGTCTCTATAGAAATCACAGAAACTTCCGGACCAGGAGGCTGCTGTTTTGTCTGTATTGATGCTGACACCTGGTGGTGATGATGTCATCGCTGTGTCGTTTAACTCTGACAAGATGGATCTGGCTGTTGTTTGAACCTATAAATAAAAAAAAGAGTTATTAAATAAGACATAAATATCATACCTGATATGGTAACAATCACTGTGCTTTATTAGCCTTTTCCAACAGCCGTAGACAGGTAGCTCAATTCTAAAATTGATTTACTTCATACAAGTGTGTACTTTATAAACGAAAACACTTCATTTTCATAACTTCTTTATCACTGACAATACCAATATACATAAAAATCAAGTTATTTCAACATCACAAATAGGACACCGCATAGTTCCATGCTTGATAAGTTAATTGATTAACATTTCTTCGGGCTTCCAGATATAATATTTAATAGTTTTCTTGTGTCTGTATACTATAATGTTATTTTTCATATAGTATATGTTTCTACTTGTAATTATGTACACATACATTTCCGACTGCTGATGTAACTTTAATATCAATTTAAAAGACTCTTTCTTATTGAAAACAAATGGAAAAGTACTTGAAACCTAAACACACACAACTGATATTACTTTTATTCTTCTTTCCTAGATATAATGAAAAGCATTGGAAAAGGAGAGAATTTAACTACATGTTTCAGTTTGTCTCCTTTCCACAATGTTTTCTTTTCTTTATCTCTTCGCTCCGAAACTAAAGAATGATCCTTATTGTATGTTATTTTCCCTCTAATGGAAACCCCGACTTAAATTTGTGTATTGTATGTATATTTATGGACAAACACAGCAATGCAATGCATACATTTTGGATACAGTCCTATCAAACTTTTCTCATTTCGACTTTTGACCTGTAAGTGTGACATTGACTTTTGAGGTACAGGCCTTTGTCTTGGTGGCCACATGTCACCTCATCATTGTGAACATGTGTGCCCAGTAACATAGGAATCCTATGATGCTAAGGGTGATATTGACCTTTGAGGTACAGGCCTGTGTCTTGTGAGCAATATGTCACCTCATCATGGTGAACATGTGTGCCTATTAACTTGGGAATTCTATGATGCATGGTTTCTCATTTTGACCTTTGACCTCTAAGTGTTAGCTTGACCTTTGAGGTACAGGCCTGTGTCGTGTGTGCCACATGTCACCTCATCATGGTGAACACGTGTGCTCAGTAACTTGAGATCCCTATGATGCATGGTTGAGATTTGAGCCGGAAAAGGTACAGTCATATCAAACAGTACTCATTTTGACCTTTGACCTCTAATTGTGACCTTGACCTTTGAGGTACATGCCTGGGCTTTGTGCGCAACACGGCACCTCACCATGGTGAGCATTTGTGCCTAGTAACTTTGGAATCCTGTGGTGCATGGTTGAGATGCGGGCCAGACGAGGTACAGAGCTATTGAACAGTACTCATTTTGACGTTGACCTCTAAGTGTGACCTTGACCGTTGAGGTACAGGCCTGTGTTTTAAGCGTGACACGCCACCTCATCATGGTGAACATATGTGCCTATTAACTTGGGAATCCTATGATGGTTGGTTAAAATGCAGGCCGGACAAGATTGGGTGGGACTAACGGACTCATCATGGTGAACGTTTGTGCCAAGTTTCTTGGAAATCCTTTCATTGATGGTTAAGATACGGGCAGGACAAGGTACCATCCTATCAAACAATGCCCATTTTGACCTTTGACCTCTAAGTGTGACCTTGACCTTTGAAGTACAGGCCTGGGTTTTGTGCGCAACACGGCACCTGACCATGGTGAGCATGTGTGCCTAGTAACTTTGGAATCCTATGGTGTATGGTTGAGATGCGGGCCAGACAAGGTACAGTGCTATTTAACAGTACTCATTTTGACGTTGACCTCTAAGTGTGACCGTGACGGTACAGGCCTGTGTTTTAAGCGTGATACTCATAATACTCCATTCTAAAATTGTATTTTCAATTGCGGACATTTCTCATATTTTCCCCCAGATGCTTTCAACGGGGTCTGCTGCTGATATTTTCTATGTTGGAAAGAGTTAACAAACATGTTAATGTCGTATTACAAGCAATACAAAATTCCCCTACCGAAAGAGGACAGCACATTGTGTATTGTATGTACATTTATAGACAAAAACAGCAATGCACTGCATACATTTTGGATACAGGCCTATCCAACATTTCTAATTTCCACCTGTAAGTGTGACCTTGACGTACAGGCCTGTGACTTGGTCGCTACATGTCACCTCATCATGGTGAACATGTGTGCCCAGTCACTTGGGAATTATATGATGCATGGTTTCTCATTTCGACCTTTGACCGCTAAGTGTGACCTTGACATTTTAGGTACAGGCCTGTGTCTTGTCTGCAACATGTCACCACCTCACCATGGTGAACATGTGTGTCCAGTAACATTGATGCATGGTTAAGATGTGAGCCGGACAAGGTACAGTACTCATTTTGACCTTTGACCTAGACCTTTGAGGTACAGCCCTGGGTTGTGTGCTCAACCCGGCACCTCACCATGGTGAACATTTGTGCCTTGTAACTTTGGAGTCCTATGATGCATGGTTGAGATGCGGGCCGGACAATGTACAGTTCTATCAAACAGTACTCATTTGACATTTGACCTCTAAGTGTGACCGTGACCGTATTGCCTAGAAATAAGACTCATAAATGGGAAGATTCTGTAGTTTCAGAACAAGATACATACTGATATCACCGACATTGACATCTCTGCTACTTTTGAAAACATTGTGGGAAAAGAAGTTACTTTATTACTTTAACACCGATGTAATGAATCAGGAAAAATGGGCTACAATACAACACAATAGCATCATATTATTTTCATATCTTTTTTTATTCTATCACGTCAATAACAACAACAGCTATCCATATATAATAACATAACAGGTTTAATGGTCTCTATAGAAATCACAGAAACTTCTGGACCAGGAGGCTGCTGTTTTGTCTGTATTGACGCTGACACCTGGTGGTGATGATGTCATCGCTGTGTCGTTTAACTCTGACAAGATGGATCTGGCTGTTGTTTGAACCTAAAAATAAAAAAAAGAGTTATTAAATAAGACATAAATATTATACCTGATATGGTAACAGTCACTGTGCTTTATTAGCCTTTTCCAACAGCAGTAGACAGGAAATTATGAAAATACTGAGTAAAAGGATTTGACTAGAACACATTTATGATAGTAATAGCTTCTTATACCATATGTTTGCAACCATTTTTCCATAGCTGTCTTCTGCAATATCATATGTTCGGCGTAAAATAATATTGCAACTTACCTGATTCCATTTCTTGTCTGATATCTGCTGGTAGATCTGCTGAACACCTTCGCACACGGACAAACGTAGAGACAGTTGAAGACTCCTGGCTGAATTACCATCAAGACTTGATATCAGAGACTGTTGGCTCAGGGATGTGATTTGTTCATCTAGAAAAGACAAAAACAAAAATATGTACATCATCTCATAAGACAGGAATGTTTATTAATGACATTTTAAGAAATCAAAATAAAATCAGAATTGTAGTTAAGACTACACTAATGTTGATATTAATATGGTAAACCCATCTGTTATGAAAGTGTGATTTCGAGAATACATTTTAACTGTATGTTAATTTTTTTCTCCAGTAATTTAATGTGATTTGGCGATCAAAATATATACGGTTGACAATGAAGATATATGAATAATGGTAACCTACCCAACATATCTTTCTGTTTCTGTGCAACATCAAGAACAACAATCTGATCTCTGAGAGTTGAAGCAGCAGATACTACATCCATGGTTTTTATAGTTATATGACGTTTTTAAGTTATCTTTAAGACTGTTGCTTGTTGAGATTTTCTCAGAATGTGATATCTTAAAGTGTTGACTTCTCTATGTATACATGTAAAGTTCATGGTGCAGTGCATTGTTTGATATTGATTTACTAATTAAGTTTATAATTAATTTAAATTATCAATTAAAGAATACATGCATAAATCAATTGCAATTTCATTTTCATAACTTCTTTATCACTGACAATACCAATATACATAAAAATCAAGTTATTTCAACATCACAAATAGGACACCGCATAGTTCCATGCTTGATAAGTCAATTGATTAACATTTCTTCGGGCTTCCAGATATAATATTTAATAGTTTTCTTGTGTCTGTATACTATAATGTTATTTTTCATATAGTATATGTTTCTACTTGTAATTATGTACACATACATTTCCGACTGCTGATGTAACTTTAATATCAATTTAAAAGACTCTTTCTTATTGAAAACAAATGGAAAAGTACTTGAAACCTAAACACACACAACTGATATTACTTTTATTCTTCTTTCCTAGATATAATGAAAGGCATTGGAAAAGGAGAGAATTTAACTACATGTTTCAGTTTGTCTCCTTTCCACAATGTTTTCTTTTCTTTATCTCTTCGCTCCGAAACTAAAGAATGATCCTTATTGTATGTTATTTTCCCTCTAATGGAAACCCCGACTTAAATTTGTGTATTGTATGTATATTTATGGACAAACACAGCAATGCAATGCATACATTTTGGATACAGTCCTATCAAACTTTTCTCATTTCGACTTTTGACCTGTAAGTGTGACATTGACTTTTGAGGTACAGGCCTTTGTCTTGGTGGCCACATGTCACCTCATCATTGTGAACATGTGTGCCCAGTAACATAGGAATCCTATGATGCTAAGGGTGATATTGACCTTTGAGGTACAGGCCTGTGTCTTGTGAGCAATATGTCACCTCATCATGGTGAACATGTGTGCCTATTAACTTGGGAATTCTATGATGCATGGTTTCTCATTTTGACCTTTGACCTCTAAGTGTTAGCTTGACCTTTGAGGTACAGGCCTGTGTCGTGTGTGCCACATGTCACCTCATCATGGTGAACACGTGTGCTCAGTAACTTGAGATCCCTATGATGCATGGTTGAGATTTGAGCCGGAAAAGGTACAGTCATATCAAACAGTACTCATTTTGACCTTTGACCTCTAATTGTGACCTTGACCTTTGAGGTACATGCCTGGGTTTTGTGCGCAACACGGCACCTCACCATGGTGAGCATTTGTGCCTAGTAACTTTGGAATCCTGTGGTGCATGGTTGAGATGCGGGCCAGACGAGGTACAGAGCTATTGAACAGTACTCATTTTGACGTTGACCTCTAAGTGTGACCTTGACCGTTGAGGTACAGGCCTGTGTTTTAAGCGTGACACGCCACCTCATCATGGTGAACATATGTGCCTATTAACTTGGGAATCCTATGATGGTTGGTTAAAATGCAGGCCGGACAAGATTGGGTGGGACTAACGGACTCATCATGATGAACGTTTGTGCCAAGTTTCTTGGAAATCCTTTCATTGATGGTTAAGATACGGGCAGGACAAGGTACCATCCTATCAAACAATGCCCATTTTGACCTTTGACCTCTAAGTGTGACCTTGACCTTTGAAGTACAGGCCTGGGTTTTGTGCGCAACACGGCACCTGACCATGGTGAGCATGTGTGCCTAGTAACTTTGGAATCCTATGGTGTATGGTTGAGATGCGGGCCAGACAAGGTACAGTGCTATTTAACAGTACTCATTTTGACGTTGACCTCTAAGTGTGACCGTGACCGTTGAGGTACAGGCCTGTGTTTTAAGCGTGATACTCATAATACTCCATTCTAAAATTGTATTTTCAATTGCGGACATTTCTCATATTTTCCCCCAGATGCTTTCAACGGGGTCTGCTGCTGATATTTTCTATGTTGGAAAGAGTTAACAAACATGTTAATGTCGTATTACAAGCAATACAAAATTCCCCTACCGGAAGAGGACAGCACATTGTGTATTGTATGTACATTTATAGACAAAAACAGCAATGCACTGCATACATTTTGGATACAGGCCTATCCAACATTTCTAATTTCCACCTGTAAGTGTGACCTTGACGTACAGGCCTGTGACTTGGTCGCTACATGTCACCTCATCATGGTGAACATGTGTGCCCAGTCACTTGGGAATTATATGATGCATGGTTTCTCATTTCGACCTTTGACCGCTAAGTGTGACCTTGACATTTTAGGTACAGGCCTGTGTCTTGTCTGCAACATGTCACCACCTCACCATGGTGAACATGTGTGTCCAGTAACATTGATGCATGGTTAAGATGTGAGCCGGACAAGGTACAGTACTCATTTTGACCTTTGACCTAGACCTTTGAGGTACAGCCCTGGGTTGTGTGCTCAACCCGGCACCTCACCATGGTGAACATTTGTGCCTTGTAACTTTGGAGTCCTATGATGCATGGTTGAGATGCGGGCCGGACAATGTACAGTTCTATCAAACAGTACTCATTTGACATTTGACCTCTAAGTGTGACCGTGACCGTATTGCCTAGAAATAAGACTCATAAATGGGAAGATTCTGTAGTTTCAGAACAAGATACATACTGATATCACCGACATTGACATCTCTGCTACTTTTGAAAACATTGTGGGAAAAGAAGTTACTTTATTACTTTAACACCGATGTAATGAATCAGGAAAAATGGGCTACAATACAACACAATAGCATCATATTATTTTCATATCTTTTTTTATTCTATCACGTCAATAACAACAACAGCTATCCATATATAATAACATAACAGGTTTAATGGTCTCTATAGAAATCACAGAAACTTCTGGACCAGGAGGCTGCTGTTTTGTCTGTATTGACGCTGACACCTGGTGGTGATGATGTCATCGCTGTGTCGTTTAACTCTGACAAGATGGATCTGGCTGTTGTTTGAACCTAAAAATAAAAAAAAGAGTTATTAAATAAGACATAAATATTATACCTGATATGGTAACAGTCACTGTGCTTTATTAGCCTTTTCCAACAGCAGTAGACAGGAAATTATGAAAATACTGAGTAAAAGGATTTGACTAGAACACATTTATGATAGTAATAGCTTCTTATACCATATGTTTGCAACCATTTTTCCATAGCTGTCTTCTGCAATATCATATGTTCGGCGTAAAATAATATTGCAACTTACCTGATTCCATTTCTTGTCTGATATCTGCTGGTAGATCTGCTGAACACCTTCGCACACGGACAAACGTAGAGACAGTTGAAGACTCCTGGCTGAATTACCATCAAGACTTGATATCAGAGACTGTTGGCTCAGGGATGTGATTTGTTCATCTAGAAAAGACAAAAACAAAAATATGTACATCATCTCATAAGACAGGAATGTTTATTAATGACATTTTAAGAAATCAAAATAAAATCAGAATTGTAGTTAAGACTACACTAATGTTGATATTAATATGGTAAACCCATCTGTTATGAAAGTGTGATTTCGAGAATACATTTTAACTGTATGTTAATTTTTTTCTCCAGTAATTTAATGTGATTTGGCGATCAAAATATATACGGTTGACAATGAAGATATATGAATAATGGTAACCTACCCAACATATCTTTCTGTTTCTGTGCAACATCAAGAACAACAATCTGATCTCTGAGAGTTGAAGCAGCAGATACTACATCCATGGTTTTTATAGTTATATGACGTTTTTAAGTTATCTTTAAGACTGTTGCTTGTTGAGATTTTCTCAGAATGTGATATCTTAAAGTGTTGACTTCTCTATTTATACATGTAAAGTTCATGGTGCAGTGCATTGTTTGATATTGATTTACTAATTAAGTTTATAATTAATTTAAATTATCAATTAAAGAATACATGCATAAATCAATTGCAATTTAAACACACTTGAAAAGGTGTGGACCCTTTCAAGTATAATCTTAATAATGATTTCCTATTTCAGGTGTTACATTGTTTGAGGTGATTAAGACAATTAATTAGATAATTATAATTAATCATTGTCTGATCACTGGATAGGATTAGTTAATAGGTGAGTTGATTTCAAGTACACATTTAATTCTTCTTCTTTGAAGTTTTTCAATGAGTGCAATTACATAATCAATTATGAATTAAATAACCATTGGGTTTAATTACTGTTTGATCACTGGGTTGGATCAGTAGCTCAATTCTAAATTTGATTTACTTCATACAAGTGTGTACTTTATAAACGAAAACACTTTATTTTCATAACTCCTTTATCACTGACAATACCAATATACATAATATACCTGTGTCTTGTGTGCAATATGTCACCTCATCATGGTGAACATGTGTGCCTATTAACTTGGGAATTCTATGATGCATGGTTTCTCATTTCGACCTTTGACGTCTAAGTGTTAGCTTGACCTTTGAGGTACAGGCCTGTGTCGTGTGTGCCACATGTCACCTCATCATGGTGAACACGTGTGCCCAGTAACTTGAGATCCCTATGATGCATGGTTGAGATTTGAGCCGGAAAAGGTACAGTCATATCAAACAGTACTCATTTTGACCTTTGACCTCTAATTGTGACCTTGACCTTTGAGGTACATGCCTGGGTTTTGTGCGCAACACGGCACCTCACCATGGTGAGCATTTGTGCCTAGTAACTTTGGAATCTTGTGGTGCATGGTTCAGATGCGGGCCAGACGAGGTACAGTGCTATTGGACAGTACTCATTTTGACGTTGACCTCTAAGTGTGACCTTGACCGTTGAGGTACAGGCCTGTGTTTTAAGCGTGACACGCCACCTCATCATGGTGAACATATGTGCCTATTAACTTGGGAATCCTATGATGGTTGGTTAAAATGCAGGCCGGACAAGATTGGGTGGGACTAACCGACTCATCATGGTGAACGTTTGTGCCAAGTTTCTTGGAAATCCTTTCATTGATGGTTAAGATGCGGGCAGGACAAGGTACCATCCTATCAAACAATGCCCATTTTGACCTCTAAGTGTGACCTTGTCCTTTGAGGTACAGGCCTGGGATTTGTGCGCAACACGGCACCTGACCATGGTGAGCATGTGTGCCTAGTAACTTTGGAATCCTATGGTGTATGGTTGAGATGCGGGCCAGACAAGGTACAGTGCTATTTAACATTACTCATTTTGACGTTGACCTCTAAGTGTGACCGTGACCGTTGAGGTACAGGCCTGTGTTTTAAGCGTGATACTCATAATACTCCATTCAAAAATTGTATTTTCAATTGCGGACATTTCTCATATTTTTCCCCAGATGCTTTCAACGGGGTCTGCTGCTGATATTTTCTATGTGGAAAAGAGTTAACAAACATGTTAATGTCGTATTACAAGCAATACAAAATTCCCCTACCGGAAGAGGACAGCACATTGTGTATTGTATGTACATTTATGGACAAAAACAGCGATGCACTGCATACATTTTGGATACAGGCCTATCCAACATTTCTAATTTCCACCTGTAAGTGTGACCTTGACGTACAGGCCTGTGACTTGGTCGCTACATGTCACCTCATCATGGTGAACATGTGTGCCCAGTCACTTGGGAATTATATGATGCATGGTTTTTCATTTCGACCTTTGACCGCTAAGTGTTACCTTGACATTTTAGGTACAGGCCTGTGTCTTGTGTGCAACATGTCACCACCTCACCATGGTGAACATGTCCAGTAACATTGGAATCCTAGGATGCATGGTTGAGATGCGAGTCGGACAAGGTTCTGTCCTATCAAACAGTACACATTTTGACTTTTGACCTATAAGTGTGACCTTGACCATTGAAGTACAGACCTGTGTCTTGTGTGCAACATGTCACCTCACCATGGTGAACTAACGTAGTAACGTGGGAATCCTATGATGCATGGTTAAGATGTGAGCCGGACAAGGTACAGTACTCATTTTGACCTTTGACCTAGACCTTTGAGGTACAGCCCTGGGTTGTGTGCTCAACACTGCACCTCATCATGGTGAACATTTGTGCCTTGTAACTTTGGATTCCTATGATGCATGGTTGAGATGCGGGCCGGACAAGATACAGTTCTATCAAACAGTACTCATTTGACCTTTGACCTCTAAGTGTGACCGTGACCGTATTGCCTAGAAATAAGACTCATAAATGGGAAGATTCTGTAGTTTCAGGACAAGATACATACTGATATCACCGACATTGACATCTCTGCTACTTTTGAAAACATTGTGGGAAAAGAAGTTACATTATTACTTTAACACCGATGTAATGAATCAGGAAAAATGGGCTACAGTACAACACAATAGCATCATATTATTTTCATATTTTTTTTATTCTATCACGTCAATAACAACAACAGCTATCCATATATAATAACATAACAGGTTTAATGGTCTCTATAGAAATCACAGAAACTTCTGGACCAGGAGGCTGCTGTTTTGTCTGTATTGATGCTGACACCTGGTGGTGATGATGTCATCGCTGTGTCGTTTAACTCTGACAAGATGGATCTGGCTGTTGTTTGAACCTAAAAATAAAAAAGAGTTATTAAATAAGACATAAATATCATACCTGATATGGTAACAATCACTGTGCTTTATTAGCCTTTTTCAACAGCAGTAGACAGGAAATTATGAAAATACTGAGTAAAAGGATTTGACCATAACACATTTATGATAGTAATAGCTTCTTATACCATATTTTTGCAACCATTTTTCCATAGCTGTCTTCTGCAATATCATATGTTCGGCGTAAAATAATATTGCAACTTACCTGATTCCATTTCTTGTCTGATATCTGCTGGTAGATCTGCTGAACACCTTCGCACACGGACAAACGTAGAGACAGTTGAAGACTCCTGGCTGAATTACCATCAAGACTTGATATCAGAGACTGTTGGCTCAGGGATGTGATTTGTTCATCTAGAAAAGACAAAAACAAAAATATGTACATCATCTCATAAGACAGGAATGTTTATTAATGAAATTTTAAGAAATCAAAATAAAATCAGAATTGTAGTTAAGACTACACTAATGTTGATATTAATATGGTAAACCCATCTGTTATGAAAGTGTGATTTCAAGAATACATTTTAACTGTATGTTAATTATTTTCTCTAGTAATTTAATGTGATTTGGCGATCAAAATATATACGGTTGACAATGAAGATATATGAATAATGGTAACCTACCCAACATATCTTTCTGTTTCTGTGCAACATCAAGAACAACAATCTGATCTCTGAGAGTTGAAGCAGCAGATACTACATCCATGGTTTTTATAGTTATATGACGTTTTTAAGTTATCTTTAAGACTGTTGCTTGTTGAGATTTTCTCAGAATGTGATATCTTAAAGTGTTGACTTCTCTATTTATACATGTAAAGTTCATGGTGCAGTGCATTGTTTGATATTGATTTACTAATTAAGCTTATAATTAATTTAAATTATCAATTAAAGAATACATGCATAAATCAATTGCAATTTAAACACACTTGAAAAGGTGTGGACCCTTTCAAGTATAATCTTAATAATGATTTCCTGTTTCAGGTGTTACATTGTTTGAGGTGATTAAGACAATTAATTAGATAATTATAATTAATCATTGTCTGATCACTGGATAGGATTAGTTAATAGGTGAGTTGATTTCAAGTACACATTTAATTCTTCTTCTTTGAAGTTTTTCAATGAGTGCAATTACATAATCAATTATGAATTAAATAACCATTGGGTTTAATTACTGTTTGATCACTGGGTTGGATCAGTAGCTCAATTCTAAAATTGATTTACTTCATACAAGTGTGTACTTTAGAAACGAAAACACTTTATTTTCATAACTCCTTTATCACTGACAATACCAATATACATAATATACCTGTGTCTTGTGTGAAATATGTCACCTCATCATGGTGAACATGTGTGCCTATTAACTTGGGAATTCTATGATGCATGGTTTCTCATTTCGACCTTTGACGTCTAAGTGTTAGCTTGACCTTTGAGGTACAGGCCTGTGTCGTGTGTGCCACATGTCACCTCATCATGGTGAACACGTGTGCCCAGTAACTTGAGATCCCTATGATGCATGGTTGAGATTTGAGCCGGAAAAGGTACAGTCATATCAAACAGTACTCATTTTGACCTTTGACCTCTAATTGTGACCTTGACCTTTGAGGTACATGCCTGGGTTTTGTGCGCAACACGGCACCTCACCATGGTGAGCATTTGTGCCTAGTAACTTTGGAATCTTGTAGTGCATGGTTGAGATGCGGGCCAGACGAGGTACAGTGCTATTGGACAGTACTCATTTTGACGTTGACCTCTAAGTATTAGCTTGACCTTTGAGGTACAGGCCTGTGTCGTGTGTGCCACATGTCACCTCATCATGGTGAACACGTGTGCCCAGTAACTTGAGATCCCTATGATGCATGGTTGAGATTTGAGCCGGAAAAGGTACAGTCATATCAAACAGTACTCATTTTGACGTTTGACCTCTAATTGTGACCTTGACCTTTGAGGTACATGCCTGGGTTTTGTGCGCAACACGGCACCTCACCATGGTGAGCATTTGTGCCTAGTAACTTTGGAATCTTGTAGTGCATGGTTGAGATGCGGGCCAGACGAGGTACAGTGCTATTGGACAGTACTCATTTTGACGTTGACCTCTAAGTGTTAGCTTGACCTTTGAGGTACAGGCCTGTGTCGTGTGTGCCACATGTCACCTCATCATGGTGAACACGTGTGCCCAGTAACTTGAGATCCCTATGATGCATGGTTGAGATTTGAGCCGGAAAAGGTACAGTCATATCAAACAGTACTCATTTTGACCTTTGACCTCTAATTGTGACCTTGACCTTTGAGGTACATGCCTGGGTTTTGTGCGCAACACGGCACCTCACCATGGTGAGCATTTGTGCCTAGTAACTTTGGAATCTTGTGGTGCATGGTTCAGATGCGGGCCAGACGAGGTACAGTGCTATTGGACAGTACTCATTTTGACGTTGATCTCTAAGTGTGACCTTGACCGTTGAGATACAGGCCTGTGTTTTAAGCGTGACACGCCACCTCATCATGGTGAACATATGTGCCTATTAACTTGGGAATCCTATGATGGTTGGTTAAAATGCAGGCCGGACAAGATTGGGTGGGACTAACGGACTCATCATGGTGAACGTTTGTACCAAGTTTCTTGGAAATCCTTTCATTGATGGTTAAGATGCGGACAGGACAAGGTACCATCCTATCAAACAATGCTCATTTTGACGTTTGACCTCTAAGTGTGACCTTGACCTTTGATGTACAGGGCTGGGTTTTGTGCGCAACACGGCACCTGACCATGGTGAGCTTGTGTGCCTAGTAGCTTTGGAATCCTATGGTGTATGGTTGAGATGCGGGCCAGACAAGGTACAGTGCTATTTAACAGTACTCATTTTGACGTTGACCTCTAAGTGTGACCGTGACCGTTGAGGTACAGGCCTGTGTTTTAAGCGTGATACTCATAATACTCCATTCTAAAATTGTATTTTCAATTGCGGACATTTCTCATATTTTTCCCCAGATGCGTTCAACGGGGTCTGTTGCTGATATTTTCTATGTGGGAAAGAGTTAACAAACATGTTAATGTCGTATTACAAGCAATACAAAATTCCCCTACCGGAAGAGGACAGCACATTGTGTATTGTATGTACATTTATGGACAAAAACAGCAATGCACTGCATACGTTTTGGATACAGGCCTATCCAACATTTCTAGTTTCCACCTGTAAGTGTGACCTTGACGTACAGGCCTGTGACTTGGTCGCTACATGTCACCTCATCATGGTGAACATGTGTGCCCAGTCACTTGGGAATTATATGATGCATGGTTTCTCATTTCGACCTTTGACCGCTAAGTGTGACCTTGACATTTTAGGTACAGGCCTGTGTCTTGTGTGCAACATGTCACCACCTCACCATGTTGAACATGTGTGTCCAGTAACATTGGAATCCTAGGATGCATGGTTGAGATGCGAGTCGGACAAGGTTCAGTCCTATCAAACAGTACACATTTTGACTTTTGCCCTATAAGTGTGACCTTGACCATTGAAGTACAGACCTGTGTATTGTGTGCAACATGTCACCACACCATGGTGAACTAACGTAGTAACGTGGGAATCCTATGATGCATGGTTAAGATGTGAGCCGGACAAGGTACAGTACTCATTTTGACCTTTGACCTAGACCTTTGAGGTACAGCCCTGGGTTGTGTGCTCAACACTGCACCTCATCATGGTGAACATTTGTGCCTTGTAACTTTGGAGTCCTATGATGCATGGTTGAGATGCGGGCCGGACAAGGTACAGTTCTATCAAACAGTACTCATTTGACCTTTGACCTCTAAGTGTGACCGTGACCGTATTGCCTAGAAATAAGACACATAAATGGGAAGATTCTGTAGTTTCAGAACAAGATACATACTGATATCACCGACATTGACATCTCTGTTACTTTTGAAAACATTGTGGGAAAAGAAGTTACATTATTACTTTAACACCGATGTAATGAATCAGGAAAAATGGGCTACAATACAACACAATAGCATCATATTATTTTCATATTTTTTTTATTCTATCACGTCAATAACAACAACAGCTATCCATATATAATAACATAACAGGTTTAATGGTCTCTATAGAAATCACAGAAACTTCTGGACCAGGAGGCTGCTGTTTTGTCTGTATTGATGCTGACACCTGGTGGTGATGATGTCATCGCTGTGTCGTTTAACTCTGACAAGATGGATCTGGCTGTTGTTTGAACCTATAAATAAAAAAAAGAGTTATTAAATAAGACATAAATATCATACCTGATATGGTAACAATCACTGTGCTTTATTAGCCTTTTCCAACAGCAGTAGACAGGTAGCTCAATTCTAAAATTGATTTACTTCATACAAGTGTGTACTTTATAAACGAAAACACTTTATGTTCATAACTTCTTTATCACTGACAATACCAATATACATAAAAATCAAGTTATTTCAACATCACAAATAGGACACCGCATAGTTCCATGCTTGATAAGTTAATTGATTAACATTTCTTCGGGCTTCCAGATATAATATTTAATAGTTTTCTTGTGTCTGTATACTATAATGTTATTTTTCATATAGTATATGTTTCTACTTGTAATTATGTACACATACATTTCCGACTGCTGATGTAACTTTAATATCAATTTAAAAGACTCTTTCTTATTGAAAACAAATGGAAAAGTACTTGAAACCTAAACACACACAACTGATATTACTTTTATTCTTCTTTCCTAGATATAATGAAAGGCATTGGAAAAGGAGAGAATTTAACTACATGTTTCAGTTTGTCTCCTTTCCACAATGTTTTCTTTTCTTTATCTCTTCGCTCCGAAACTAAAGAATGATCCTTATTGTATGTTATTTTCCCTCTAATGGAAACCCCGACTTAAATTTGTGTATTGTATGTATATTTATGGACAAAAACAGCAATGCAATGCATACATTTTGGATACAGTCCTATCAAACATTTCTCATTTCGACTTTTGACCTGTAAGTGTGACATTGACTTTTGAGGTACAGGCCTTTGTCTTGGTGGCCACATGTCACCTCATCATTGTGAACATGTGTGCCCAGTAACATAGGAATCCTATGATGCTAAGGGTGATATTGACCTTTGAGGTACAGGCCTGTGTCTTGTGAGCAATATGTCACCTCATCATGGTGAACATGTGTGCCTATTAACTTGGGAATTCTATGATGCATGGTTTCTCATTTTGACCTTTGACCTCTAAGTGTTAGCTTGACCTTTGAGGTACAGGCCTGTGTCGTGTGTGCCACATGTCACCTCATCATGGTGAACACGTGTGCTCAGTAACTTGAGATCCCTATGATGCATGGTTGAGATTTGAGCCGGAAAAGGTACAGTCATATCAAACAGTACTCATTTTGACCTTTGACCTCTAATTGTGACCTTGACCTTTGAGGTACATGCCTGGGTTTTGTGCGCAACACGGCACCTCACCATGGTGAGCATTTGTGCCTAGTAACTTTGGAATCCTGTGGTGCATGGTTGAGATGCGGGCCAGACGAGGTACAGAGCTATTGAACAGTACTCATTTTGACGTTGACCTCTAAGTGTGACCTTGACCGTTGAGGTACAGGCCTGTGTTTTAAGCGTGACACGCCACCTCATCATGGTGAACATATGTGCCTATTAACTTGGGAATCCTATGATGGTTGGTTAAAATGCAGGCCGGACAAGATTGGGTGGGACTAACGGACTCATCATGGTGAACGTTTGTGCCAAGTTTCTTGGAAATCCTTTCATTGATGGTTAAGATACGGGCAGGACAAGGTACCATCCTATCAAACAATGCCCATTTTGACCTTTGACCTCTAAGTGTGACCTTGACCTTTGAAGTACAGGCCTGGGTTTTGTCCGCAACACGGCACCTGACCATGGTGAGCATGTGTGCCTAGTAACTTTGGAATCCTATGGTGTATGGTTGAGATGCGGGCCAGACAAGGTACAGTGCTATTTAACAGTACTCATTTTGACGTTGACCTCTAAGTGTGACCGTGACCGTTGAGGTACAGGCCTGTGTTTTAAGCGTGATACTCATAATACTCCATTCTAAAATTGTATTTTCAATTGCGGACATTTCTCATATTTTCCCCCAGATGCTTTCAACGGGGTCTGCTGCTGATATTTTCTATGTTGGAAAGAGTTAACAAACATGTTAATGTCGTATTACAAGCAATACAGAATTCCCCTACCGGAAGAGGACAGCACATTGTGTATTGTATGTACATTTATAGACAAAAACAGCAATGCACTGCATACATTTTGGATACAGGCCTATCCAACATTTCTAATTTCCACCTGTAAGTGTGACCTTGACGTACAGGCCTGTGACTTGGTCGCTACATGTCACCTCATCATGGTGAACATGTGTGCCCAGTCACTTGGGAATTATATGATGCATGGTTTCTCATTTCGACCTTTGACCGCTAAGTGTGACCTTGATATTTTAGGTACAGGCCTGTGTCTTGTCTGCAACATGTCACCACCTCACCATGGTGAACATGTGTGTCCAGTAACATTGATGCATGGTTAAGATGTGAGCCGGACAAGGTACAGTACTCATTTTGACCTTTGACCTAGACCTTTGAGGTACAGCCCTGGGTTGTGTGCTCAACCCAGCACCTCACCATGGTGAACATTTGTGCCTTGTAACTTTGGAGTCCTATGATGCATGGTTGAGATGCGGGCCGGACAATGTACAGTTCTGTCAAACAGTACTCATTTGACATTTGACCTCTAAGTGTGACCGTGACCGTATTGCCTAGAAATAAGACTCATAAATGGGAAGATTCTGTAGTTTCAGAACAAGATACATACTGATATCACCGACATTGACATCTCTGCTACTTTTGAAAACATTGTGGGAAAAGAAGTTACTTTATTACTTTAACACCGATGTAATGAATCAGGAAAAATGGGCTACAATACAACACAATAGCATCATATTATTTTCATATTTTTTTTATTCTATCACGTCAATAACAACAACAGCTATCCATATATAATAACATAACAGGTTTAATGGTCTCTATAGAAATCACAGAAACTTCTGGACCAGGAGGCTGCTGTTTTGTCTGTATTGATGCTGACACCTGGTGGTGAAGATGTCATCGCTGTGTCGTTTAACTCTGACAAGATGGATCTGGCTGTTGTTTGAACCTAAAAATAAAAAAAAGAGTTATTAAATAAGACATAAATATTATACCTGATATGGTAACAGTCACTGTGCTTTATTAGCCTTTTCCAACAGCAGTAGACAGGAAATTATGAAAATACTGAGTAAAAGGATTTGACTAGAACACATTTATGATAGTAATAGCTTCTTATACCATATGTTTGCAACCATTTTTCCATAGCTGTCTTCTGCAATATCATATGTTCGGCGTAAAATAATATTGCAACTTACCTGATTCCATTTCTTGTCTGATATCTGCTGGTAGATCTGCTGAACACCTTCGCACACGGACAAACGTAGAGACAGTTGAAGACTCCTGGCTGAATTACCATCAAGACTTGATATCAGAGACTGTTGGCTCAGGGATGTGATTTGTTCATCTAGAAAAGACAAAAACAAAAATATGTACATCATCTCATAAGACAGGAATGTTTATTAATGAAATTTTAAGAAATCAAAACAAAATCAGAATTGTAGTTAAGACTACATTAATGTTGATATTAATATGGTAAACCCATCTGTTATGAAAGTGTGATTTCGAGAATACATTTTAACTGTATGTTAATTTTTTTCTCCAGTAATTTAATGTGATTTGGCGATCAAAATATATACGGTTGACAATGAAGATATATGAATAATGGTAACCTACCCAACATATCTTTCTGTTTCTGTGCAACATCAAGAACAACAATCTGATCTCTGAGAGTTGAAGCAGCAGATACTACATCCATGGTTTTTATAGTTATATGACGTTTTTAAGTTATCTTTAAGACTGTTGCTTGTTGAGATTTTCTCAGAATGTGATATCTTTAAGTGTTGACTTCTCTATTTATACATGTAAAGTTCATGGTGCAGTGCATTGTTTGATATTGATTTACTAATTAAGTTTATAATTAATTTAAATTATCAATTAAAGAATACATGCATAAATCAATTGCAATTTAAACACACTTGAAAAGGTGTGGACCCTTTCAAGTATAATCTTAATGATGATTTCCTGTTTCAGGTGTTACATTGTTTGAGGTGATTAAGACAATTAATTAGATAATTATAATTAATCATTGTCTGATCACTGGATAGGATTAGTTAATAGGTGAGTTGATTTCAAGTACACATTTAATTCTTCTTCTTTGAAGTTTTTCAATGAGTGCAATTACATAATCAATTATGAATTAAATAACCATTGGGTTTAATTACTGTTTGATCACTGGGTTGGATCAGTAGCTCAATTCTAAAATTGATTTACTTCATACAAGTGTGTACTTTAGAAACGAAAACACTTTATTTTCATAACTCCTTTATCACTGACAATACCAATATACATAAAAATCAAGTTATTTCAACATCACAAATAGGACACCGCATAGTTCCATGCTTGATAAGTTAATTGATTAACATTTCTTCGGGCTTCCAGATATAATATTTAATAGTTTTCTTGTGTCTGTATACTATAATGTTATTTTTCATATAGCATATGTTTCTACTTGTAATTATGTACACATACATTTCCGACTGCTGATGTAACTTTAATATCAATTTAAAAGACTCTTTCTTATTGAAAACAAATGGAAAAGTACTTGAAACCTAAACACACACAACTGATATTACTTTTATTCTTCTTTCCTAGATATAATGAAAGGCATTGGAAAAGGAGAGAAATTTAACTACATGTTTCAGTTTGTCTCCTTTCCACAATGTTTTCTGTTCTTTATCTCTTCGCTCCGAAACTAAAGAATGATCCTTATTGTATGTTATTTTCCCTCCAATGGAAACCCCGACTTAAATTTGTGTATTGTATGTATATTTATGGACAAAAACAGCAATGCAATGCATACATTTTGGATACAGTCCTATCAAACATTTCTCATTTCGCCTTTTGACCTGTAAGTGTGACATTGACTTTTGAGGTACAGACCTTTGTCTTGGTGGCCACATGTCACCTCAATATTGTGAACATGTGTGCCCAGTAACATAGGAATCCTATGATGCTAAGGGTGATATTGACCTTTGAGGTACAGGCCTGTGTCTTGTGTGCAATATGTCACCTCATCATGGTGAACATGTGTGCCTATTAACTTGGGAATTCTATGATGCATGGTTTCTCATTTCGACCTTTGACTTCTAAGTGTTAGCTTGACCTTTGAGGTACAGGCCTGTGTCGTGTGTGCCACATGTCACCTCATCATGGTGAACACGTGTGCCCAGTTACTTGAGATCCCTATGATGCATGGTTGAGATTTGAGCCGGAAAAGGTACAGTCATATCAAACAGTACTCATTTTGACCTTTGCCCTCTAATTGTGACCTTGACCTTTGAGGTACATGCCTGGGTTTTGTGCGCAACACGGCACCTCACCATGGTGAGCATTTGTGCCTAGTAACTTTGGAATCTTGTGGTGCATGGTTGAGATGCGGGCCAGACGAGGTACAGTGCTATTGAACAGTACTCATTTTGACGTTGACCTCTAAGTGTGACATTGACCGTTGAGGTACAGGCCTGTGTTTTAAGCGTGACACGCCACCTCATCATGGTGAACATATGTGCCTATTAACTTGGGAATCCTATGATGGTTGGTTAAAATGCAGGCCGGACAAGATTGGGTGGGACTAACGGACTCATCATGGTGAACGTTTGTGCCAAGTTTCTTGGAAATCCTTTCATTGATGGTTAAGATGCGGGCAGGACAAGGTACCATCCTATCAAACAATGCCCATTTTGACCTCTAAGTGTGACCTTGACCTTTGAGGTACAGGCCTGGGATTTGTGCGGAACACGGCACCTGACCATGGTGAGCATGTGTGCCTAGTAACTTTGGAATCCTATGGTGTATGGTTGAGATGCGGGCCAGACAAGGTACAGTGCTATTTAACAGTACTCATTTTGACGTTGACCTCTAAGTGTGACCGTGACCGTTGAGGTACAGGCCTGTGTTTTAAGCGTGATACTCGTAATACTCCATTCAAAAATTGTATTTTCAATTGCGGACATTTCTCATATTTTTCACCAGATGCTTTCAACGGGGTCTGCTGCTGATATTTTCTATGTGGGAAAGAGTTAACAAACATGTTAATGTCGTATTACAAGCAATACAAAATTCCCCTACCGGAAGAGGACAGCACATTGTGTATTGTATGTACATTTATGGACAAAAACAGCGATGCACTGCATACATTTTGGATACAGGCCTATCCAACATTTCTAATTTCCACCTGTAAGTGTGACCTTGACGTACAGGCCTGTGACTTGGTCGCTACATGTCACCTCATCATGGTGAACATGTGTGCCCAGTCACTTGGGAATTATATGATGCATGGTTTCTCATTTCGACCTTTGACCGCTAAGTGTGACCTTGACATTTTAGGTACAGGCCTGTGTCTTGTGTGCAACATGTCACCACCTCACCATGGTGAACATGTGTGTCCCGTAACATTGGAATCCTAGGATGCATGGTTGAGATGCGAGTCGGACAAGGTTCAGTCCTATCAAACAGTACACATTTTGACTTTTGACCTATAAGTGTGACCTTGACCATTGAAGTACAGACCTGTGTCTTGTGTGCAACATGTCACCTCACCATGGTGAACTAACGTAGTAACGTGGAAATCCTATGATGCATGGTTAAGATGTGAGCCGGACAAGGTACAGTACTCATTTTGACCTTTGACCTAGACCTTTGAGGTACAGCCCTGGGTTGTGTGCTCAACACGGCACCTCACCATGGTGAACATTTGTGCCTTGTAACTTTGGAGTCCTATGATGCATGGTTGAGATGCGGGCCGGACAATGTACAGTTCTATCAAACAGTACTCATTTGACATTTGACCTCTAAGTGTGACCGTGACCGTATTGCCTAGAAATAAGACTCATAAATGGGAAGATTCTGTAGTTTCAGAACAAGATACATACTGATATCACCGACATTGACATCTCTGCTACTTTTGAAAACATTGTGGGAAAAGAAGTTACTTTATTACTTTAACACCGATGTAATGAATCAGGAAAAATGGGCTACAATACAACACAATAGCATCATATTATTTTCATATTTTTTTTATTCTATCACGTCAATAACAACAACAGCTATCCATATATAATAACATAACAGGTTTAATGGTCTCTATAGAAATCACAGAAACTTCTGGACCAGGAGGCTGCTGTTTTGTCTGTATTGATGCTGACACCTGGTGGTGATGATGTCATCGCTGTGTCGTTTAACTCTGACAAGATGGATCTGGCTGTTGTTTGAACCTAAAAATAAAAAAAAGAGTTATTAAATAAGACATAAATATTATACCTGATATGGTAACAGTCACTGTGCTTTATTAGCCTTTTCCAACAGCAGTAGACAGGAAATTATGAAAATACTGAGTAAAAGGATTTGACTAGAACACATTTATGATAGTAATAGCTTCTTATACCATATGTTTGCAACCATTTTTCCATAGCTGTCTTCTGCAATATCATATGTTCGGCGTAAAATAATATTGCAACTTACCTGATTCCATTTCTTGTCTGATATCTGCTGGTAGATCTGCTGAACACCTTCGCACACGGACAAACGTAGAGACAGTTGAAGACTCCTGGCTGAATTACCATCAAGACTTGATATCAGAGACTGTTGGCTCAGGGATGTGATTTGTTCATCTAGAAAAGACAAAAACAAAAATATGTACATCATCTCATAAGACAGGAATGTTTATTAATGAAATTTTAAGAAATCAAAACAAAATCAGAATTGTAGTTAAGACTACATTAATGTTGATATTAATATGGTAAACCCATCTGTTATGAAAGTGTGATTTCGAGAATACATTTTAACTGTATGTTAATTTTTTTCTCCAGTAATTTAATGTGATTTGGCGATCAAAATATATACGGTTGACAATGAAGATATATGAATAATGGTAACCTACCCAACATATCTTTCTGTTTCTGTGCAACATCAAGAACAACAATCTGATCTCTGAGAGTTGAAGCAGCAGATACTACATCCATGGTTTTTATAGTTATATGACGTTTTTAAGTTATCTTTAAGACTGTTGCTTGTTGAGATTTTCTCAGAATGTGATATCTTAAAGTGTTGACTTCTCTATTTATACATGTAAAGTTCATGGTGCAGTGCATTGTTTGATATTGATTTACTAATTAAGTTTATAATTAATTTAAATTATCAATTAAAGAATACATGCATAAATCAATTGCAATTTAAACACACTTGAAAAGGTGTGGACCCTTTCAAGTATAATCTTAATGATGATTTCCTGTTTCAGGTGTTACATTGTTTGAGGTGATTAAGACAATTAATTAGATAATTATAATTAATCATTGTCTGATCACTGGATAGGATTAGTTAATAGGTGAGTTGATTTCAAGTACACATTTAATTCTTCTTCTTTGAAGTTTTTCAATGAGTGCAATTACATAATCAATTATGAATTAAATAACCATTGGGTTTAATTACTGTTTGATCACTGGGTTGGATCAGTAGCTCAATTCTAAAATTGATTTACTTCATACAAGTGTGTACTTTAGAAACGAAAACACTTTATTTTCATAACTCCTTTATCACTGACAATACCAATATACATAAAAATCAAGTTATTTCAACATCACAAATAGGACACCGCATAGTTCCATGCTTGATAAGTTAATTGATTAACATTTCTTCGGGCTTCCAGATATAATATTTAATAGTTTTCTTGTGTCTGTATACTATAATGTTATTTTTCATATAGCATATGTTTCTACTTGTAATTATGTACACATACATTTCCGACTGCTGATGTAACTTTAATATCAATTTAAAAGACTCTTTCTTATTGAAAACAAATGGAAAAGTACTTGAAACCTAAACACACACAACTGATATTACTTTTATTCTTCTTTCCTAGATATAATGAAAGGCATTGGAAAAGGAGAGAAATTTAACTACATGTTTCAGTTTGTCTCCTTTCCACAATGTTTTCTGTTCTTTATCTCTTCGCTCCGAAACTAAAGAATGATCCTTATTGTATGTTATTTTCCCTCCAATGGAAACCCCGACTTAAATTTGTGTATTGTATGTATATTTATGGACAAAAACAGCAATGCAATGCATACATTTTGGATACAGTCCTATCAAACATTTCTCATTTCGCCTTTTGACCTGTAAGTGTGACATTGACTTTTGAGGTACAGACCTTTGTCTTGGTGGCCACATGTCACCTCATCATTGTGAACATGTGTGCCCAGTAACATAGGAATCCTATGATGCTAAGGGTGATATTGACCTTTGAGGTACAGGCCTGTGTCTTGTGTGCAATATGTCACCTCATCATGGTGAACATGTGTGCCTATTAACTTGGGAATTCTATGATGCATGGTTTCTCATTTCGACCTTTGACTTCTAAGTGTTAGCTTGACCTTTGAGGTACAGGCCTGTGTCGTGTGTGCCACATGTCACCTCATCATGGTGAACACGTGTGCCCAGTTACTTGAGATCCCTATGATGCATGGTTGAGATTTGAGCCGGAAAAGGTACAGTCATATCAAACAGTACTCATTTTGACCTTTGCCCTCTAATTGTGACCTTGACCTTTGAGGTACATGCCTGGGTTTTGTGCGCAACACGGCACCTCACCATGGTGAGCATTTGTGCCTAGTAACTTTGGAATCTTGTGGTGCATGGTTGAGATGCGGGCCAGACGAGGTACAGTGCTATTGAACAGTACTCATTTTGACGTTGACCTCTAAGTGTGACCTTGACCGTTGAGGTACAGGCCTGTGTTTTAAGCGTGACACGCCACCTCATCATGGTGAACATATGTGCCTATTAACTTGGGAATCCTATGATGGTTGGTTAAAATGCAGGCCGGACAAGATTGGGTGGGACTAACGGACTCATCATGGTGAACGTTTGTGCCAAGTTTCTTGGAAATCCTTTCATTGATGGTTAAGATGCGGGCAGGACAAGGTACCATCCTATCAAACAATGCCCATTTTGACCTCTAAGTGTGACCTTGACCTTTGAGGTACAGGCCTGGGATTTGTGCGGAACACGGCACCTGACCATGGTGAGCATGTGTGCCTAGTAACTTTGGAATCCTATGGTGTATGGTTGAGATGCGGGCCAGACAAGGTACAGTGCTATTTAACAGTACTCATTTTGACGTTGACCTCTAAGTGTGACCGTGACCGTTGAGGTACAGGCCTGTGTTTTAAGCGTGATACTCGTAATACTCCATTCAAAAATTGTATTTTCAATTGCGGACATTTCTCATATTTTTCACCAGATGCTTTCAACGGGGTCTGCTGCTGATATTTTCTATGTGGGAAAGAGTTAACAAACATGTTAATGTCGTATTACAAGCAATACAAAATTCCCCTACCGGAAGAGGACAGCACATTGTGTATTGTATGTACATTTATGGACAAAAACAGCGATGCACTGCATACATTTTGGATACAGGCCTATCCAACATTTCTAATTTCCACCTGTAAGTGTGACCTTGACGTACAGGCCTGTGACTTGGTCGCTACATGTCACCTCATCATGGTGAACATGTGTGCCCAGTCACTTGGGAATTATATGATGCATGGTTTCTCATTTCGACCTTTGACCGCTAAGTGTGACCTTGACATTTTAGGTACAGGCCTGTGTCTTGTGTGCAACATGTCACCACCTCACCATGGTGAACATGTGTGTCCCGTAACATTGGAATCCTAGGATGCATGGTTGAGATGCGAGTCGGACAAGGTTCAGTCCTATCAAACAGTACACATTTTGACTTTTGACCTATAAGTGTGACTTTGACCATTGAAGTACAGACCTGTGTCTTGTGTGCAACATGTCACCTCACCATGGTGAACTAACGTAGTAACGTGGAAATCCTATGATGCATGGTTAAGATGTGAGCCGGACAAGGTACAGTACTCATTTTGACCTTTGACCTAGACCTTTGAGGTACAGCCCTGGGTTGTGTGCTCAACACGGCACCTCACCATGGTGAACATTTGTGCCTTGTAACTTTGGAGTCCTATGATGCATGGTTGAGATGCGGGCCGGACAATGTACAGTTCTATCAAACAGTACTCATTTGACATTTGACCTCTAAGTGTGACCGTGACCGTATTGCCTAGAAATAAGACTCATAAATGGGAAGATTCTGTAGTTTCAGAACAAGATACATACTGATATCACCGACATTGACATCTCTGCTACTTTTGAAAACATTGTGGGAAAAGAAGTTACTTTATTACTTTAACACCGATGTAATGAATCAGGAAAAATGGGCTACAATACAACACAATAGCATCATATTATTTTCATATTTTTTTTATTCTATCACGTCAATAACAACAACAGCTATCCATATATAATAACATAACAGGTTTAATGGTCTCTATAGAAATCACAGAAACTTCTGGACCAGGAGGCTGCTGTTTTGTCTGTATTGATGCTGACACCTGGTGGTGATGATGTCATCGCTGTGTCGTTTAACTCTGACAAGATGGATCTGGCTGTTGTTTGAACCTAAAAATAAAAAAAAGAGTTATTAAATAAGACATAAATATTATACCTGATATGGTAACAGTCACTGTGCTTTATTAGCCTTTTCCAACAGCAGTAGACAGGAAATTATGAAAATACTGAGTAAAAGGATTTGACTAGAACACATTTATGATAGTAATAGCTTCTTATACCATATGTTTGCAACCATTTTTCCATAGCTGTCTTCTGCAATATCATATGTTCGGCGTAAAATAATATTGCAACTTACCTGATTCCATTTCTTGTCTGATATCTGCTGGTAGATCTGCTGAACACCTTCGCACACGGACAAACGTAGAGACAGTTGAAGACTCCTGGCTGAATTACCATCAAGACTTGATATCAGAGACTGTTGGCTCAGGGATGTGATTTGTTCATCTAGAAAAGACAAAAACAGAAATATGTACATCATCTCATAAGACAGGAATGTTTATTAATGACATTTTAAGAAATCAAAACAAAATCAGAATTGTAGTTAAGACTACATTAATGTTGATATTAATATGGTAAACCCATCTGTTATGAAAGTGTGATTTCGAGAATACATTTTAACTGTATGTTAATTTTTTTCTCCAGTAATTTAATGTGATTTGGCGATCAAAATATATACGGTTGACAATGAAGATATATGAATAATGGTAACCTACCCAACATATCTTTCTGTTTCTGTGCAACATCAAGAACAACAATCTGATCTCTGAGAGTTGAAGCAGCAGATACTACATCCATGGTTTTTATAGTTATATGACGTTTTTAAGTTATCTTTAAGACTGTTGCTTGTTGAGATTTTCTCAGAATGTGATATCTTAAAGTGTTGACTTCTCTATTTATACATGTAAAGTTCATGGTGCAGTGCATTGTTTGATATTGATTTACTAATTAAGTTTATAATTAATTTAAATTATCAATTAAAGAATACATGCATAAATCAATTGCAATTTAAACACACTTGAAAAGGTGTGGACCCTTTCAAGTATAATCTTAATGATGATTTCCTGTTTCAGGTGTTACATTGTTTGAGGTGATTAAGACAATTAATTAGATAATTATAATTAATCATTGTCTGATCACTGGATAGGATTAGTTAATAGGTGAGTTGATTTCAAGTACACATTTAATTCTTCTTCTTTGAAGTTTTTCAATGAGTGCAATTACATAATCAATTATGAATTAAATAACCATTGGGTTTAATTACTGTTTGATCACTGGGTTGGATCAGTAGCTCAATTCTAAAATTGATTTACTTCATACAAGTGTGTACTTTAGAAACGAAAACACTTTATTTTCATAACTCCTTTATCACTGACAATACCAATATACATAAAAATCAAGTTATTTCAACATCACAAATAGGACACCGCATAGTTCCATGCTTGATAAGTTAATTGATTAACATTTCTTCGGGCTTCCAGATATAATATTTAATAGTTTTCTTGTGTCTGTATACTATAATGTTATTTTTCATATAGCATATGTTTCTACTTGTAATTATGTACACATACATTTCCGACTGCTGATGTAACTTTAATATCAATTTAAAAGACTCTTTCTTATTGAAAACAAATGGAAAAGTACTTGAAACCTAAACACACACAACTGATATTACTTTTATTCTTCTTTCCTAGATATAATGAAAGGCATTGGAAAAGGAGAGAAATTTAACTACATGTTTCAGTTTGTCTCCTTTCCACAATGTTTTCTGTTCTTTATCTCTTCGCTCCGAAACTAAAGAATGATCCTTATTGTATGTTATTTTCCCTCCAATGGAAACCCCGACTTAAATTTGTGTATTGTATGTATATTTATGGACAAAAACAGCAATGCAATGCATACATTTTGGATACAGTCCTATCAAACATTTCTCATTTCGCCTTTTGACCTGTAAGTGTGACATTGACTTTTGAGGTACAGACCTTTGTCTTGGTGGCCACATGTCACCTCATCATTGTGAACATGTGTGCCCAGTAACATAGGAATCCTATGATGCTAAGGGTGATATTGACCTTTGAGGTACAGGCCTGTGTCTTGTGTGCAATATGTCACCTCATCATGGTGAACATGTGTGCCTATTAACTTGGGAATTCTATGATGCATGGTTTCTCATTTCGACCTTTGACTTCTAAGTGTTAGCTTGACCTTTGAGGTACAGGCCTGTGTCGTGTGTGCCACATGTCACCTCATCATGGTGAACACGTGTGCCCAGTTACTTGAGATCCCTATGATGCATGGTTGAGATTTGAGCCGGAAAAGGTACAGTCATATCAAACAGTACTCATTTTGACCTTTGCCCTCTAATTGTGACCTTGACCTTTGAGGTACATGCCTGGGTTTTGTGCGCAACACGGCACCTCACCATGGTGAGCATTTGTGCCTAGTAACTTTGGAATCTTGTGGTGCATGGTTGAGATGCGGGCCAGACGAGGTACAGTGCTATTGAACAGTACTCATTTTGACGTTGACCTCTAAGTGTGACCTTGACCGTTGAGGTACAGGCCTGTGTTTTAAGCGTGACACGCCACCTCATCATGGTGAACATATGTGCCTATTAACTTGGGAATCCTATGATGGTTGGTTAAAATGCAGGCCGGACAAGATTGGGTGGGACTAACGGACTCATCATGGTGAACGTTTGTGCCAAGTTTCTTGGAAATCCTTTCATTGATGGTTAAGATGCGGGCAGGACAAGGTACCATCCTATCAAACAATGCCCATTTTGACCTCTAAGTGTGACCTTGACCTTTGAGGTACAGGCCTGGGATTTGTGCGGAACACGGCACCTGACCATGGTGAGCATGTGTGCCTAGTAACTTTGGAATCCTATGGTGTATGGTTGAGATGCGGGCCAGACAAGGTACAGTGCTATTTAACAGTACTCATTTTGACGTTGACCTCTAAGTGTGACCGTGACCGTTGAGGTACAGGCCTGTGTTTTAAGCGTGATACTCGTAATACTCCATTCAAAAATTGTATTTTCAATTGCGGACATTTCTCATATTTTTCACCAGATGCTTTCAACGGGGTCTGCTGCTGATATTTTCTATGTGGGAAAGAGTTAACAAACATGTTAATGTCGTATTACAAGCAATACAAAATTCCCCTACCGGAAGAGGACAGCACATTGTGTATTGTATGTACATTTATGGACAAAAACAGCGATGCACTGCATACATTTTGGATACAGGCCTATCCAACATTTCTAATTTCCACCTGTAAGTGTGACCTTGACGTACAGGCCTGTGACTTGGTCGCTACATGTCACCTCATCATGGTGAACATGTGTGCCCAGTCACTTGGGAATTATATGATGCATGGTTTCTCATTTCGACCTTTGACCGCTAAGTGTGACCTTGACATTTTAGGTACAGGCCTGTGTCTTGTGTGCAACATGTCACCACCTCACCATGGTGAACATGTGTGTCCCGTAACATTGGAATCCTAGGATGCATGGTTGAGATGCGAGTCGGACAAGGTTCAGTCCTATCAAACAGTACACATTTTGACTTTTGACCTATAAGTGTGACTTTGACCATTGAAGTACAGACCTGTGTCTTGTGTGCAACATGTCACCTCACCATGGTGAACTAACGTAGTAACGTGGAAATCCTATGATGCATGGTTAAGATGTGAGCCGGACAAGGTACAGTACTCATTTTGACCTTTGACCTAGACCTTTGAGGTACAGCCCTGGGTTGTGTGCTCAACACGGCACCTCACCATGGTGAACATTTGTGCCTTGTAACTTTGGAGTCCTATGATGCATGGTTGAGATGCGGGCCGGACAATGTACAGTTCTATCAAACAGTACTCATTTGACATTTGACCTCTAAGTGTGACCGTGACCGTATTGCCTAGAAATAAGACTCATAAATGGGAAGATTCTGTAGTTTCAGAACAAGATACATACTGATATCACCGACATTGACATCTCTGCTACTTTTGAAAACATTGTGGGAAAAGAAGTTACTTTATTACTTTAACACCGATGTAATGAATCAGGAAAAATGGGCTACAATACAACACAATAGCATCATATTATTTTCATATTTTTTTTATTCTATCACGTCAATAACAACAACAGCTATCCATATATAATAACATAACAGGTTTAATGGTCTCTATAGAAATCACAGAAACTTCTGGACCAGGAGGCTGCTGTTTTGTCTGTATTGATGCTGACACCTGGTGGTGATGATGTCATCGCTGTGTCGTTTAACTCTGACAAGATGGATCTGGCTGTTGTTTGAACCTAAAAATAAAAAAAAGAGTTATTAAATAAGACATAAATATTATACCTGATATGGTAACAGTCACTGTGCTTTATTAGCCTTTTCCAACAGCAGTAGACAGGAAATTATGAAAATACTGAGTAAAAGGATTTGACTAGAACACATTTATGATAGTAATAGCTTCTTATACCATATGTTTGCAACCATTTTTCCATAGCTGTCTTCTGCAATATCATATGTTCGGCGTAAAATAATATTGCAACTTACCTGATTCCATTTCTTGTCTGATATCTGCTGGTAGATCTGCTGAACACCTTCGCACACGGACAAACGTAGAGACAGTTGAAGACTCCTGGCTGAATTACCATCAAGACTTGATATCAGAGACTGTTGGCTCAGGGATGTGATTTGTTCATCTAGAAAAGACAAAAACAGAAATATGTACATCATCTCATAAGACAGGAATGTTTATTAATGACATTTTAAGAAATCAAAACAAAATCAGAATTGTAGTTAAGACTACATTAATGTTGATATTAATATGGTAAACCCATCTGTTATGAAAGTGTGATTTCGAGAATACATTTTAACTGTATGTTAATTTTTTTCTCCAGTAATTTAATGTGATTTGGCGATCAAAATATATACGGTTGACAATGAAGATATATGAATAATGGTAACCTACCCAACATATCTTTCTGTTTCTGTGCAACATCAAGAACAACAATCTGATCTCTGAGAGTTGAAGCAGCAGATACTACATCCATGGTTTTTATAGTTATATGACGTTTTTAAGTTATCTTTAAGACTGTTGCTTGTTGAGATTTTCTCAGAATGTGATATCTTAAAGTGTTGACTTCTCTATTTATACATGTAAAGTTCATGGTGCAGTGCATTGTTTGATATTGATTTACTAATTAAGTTTATAATTAATTTAAATTATCAATTAAAGAATACATGCATAAATCAATTGCAATTTAAACACACTTGAAAAGGTGTGGACCCTTTCAAGTATAATCTTAATGATGATTTCCTGTTTCAGGTGTTACATTGTTTGAGGTGATTAAGACAATTAATTAGATAATTATAATTAATCATTGTCTGATCACTGGATAGGATTAGTTAATAGGTGAGTTGATTTCAAGTACACATTTAATTCTTCTTCTTTGAAGTTTTTCAATGAGTGCAATTACATAATCAATTATGAATTAAATAACCATTGGGTTTAATTACTGTTTGATCACTGGGTTGGATCAGTAGCTCAATTCTAAATTTGATTTACTTCATACAAGTGTGTACTTTATAAACGAAAACACTTTATTTTCATAACTCCTTTATCACTGAAAATACCAATATACATAATATACCTGTGTCTTGTGTGCAATATGTCACCTCATCATGGTGAACATGTGTGCCTATTAACTTGGGAATTCTATGATGCATGGTTTCTCATTTCGACCTTTGACCTCTAAATGTTAGCTCGACCTTTGAGGTACAGGCCTGTGTCGTGTGTGCCACATGTCACCTCATCATGGTGAACACGTGTGCCCAGTAACTTGAGATCCCTATGATGCATGGTTGAGATTTGAGCCGGAAAAGGTACAGTCATATCAAACAGTACTCATTTTGACCTTTGACCTCTAATTGTGACCTTGACCTTTGAGGTACATGCCTGGGTTTTGTGCGCAACACGGCACCTCACCATGGTGAGCATTTGTGCCTAGTAACTTTGGAATCTTGTGGTGCATGGTTGAGATGCGGGCCAGACGAGGTACAGTGCTATTGGACAGTACTCATTTTGACGTTGACCTCTAAGTGTGACCTTGACCGTTGAGGTACAGGCCTGTGTTTAAAGCGTGACACGCCACCTCATCATGGTGAACACGTGTGCCCAGTAACTTGAGATCCCTATGATGCATGGTTGAGATTTGAGCCGGAAAAGGTACAGTCATATCAAACAGTACTCATTTTGACGTTTGACCTCTAATTGTGACCTTGACCTTTGAGGTACATGCCTGGGTTTTGTGCACAACACGGCACCTCACCATGGTGAGCATTTGTGCCTAGTAACTTTGGAATCTTGTAGTGCATGGTTGAGATGCGGGCCAGACGAGGTACAGTGCTATTGGACAGTACTCATTTTGACGTTGACCTCTAAGTGTTAGCTTGACCTTTGAGGTACAGGCCTGTGTCGTGTGTGCCACATGTCACCTCATCATGGTGAACACGTGTGCCCAGTAACTTGAGATCCCTATGATGCATGGTTGAGATTTGAGCCGGAAAAGGTACAGTCATATCAAACAGTACTCATTTTGACCTTTGACCTCTAATTGTGACCTTGACCTTTGAGGTACATGCCTGGGTTTTGTGCGCAACACGGCACCTCACCATGGTGAGCATGTGTGCCTAGTAACTTTGGAATCTTGTGGTGCATGGTTCAGATGCGGGCCAGACGAGGTACAGTGCTATTGGACAGTACTCATTTTGACGTTGACCTCTAAGTGTGACCTTGACCGTTGAGATACAGGCCTGTGTTTTAAGCGTGACACGCCACCTCATCATGGTGAACATATGTGCCTATTAACTTGGGAATCCTATGATGGTTGGTTAAAATGCAGGCCGGACAAGATTGGGTGGGACTAACGGACTCATCATGGTGAACGTTTGTGCCAAGTTTCTTGGAAATCCTTTCATTGATGGTTAAGATACGGGCAGGACAAGGTACCATCCTATCAAACAATGCCCATTTTGACCTTTGACCTCTAAGTGTGACCTTGACCTTTGAAGTACAGGCCTGGGTTTTGTCCGCAACACGGCACCTGACCATGGTGAGCATGTGTGCCTAGTAACTTTGGAATCCTATGGTGTATGGTTGAGATGCGGGCCAGACAAGGTACAGTGCTATTTAACAGTACTCATTTTGACGTTGACCTCTAAGTGTGACCGTGACCGTTGAGGTACAGGCCTGTGTTTTAAGCGTGATACTCATAATACTCCATTCTAAAATTGTATTTTCAATTGCGGACATTTCTCATATTTTCCCCCAGATGCTTTCAACGGGGTCTGCTGCTGATATTTTCTATGTTGGAAAGAGTTAACAAACATGTTAATGTCGTATTACAAGCAATACAAAATTCCCCTACCGGAAGAGGACAGCACATTGTGTATTGTATGTACATTTATAGACAAAAACAGCAATGCACTGCATACATTTTGGATACAGGCCTATCCAACATTTCTAATTTCCACCTGTAAGTGTGACCTTGACGTACAGGCCTGTGACTTGGTCGCTACATGTCACCTCATCATGGTGAACATGTGTGCCCAGTCACTTGGGAATTATATGATGCATGGTTTCTCATTTCGACCTTTGACCGCTAAGTGTGACCTTGACATTTTAGGTACAGGCCTGTGTCTTGTCTGCAACATGTCACCACCTCACCATGGTGAACATGTGTGTCCAGTAACATTGATGCATGGTTAAGATGTGAGCCGGACAAGGTACAGTACTCATTTTGACCTTTGACCTAGACCTTTGAGGTACAGCCCTGGGTTGTGTGCTCAACACTGCACCTCATCATGGTGAACATTTGTGCCTTGTAACTTTGGATTCCTATGATGCATGGTTGAGATGCGGGCCGGACAAGGTACAGTTCTATCAAACAGTACTCATTTGACCTTTGACCTCTAAGTGTGACCGTGACCGTATTGCCTAGAAATAAGACTCATAAATGGGAAGATTCTGTAGTTTCAGAACAAGATACATACTGATATCACCGACATTGACATCTCTGCTACTTTTGAAAACATTGTGGGAAAAGAAGTTACATTATTACTTTAACACCGATGTAATGAACCTAGAAAAATGGGCTATAATACAACACAATAGCATCATATTATTTTCATATTTTTTTTATTCTTTCACGTCAATAACAGCAACAGCTATCCATATATAATAACATAACAGGTTTAATGGTCTCTATAGAAATCACAGAAACTACTGGACCAGGAGGCTGCTGTTTTGTCTGTATTGATGCTGACACCTGGTGGTGATGATGTCATCGCTGTGTCGTTTAACTCTGACAAGATGGATCTGGCTGTTGTTTGAACCTATAAATAAAAAAAAGAGTTATTAAATAAGACATAAATATCATACCTGATATGGTAACAATCACTGTGCTTTATTAGCCTTTTCCAACAGCAGTAGACAGGTAGCTCAATTCTAAAATTGATTTACTTCATACAAGTGTGTACTTTATAAACGAAAACACTTTATTTTCATAACTTCTTTATCACTGACAATACCAATATACATAAAAATCAAGTTATTTCAACATCACAAATAGGACACCGCATAGTTCCATGCTTGATAAGTTAATTGATTAACATTTCTTCGGGCTTCCAGATATAATATTTAATAGTTTTCTTGTGTCTGTATACTATAATGTTATTTTTCATATAGTATATGTTTCTACTTGTAATTATGTACACATACATTTCCGACTGCTGATGTAACTTTAATATCAATTTAAAAGACTCTTTCTTATTGAAAACAAATGGAAAAGTACTTGAAACCTAAACACACACAACTGATATTACTTTTATTCTTCTTTCCTATCTCTTCGCTCCGAAACTAAAGAATGATCCTTATTGTATGTTATTTTCCCTCTAATGGAAACCCCGACTTAAATTTGTGTATTGTATGTATATTTATGGACAAAAACAGCAATGCAATGCATACATTTTGGATACAGTCCTATCAAACATTTCTCATTTCGACTTTTGACCTGTAAGTGTGACATTGACTTTTGAGGAACAGGCCTTTGTCTTGGTGGCCACATGTCACCTCATCATTGTGAACATGTGTGCCCAGTAACATAGTGCCCATTAACTTGGGAATCCTATGATGGTTGGTTAAAATGCAGGCCGGACAAGATTGGGTGGGACTAACAGACTCATCATGGTGAACGTTTGTGCCAAGTTTCTTGGAAATCCTTTCATTGATGGTTAAGATGCGGGCAGGACAAGGTACCATCCTATCAAACAATGCCCATTTTGACCTCTAAGTGTGACCTTGTCCTTTGAGGTACAGGCCTGGGATTTGTGCGCAACACGGCACCTGACCATGGTGAGCATGTGTGCCTAGTAACTTTGGAATCCTATGGTGTATGGTTGAGATGCGGGCCAGACAAGGTACAGTGCTATTTAACATTACTCATTTTGACGTTGACCTCTAAGTGTGACCGTGACCGTTGAGGTACAGGCCTGTGTTTTAAGCGTGATACTCATAATACTCCATTCAAAAATTGTATTTTCAATTGCGGACATTTCTCATATTTTTCCCCAGATGCTTTCAACTGGGTCTGCTGCTGATATTTTCTATGTGGAAAAGAGTTAACAAACATGTTAATGTCGTATTACAAGCAATACAAAATTCCCCTACCGGAAGAGGACAGCACATTGTGTATTGTATGTACATTTATGGACAAAAACAGCGATGCACTGCATACATTTTGGATACAGGCCTATCCAACATTTCTAATTTCCACCTGTAAGTGTGACCTTGACGTACAGGCCTGTGACTTGGTCGCTACATGTCACCTCATCATGGTGAACATGTGTGCCCAGTCACTTGGGAATTATATGATGCATGGTTTCTCATTTCGACCTTAACACATTTATGATAGTAATAGACATAAATATCATACCTGATATGGTAACAATCACTGTGCTTTATTAGCCTTTTCCAACAGCAGTAGACAGGAAATTATGAAAATACTGAGTAAAAGGATTTGACCATAACACATTTATGATAGTAATAGCTTCTTATACCATATTTTTGCAACCATTTTTCCATAGCTGTCTTCTGCAATATCATATGTTCGGCGTAAAATAATATTGCAACTTACCTGATTCCATTTCTTGTCTGATATCTGCTGGTAGATCTGCTGAACACCTTCGCACACGGACAAACGTAGAGACAGTTGAAGACTCCTGGCTGAATTACCATCAAGACTTGATATCAGAGACTGTTGGCTCAGGGATGTGATTTGTTCATCTAGAAAAGACAAAAACAAAAATATGTACATCATCTCATAAGACAGGAATGTTTATTAATGAAATTTTAAGAAATCAAAATAAAATCAGAATTGTAGTTAAGACTACACTAATGTTGATATTAATATGGTAAACCCATCTGTTATGAAAGTGTGATTTCAAGAATACATTTTAACTGTATGTTAATTTTTTTCTCCAGTAATTTAATGTGATTTGGCGATCAAAATATATACGGTTGACAATGAAGATATATGAATAATGGTAACCTACCCAACATATCTTTCTGTTTCTGTGCAACATCAAGAACAACAATCTGATCTCTGAGAGTTGAAGCAGCAGATACTACATCCATGGTTTTTATAGTTATATGACGTTTTTAAGTTATCTTTAAGACTGTTGCTTGTTGAGATTTTCTCAGAATGTGATATCTTAAAGTGTTGACTTCTCTATTTATACATGTAAAGTTCATGGTGCAGTGCATTGTTTGATATTGATTTACTAATTAAGCTTATAATTAATTTAAATTATCAATTAAAGAATACATGCATAAATCAATTGCAATTTAAACACACTTGAAAAGGTGTGGACCCTTTCAAGTATAATCTTAATAATGATTTCCTGTTTCAGGTGTTACATTGTTTGAGGTGATTAAGACAATTAATTAGATAATTATAATTAATCATTGTCTGATCACTGGATAGGGTTAGTTAATAGGTGAGTTGATTTCAAGTACACATTTAATTCTTCTTCTATGAAGTTTTTCAATGAGTGCAATTACATAATCAATTATGAATTAAATAACCATTGGGTTTAATTACTGTTTGATCACTGGGTTGGATCAGTAGCTCAATTCTAAAATTGATTTACTTCATACAAGTGTGTACTTTATAAACGAAAACACTTTATTTTCATAACTCCTTTATCACTGACAATACCAATATACATAATATACCTGTGTCTGGTGTGCAATATGTCACCTCATCATGGTGAACATGTGTGCCTATTAACTTGGGAATTCTATGATGCATGGTTTCTCATTTCGACCTTCGACCTCTAAGTGTTAGCTTGACCTTTGAGGTACAGGCCTGTGTCGTGTGTGCCACATGTCACCTCATCATGGTGAACACGTGTGCCCAGTAACTTGAGATCCCTATGATGCATGGTTGAGATTTGAGCCGGAAAAGGTACAGTCATATCAAACAGTACTCATTTTGACCTTTGAGCTCTAATTGTGACCTTGACCTTTGAGGTACATGCCTGGGTTTTGTGTGCAACACGGCACCTCACCATGGTGGGCATTTGTGCCTAGTAACTTTGGAATCTTGTGGTGCATGGTTGAGATGCGGGCCAGACGAGGTACAGTGCTATTGGACAGTACTCATTTTGACGTTGACCTCTAAGTGTGACCTTGACCGTTGAGATACAGGCCTGTGTTTTAAGCGTGACACGCCACCTCATCATGGTGAACATATGTGCCTATTAACTTGGGAATCCTATGATGGTTGGTTAAAATGCAGGCCGGACAAGATTGGGTGGGACTAACAGACTCATCATGGTGAACGTTTGTGCCAAGTTTCTTGGAAATCCTTTCATTGATGGTCAAGATGCGGGCAGGACAAGGTACCATCCTATCAAACAATGCCCATTTTGACCTCTAAGTGTGACCTTGTCCTTTGAGGTACAGGCCTGGGATTTGTGCGCAACACGGCACCTGACCATGGTGAGCATGTGTGCCTAGTAACTTTGGAATCCTATGGTGTATGGTTGAGATGCGGGCCAGACAAGGTACAGTGCTATTTAACATTACTCATTTTGACGTTGACCTCTAAGTGTGACCGTGACCGTTGAGGTACAGGCCTGTGTTTTAAGCGTGATACTCATAATACTCCATTCAAAAATTGTATTTTCAATTGCGGACATTTCTCATATTTTTTCCCAGATGCTTTCAACGGGGTCTGCTGCTGATATTTTCTATGTGGAAAAGAGTTAACAAACATGTTAATGTCGTATTACAAGCAATACAAAATTCCCCTACCGGAAGAGGACAGCACATTGTGTATTGTATGTACATTTATGGACAAAAACAGCGATGCACTGCATACATTTTGGATACAGGCCTATCCAACATTTCTAATTTCCACCTGTAAGTGTGACCTTGACGTACAGGCCTGTGACTTGGTCGCTACATGTCACCTCATCATGGTGAACATGTGTGCCCAGTCACTTGGGAATTATATGATGCATGGTTTCTCATTTCGACCTTTGACCGCTAAGTGTTACCTTGACATTTTAGGTACAGGCCTGTGTCTTGTGTGCAACATGTCACCACCTCACCATGGTGAACATGTGTGTCCAGTAACATTGGAATCCTAGGATGCATGGTTGAGATGCGAGTCGGACAAGGTTCAGTCCTATCAAACAGTACACATTTTGACTTTTGACCTATAAGTGTGACATTGACCATTGAAGTACAGACCTGTGTCTTGTGTGCAACATGTCACCTCACCATGGTGAACTAACGTAGTAACGTGGGAATCCTATGATGCATGGTTAAGATGTGAGCCGGACAAGGTACAGTACTCATTTTGACCTTTGACCTAGACCTTTGAGGTACAGCCCTGGGTTGTGTGCTCAACACTGCACCTCATCATGGTGAACATTTGTGCCTTGTAACTTTGGATTCCTATGATGCATGGTTGAGATGCGGGCCGGACAAGATACAGTTCTATCAAACAGTACTCATTTGACCTTTGACCTCTAAGTGTGACCGTGACCGTATTGCCTAGAAATAAGACTCATAAATGGGAAGATTCTGTAGTTTCAGGACAAGATACATACTGATATCACCGACATTGACATCTCTGCTACTTTTGAAAACATTGTGGGAAAAGAAGTTACATTATTACTTTAACACCGATGTAATGAATCAGGAAAAATGGGCTACAGTACAACACAATAGCAACATATTATTTTCATATTTTTTTTATTCTATCACGTCAATAACAACAACAGCTATCCATATATAATAACATAACAGGTTTAATGGTCTCTATAGAAATCACAGAAACTTCTGGACCAGGAGGCTGCTGTTTTGTCTGTATTGATGCTGACACCTGGTGGTGATGATGTCATCGCTGTGTCGTTTAACTCTGACAAGATGGATCTGGCTGTTGTTTGAACCTAAAAATAAAAAAGAGTTATTAAATAAGACATAAATATCATACCTGATATGGTAACAATCACTGTGCTGTATTAGCCTTTTCCAACAGCAGTAGACAGGAAATTATGAAAATACTGAGTAAAAGGATTTGACCATAACACATTTATGATAGTAATAGCTTCTTATACCATATTTTTGCAACCATTTTGGATACAGGCCTATCCAACATTTCTAATTTCCACCTGTAAGTGTGACCTTGACGTACAGGCCTGTGACTTGGTCGCTACATGTCACCTCATCATGGTGAACATGTGTGCCCAGTCACTTGGGAATTATATTGGTTTAATTACTGTTTGATCACTGGGTTGGATCAGTAGCTCAATTCTAAAATTGATTTACTTCATACAAGTGTGTACTTTATAAACGAAAACACTTTATTTTCATAACTCCTTTATCACTGACAATACCGATATACATAATATACCTGTGTCTGGTGTGCAATATGTCACCTCATCATGGTGAACATGTGTGCCTATTAACTTGGGAATTCTATGATGCATGGTTTCTCATTTCGACCTTCGACCTCTAAGTGTTAGCTTGACCTTTGAGGTACAGGCCTGTGTCGTGTGTGCCACATGTCACCTCATCATGGTAAACACGTGTGCCCAGTAACTTGAGATCCCTATGATGCATGGTTGAGATTTGAGCCGGAAAAGGTACAGTCATATCAAACAGTACTCATTTTGACCTTTGAGCTCTAATTGTGACCTTGACCTTTGAGGTACATGCCTGGGTTTTGTGCGCAACACGGCACCTCACCATGGTGGGCATTTGTGCCTAGTAACTTTGGAATCTTGTGGTGCATGGTTGAGATGCGGGCCAGACGAGGTACAGTGCTATTGGACAGTACTCATTTTGACGTTGACCTCTAAGTGTGACCTTGACCGTTGAGATACAGGCCTGTGTTTTAAGCGTGACACGCCACCTCATCATGGTGAACATATGTGCCTATTAACTTGGGAATCCTATGATGGTTGGTTAAAATGCAGGCCGGACAAGATTGGGTGGGACTAACAGACTCATCATGGTGAACGTTTGTGCCAAGTTTCTTGGAAATCCTTTCATTGATGGTTAAGATGCGGGCAGGACAAGGTACCATCCTATCAAACAATGCCCATTTTGACCTCTAAGTGTGACCTTGTCCTTTGAGGTACAGGCCTGGGATTTGTGCGCAACACGGCACCTGACCATGGTGAGCATGTGTGCCTAGTAACTTTGGAATCCTATGGTGTATGGTTGAGATGCGGGCCAGACAAGGTACAGTGCTATTTAACATTACTCATTTTGACGTTGACCTCTAAGTGTGACCGTGACCGTTGAGGTACAGGCCTGTGTTTTAAGCGTGATACTCATAATACTCCATTCAAAAATTGTATTTTCAATTGCGGACATTTCTCATATTTTTTCCCAGATGCTTTCAACGGGGTCTGCTGCTGATATTTTCTATGTGGAAAAGAGTTAACAAACATGTTAATGTCGTATTACAAGCAATACAAAATTCCCCTACCGGAAGAGGACAGCACATTGTGTATTGTATGTACATTTATGGACAAAAACAGCGATGCACTGCATACATTTTGGATACAGGCCTATCCAACATTTCTAATTTCCACCTGTAAGTGTGACCTTGACGTACAGGCCTGTGACTTGGTCGCTACATGTCACCTCATCATGGTGAACATGTGTGCCCAGTCACTTGGGAATTATATGATGCATGGTTTCTCATTTCGACCTTTGACCGCTAAGTGTTACCTTGACATTTTAGGTACAGGCCTGTGTCTTGTGTGCAACATGTCACCACCTCACCATGGTGAACATGTGTGTCCAGTAACATTGGAATCCTAGGATGCATGGTTGAGATGCGAGTCGGACAAGGTTCAGTCCTATCAAACAGTACACATTTTGACTTTTGACCTATAAGTGTGACATTGACCATTGAAGTACAGACCTGTGTCTTGTGTGCAACATGTCACCTCACCATGGTGAACTAACGTAGTAACGTGGGAATCCTATGATGCATGGTTAAGATGTGAGCCGGACAAGGTACAGTACTCATTTTGACCTTTGACCTAGACCTTTGAGGTACAGCCCTGGGTTGTGTGCTCAACACTGCACCTCATCATGGTGAACATTTGTGCCTTGTAACTTTGGATTCCTATGATGCATGGTTGAGATGCGGGCCGGACAAGATACAGTTCTATCAAACAGTACTCATTTGACCTTTGACCTCTAAGTGTGACCGTGACCGTATTGCCTAGAAATAAGACTCATAAATGGGAAGATTCTGTAGTTTCAGGACAAGATACATACTGATATCACCGACATTGACATCTCTGCTACTTTTGAAAACATTGTGGGAAAAGAAGTTACATTATTACTTTAACACCGATGTAATGAATCAGGAAAAATGGGCTACAGTACAACACAATAGCAACATATTATTTTCATATTTTTTTTATTCTATCACGTCAATAACAACAACAGCTATCCATATATAATAACATAACAGGTTTAATGGTCTCTATAGAAATCACAGAAACTTCTGGACCAGGAGGCTGCTGTTTTGTCTGTATTGATGCTGACACCTGGTGGTGATGATGTCATCGCTGTGTCGTTTAACTCTGACAAGATGGATCTGGCTGTTGTTTGAACCTAAAAATAAAAAAGAGTTATTAAATAAGACATAAATATCATACCTGATATGGTAACAATCACTGTGCTGTATTAGCCTTTTCCAACAGCAGTAGACAGGAAATTATGAAAATACTGAGTAAAAGGATTTGACCATAACACATTTATGATAGTAATAGCTTCTTATACCATATTTTTGCAACCATTTTGGATACAGGCCTATCCAACATTTCTAATTTCCACCTGTAAGTGTGACCTTGACGTATAGGCCTGTGACTTGGTCGCTACATGTCACCTCATCATGGTGAACATGTGTGCCCAGTCACTTGGGAATTATATGATGCATGGTTTTTCATTTCGACCTTTGAACGCTAAGTGTGACCTTGACATTTTAGGTACAGGCCTGTGTCTTGTGTGCAACATGTCACCACCTCACCATGGTGAACATGTGTGTCCAGTAACATTGGAATCCTAGGATGCATGGTTGAGATGCGAGTCGGACAAGGTTCAGTCCTATCAAACAGTACACATTTTGACTTTTGACCTATAAGTGTGACATTGACCATTGAAGTACAGACCTGTGTCTTGTGTGCAACATGTCACCTCACCATGGTGAACTAACGTAGTAACGTGGGAATCCTATGATGCATGGTTAAGATGTGAGCCGGACAAGGTACAGTACTCATTTTGACCTTTGACCTAGACCTTTGAGGTACAGCCCTGGGTTGTGTGCTCAACACTGCACCTCATCATGGTGAACATTTGTGCCTTGTAACTTTGGATTCCTATGATGCATGGTTGAGATGCGGGCCGGACAAGGTACAGTTCTATCAAACAGTACTCATTTGACCTTTGACCTCTAAGTGTGACCGTGACCGTATTGCCTAGAAATAAGACTCATAAATGGGAAGATTCTGTAGTTTCAGGACAAGATACATACTGATATCACCGACATTGACATCTCTGCTACTTTTGAAAACATTGTGGGAAAAGAAGTTACATTATTACTTTAACACCGATGTAATGAATCAGGAAAAATGGGCTACAGTACAACACAATAGCAACATATTATTTTCATATTTTTTTTATTCTATCACGTCAATAACAACAACAGCTATCCATATATAATAACATAACAGGTTTAATGGTCTCTATAGAAATCACAGAAACTTCTGGACCAGGAGGCTGCTGTTTTGTCTGTATTGATGCTGACACCTGGTGGTGATGATGTCATCGCTGTGTCGTTTAACTCTGACAAGATGGATCTGGCTGTTGTTTGAACCTAAAAATAAAAAAAAGAGTTATTAAATAAGACATAAATATCATACCTGATATGGTAACAATCACTGTGCTGTATTAGCCTTTTCCAACAGCAGTAGACAGGAAATTATGAAAATACTGAGTAAAAGGATTTGACCATAACACATTTATGATAGTAATAGCTTCTTATACCATATTTTTGCAACCATTTTTCCATAGCTGTCTTCTGCAATATCATATGTTCGGCGTAAAATAATATTGCAACTTAACTGATTCCATTTCTTGTCTGATATCTGCTGGTAGATCTGCTGAACACCTTCGCACACGGACAAACGTAGAGACAGTTGAAGACTCCTGGCTGAATTACCATTAAGACTTGATATCAGAGACTGTTGGCTCAGGGATGTGATTTGTTCATCTAGAAAAGACAAAAACAAAAATATGTACATCATCTCATAAGACAGGAATGTTTATTAATGAAATTTTAAGAAATCAAAATAAAATCAGAATTGTAGTTAAGACTACACTAATGTTGATATTAATATGGTAAACCCATCTGTTATGAAAGTGTGATTTCAAGAATACATTTTAACTGTATGTTAATTTTTTCTCCAGTAATTTAATGTGATTTGGCGATCAAAATATATACGGTTGACAATGAAGATATATGAATAATGGTAACCTACCCAACATATCTTTCTGTTTCTGTGCAACATCAAGAACAACAATCTGATCTCTGAGAGTTGAAGCAGCAGATACTACATCCATGGTTTTTATAGTTATATGACGTTTTTAAGTTATCTTTAAGACTGTTGCTTGTTGAGATTTTCTCAGAATGTGATATCTTAAAGTGTTGACTTCTCTATTTATACATGTAAAGTTCATGGTGCAGTGCATTGTTTGATATTGATTTACTAATTAAGTTTATAATTAATTTAAATTATCAATTAAAGAATACATGCATAAATCAATTGCAATTTAAACACACTTGAAAAGGTGTGGACCCTTTCAAGTATAATCTTAATGATGATTTCCTGTTTCAGGTGTTACATTGTTTGAGGTGATTAAGACAATTAATTAGATAATTATAATTAATCATTGTCTGATCACTGGATAAGTTAATAGGTGAGTTGATTTCAAGTACACATTTAATTCTTCTTCTTTGAAGTTTTTCAATGAGTGCAATTACATAATCAATTATGAATTAAATAACCATTGGGTTTAATTACTGTTTGATCACTGGGTTGGATCAGTAGCTCAATTCTAAATTTGATTTACTTCATACAAGTGTGTACTTTATAAACGAAAACACTTTATTTTCATAACTCCTTTATCACTGACAATACCAATATACATAAAAATCAAGTTATTTCAACATCACAAATAGGACACCGCATAGTTCCATGCTTGATAAGTTAATTGATTAACATTTCTTCGGGCTTCCAGATATAATATTTAATAGTTTTCTTGTGTCTGTATACTATAATGTTATTTTTCATATAGCATATGTTTCTACTTGTAATTATGTACACATACATTTCCGACTGCTGATGTAACATTAATATCAATTTAAAAGACTCTTTCTTATTGAAAACAAATGGAAAAGTACTTGAAACCTAAACACACACAACTGATATTACTTTTATTCTTCTTTCCTAGATATAATGAAAGGCATTGGAAAAGAAGAGAAATTTAACTACATGTTTCAGTTTGTCTCCTTTCCACAATGTTTTCTGTTCTTTATCTCTTCGCTCCGAAACTAAAGAATGATCCTTATTGTATGTTATTTTCCCTCCAATGGAAACCCCGACTTAAATGTGTGTATTGTATGTATATTTATGGACAAAAACAGCAATGCAATGCATACATTTTGGATACAGTCCTATCAAACATTTCTCATTTCGACTTTTGACCTGTAAGTGTGACATTGACTTTTGAGGTACAGGCCTTTGTCTTGGTGGCCACATGTCACCTCATCATTGTGAACATGTGTGCCCAGTAACATAGGAATCCTATGATGCTAAGGGTGATATTGACCTTTGAGGTACAGGCATCTGTCTTGTGTGCAATATATCACCTCATCATGGTGAACATGTGCGCCTATTAACTTGGGAATTCTATGATGCATGGTTTCTCATTTCGACCTTTGACCTCTAAGTGTTAGCTTGACCTTTGAGGTACAGGCCTGTGTCGTGTGTGCCCCATGTCACCTCATCATGGTGAACACGTGTGCCCAGTAACTTGAGATCCCTATGATGCATGGTTGAGATTTGAGCCGGAAAAGGTACAGTCATATCAAACAGTACTCATTTTGACCTTTGACCTCTAATTGTGACCTTGACCTTTGAGGTACATGCCTGGGTTTTGTGCGCAACACGGCACCTCACCATGGTGAGCATTTGTGCCTAGTAACTTTGGAATCTTGTGGTGCATGGTTGAGATGCGGGCCAGACGAGGTACAGTGCTATTGGACAGTACTCATTTTGACGTTGACCTCTAAGTGTGACCTTGACCGTTGAGGTACAGGCCGTTGTTTTAAGCGTGACACGCCACCTCATCATGGTGAACATATGTGCCTATTAACTTGGGAATCCTATGATGGTTGGTTAAAATGCAGGCCGGACCAGATTGGGTGGGACTAACCGAGTCATCATGGTGAACGTTTGTGCCAAGTTTCTTGGAAATCCTTTCATTGATGGTTAAGATGCGGACAGGACAAGGTACCATCCTATCAAACAATGCCCATTTTGACCTTTGACCTCTAAGTGTGACCTTGACCTTTGAGGTACATGCCTGGGTTTTGTGCGCAACACGGCATCTCACCATGGTGAGCTCGTGTGCCTAGTAACTTTGTAATCCTATGGTGTATGGTTGAGATGCGGGCCAGACAAGGTACAGTGCTATTTAACAGTACTCATTTTGACGTTGACCTCTAAGTGTGACCGTGACCGTTGAGGTACAGGCCTGTGTTTTAAGCGTGATACTCATAATACTCCATTCTAAAATTGTATTTTCAATTGCGGACATTTCTCATATTTTTCCCCAGATGCTTTCAACGGGGTCTGCTGCTGATATTTTCTATGTGGGAAAGAGTTAACAAACATGTTAATGTCGTATTACAAGCAATACAAAATGCCCCTACCGGAAGAGGACAGCACATTGTGTATTGTATGTACATTTATGGACAAAAACAGCAATGCACTGCATACATTTTGGATACAGGCCTATCCAACATTTCTAGTTTCCACCTGTAAGTGTGACCTTGACGTACAGGCCTGTGACTTGGTCGCTACATGTCACCTCATCATGGTGAACATGTGTGCCCAGTCACTTGGGAATTATATGATGCACGGTTTCTCATTTCGACCTTTGACCGCTAAGTGTGACCTTGACATTTTAGGTACAGGCCTGTTTGATCACTGGGTTGGATCAGTAGCTCAATTCTAAAATTGATTTACTTCATACAAGTGTGTACTTTATAAACGAAAACACTTTATTTTCATAACTTCTTTATCACTGACAATACCAATATACATAAAAATCAAGTTATTTCAACATCACAAATAGGGCACCGCATAGTTCCATGCTTGATAAGTTAATTGATTAACATTTCTTCGGGCTTCCAGATATAATATTTAATAGTTTGCTTGTGTCTGTATACTATAATGTTATTTTTCATATAGCATATGTTTTTACTTGTAATTATGTACACATACATTTCCGACTGCTGATGTAACTTTAATATCAATTTAAAACTCTTTCTTATTGAAAACAAATGGAAAAGTACTTGAAACCTAAACACACACAACTGATAATACTTTTATTCTTCTTTCCTAGATATAATGAAAGGCATTGGAAAAGGAGAGAAATTTAACTACATGTTTCAGTTTGTGTCCTTTCCACAATGTTTTCTGTTCTTTATCTCTTCGCTCCGAAACTAAAGAATGATCCTTATTGTATGTTATTTTCCCTCCAATGGAAACCCCGCCTTAGATTTGTGTATTGTATGTATATTTATGGACAAAAACAGCAATGCAATGCATACATTTTGGATACAGTCCTATCAAACATTTCTCATTTCGACTTTTGACCTGTAAGTGTGACATTGACTTTTGAGGTACAGGCCTTTGTCTTGGTGGCCACATGTCACCTCATCATTGTGAACATGTGTGCCCAGTAACATAGGAATCCTATGATGCTAAGGGTGATATTGACCTTTGAGGTGCATGTGTCTTGTGTGCAATATGTCACCTCATCATGGTGAACATGTGCGCCTATTAACTTGGGAATTCTATGATGCATGGTTTCTCATTTCGACCTTTGACCTCTAAGTGTTAGCTTGACCTTTGAGGTACAGGCCTGTGTCGTGTGTGCCACATGTCACCTCATCATGGTGAACACGTGTGCCCAGTAACTTGAGATCCCTATGATGCATGGTTGAGATTTGAGCCGGAAAAGGTACAGTCATATCAAACAGTATTCATTTTGACCTTTGACCTCTAATTGTGACCTTGACCTTTGAGGTACATGCCTGGGTTTTGTGCGCAACACGGCACCTCACCATGGTGAGCATTTGTGCCTAGTAACTTTGGAATCTTGTGGTGCATGGTTGAGATGCGGGCCAGACGAGGTACAGTGCTATTGGACAGTACTCATTTTGACGTTGACCTCTAAGTGTGACCTTGACCGTTGAGGTACAGGCCTGTGTTTTAAGCGTGACACGCCACCTCATCATGGTGAACATATGTGCCTATTAACTTGGGAATCCTATGATGGTTGGTTAAAATGCAGGCCGGACAAGATTGGGTGGGACTAACCGACTCATCATGGTGAACGTTTGTGCCAAGTTTCTTGGAAATCCTTTCATTGATGGTTAAGATGCGGACAGGACAAGGTACCATCCTATCAAACAATGCCCATTTTGACCTTTGACCTCTAAGTGTGACCTTGACCTTTGAGGTACATGCCTGGGTTTTGTGCGCAACACGGCACCTCACCATGGTGAGCTTGTGTGCCTAGTAACTTTGGAATCCTATGGTGTATGGTTGAGATGCGGGCCAGACAAGGTACAGTGCTATTTAACAGTACTCATTTTGACGTTGACCTCTAAGTGTGACCGTGACCGTTGAGGTACAGGCCTGTGTTTTAAGCGTGATACTCATAATACTCCATTCTAAAATTGTATTTTCAATTGCGGACATTTCTCATATTTTTCCCCAGATGCTTTCAACGGGGTCTGCTGCTGATATTTTCTATGTGGGAAAGAGTTACCAAACATGTTAATGTCGTATTACAAGCAATACAAAATTCCCCTACCGGAAGAGGACAGCACATTGTGTATTGTATGTACATTTATGGACAAAAACAGCAATGCACTGCATACATTTTGGATACAGGCCTATCCAACATTTCTAGTTTCCACCTGTAAGTGTGACCTTGACGTACAGGCCTGTGACTTGGTCGCTACATGTCACCTCATCATTGTGAACATGTGTGCCCAGTCACTTGGGAATTATATGATGCATGGTTTCTCATTTCGACCTTTGACCGCTAAGTGTGACCTTGACATTTTAGGTACAGGCCTGTGTCTTGTGTGCAACATGTCACCACCTCACCATGGTGAACATGTGTGTCCAGTAACATTGGAATCCTAGGATGCATGGTTGAGATGCGAGTCGGACAAGGTTCAGTCCTATCAAACAGTACACATTTTGACTTTTGCCCTATAAGTGTGACCTTGACCATTGAAGTACAGACCTGTGTCTTGTGTGCAACATGTCACCTCACCGTGGTGAACTAACGTAGTAACGTGGGAATCCTATGATGCATGGTTAAGATGTGAGCCGGACAAGGTACAGTACTCATTTTGACCTTTGACCTAGACCTTTGAGGTACAGCCCTGGGTTGTGTGCTCAACACTGCACCTCATCATGGTGAACATTTGTGCCTTGTAACTTTGGAGTCCTATGATGCATGGTTGAGATGCGGGCCGGACAAGGTACAGTTCTATCAAACAGTACTCTTTTGACCTTTGACCTCTAAGTGTGACCGTGACCGTATTGCCTAGAAATAAGACTCATAAATGGGAAGATTCTGTAGTTTCAGGACAAGATACATACTGATATCACCGACATTGACATCTCTGCTACTTGTGAAAACATTGTGGGAAAAGAAGTTACATTATTACTTTAACACCGATGTAATGAATCAGGAAAAATGGGCTACAATACAACACAATAGCATCATATTATTTTCATATTTTTTTTATTCTATCACGTCAATAACAACAACAGCTATCCATATATAATAACATAACAGGTTTAATGGTCTCTATAGAAATCACAGAAACTTCTGGACCAGGAGGCTGCTGTTTTGTCTGTATTGATGCTGACACCTGGTGGTGATGATGTCATCGCTGTGTCGTTTAACTCTGACAAGATGGATCTGGCTGTTGTTTGAACCTAAAAATAAAAAAAAGAGTTATTAAATAAGACATAAATATCATACCTGATATGGTAACAATGACTGTGCTTTATTAGCCTTTTCCAACAGCAATAGACAGGAAATTATGAAAATACTGAGTAAAAGGATTTGACCATAACACATTTATGATAGTAATAGCTTCTTATACCATATTTTTGCAACCATTTTTCCATAGCTGTCTTCTGCAATATCATATGTTCGGCGTAAAATAATATTGCAACTTACCTGATTCCATTTCTTGTCTGATATCTGCTGGTAGATCTGCTGAACACCTTCGCACACGGACAAACGTAGAGACAGTTGAAGACTCCTGGCTGAATTACCATCAAGACTTGATATCAGAGACTGTTGGCTCAGGGATGTGATTTGTTCATCTAGAAAAGACAAAAACAAAAATATGTACATCATCTCATAAGACAGGAATGTTTATTAATGAAATTTTAAGAAATCAAAATAAAATCAGAATTGTAGTTAAGACTACACTAATGTTGATATTAATATGGTAAACCCATCTGTTATGAAAGTGTGATTTCAAGAATACATTTTAACTGTATGTTAATTTTTTCTCCAGTAATTTAATGTGATTTGGCGATCAAAATATATACGGTTGACAATGAAGATATATGAATAATGGTAACCTACCCAACATATCTTTCTGTTTCTGTGCAACATCAAGAACAACAATCTGATCTCTGAGAGTTGAAGCAGCAGATACTACATCCATGGTTTTTATAGTTATATGACGTTTTTAAATTATCTTTAAGACTTGTTGAGATTTTCTCAGAATGTGATATCTTAAAGTGTTGACTTCTCTATTTATACATGTAAAGTTCATGGTGCAGTGCATTGTTTGATATTGATTTACTAATTAAGTTTATAATTAATTTAAATTATCAATTAAAGAATACATGCATAAATCAATTGCAATTTAAACACACTTGAAAAGGTGTGGACCCTTTCAAGTATAATCTTAATAATGATTTCCTGTTTCAGGTGTTACATTGTTTGAGGTGATTAAGACAATTAATTAGATAATTATAATTAATCATTGTCTGATCACTGGATATGATTAGTTAATAGGTGAGTTGATTTCAAGTACACATTTAATTCTTCTTCTTTGAAGTTTTTCAATGAGTGCAATTACATAATCAATTATGAATTAAATAACCATTGGGTTTAATTACTGTTTGATCAATGGGTTGGATCAGTAGCTCAATTCTAAAATTGATTTACTTCATACAAGTGTGTACTTTATAAACGAAAACACTTTATTTTCATAACTTCTTTATCACTGACAATACCAATATACATAAAAATCAAGTTATTTCAACATCACAAATAGGGCACCGCATAGTTCCATGCTTGATAAGTTAATTGATTAACATTTCTTCGGGCTTCCAGATATAATATTTAATAGTTTGCTTGTGTCTGTATACTATAATGTTATTTTTCATATAGCATATGTTTTTACTTGTAATTATGTACACATACATTTCCGACTGCTGATGTAACTTTAATATCAATTTAAAACTCTTTCTTATTGAAAACAAATGGAAAAGTACTTGAAACCTAAACACACACAACTGATATTACTTTTATTCTTCTTTCCTAGATATAATGAAAGGCATTGGAAAAGGAGAGAAATTTAACTACATGTTTCAGTTTGTGTCCTTTCCACAATGTTTTCTGTTCTTTATCTCTTCGCTCCGAAACTAAAGAATGATCCTTATTGTATGTTATTTTCCCTCCAATGGAAACCCCGCCTTAGATTTGTGTATTGTATGTATATTTATGGACAAAAACAGCAATGCAATGCATACATTTTGGATACAGTCCTATCAAACATTTCTCATTTCGACTTTTGACCTGTAAGTGTGACATTGACTTTTGAGGTACAGGCCTTTGTCTTGGTGGCCACATGTCACCTCATCATTGTGAACATGTGTGCCCAGTAACATAGGAATCCTATGATGCTAAGGGTGATATTGACCTTTGAGGTACAGGCATGTGTCTTGTGTGCAATATATCACCTTATCATGGTGAACATGTGCGCCTATTAACTTGGGAATTCTATGATGCATGGTTTCTCATTTCGACCTTTGACCTCTAAGTGTTAGCTTGACCTTTAAGGTACAGGCCTGTGTCGTGTGTGCCACATGTCACCTCATCATGGTGAACACGTGTGCCCAGTAACTTGAGATCCCTATGATGCATGGTTGAGATTTGAGCCGGAAAAGGTACAGTCATATCAAACAGTACTCATTTTGACCTTTGACCTCTAATTGTGACCTTGACCTTTGAGGTACATGCCTGGGTTTTGTGCGCAACACGGCACCTCACCATGGTGAGCATTTGTGCCTAGTAACTTTGGAATCTTGTGGTGCATGGTTGAGATGCGGGTCAGACGAGGTACAGTGCTATTGAACAGTACTCATTTTGACGTTGACCTCTAAGTGTGACCTTGACCGTTGAGGTACAGTCCTGTGTTTTAAGCGTGACACGCCACCTCATCATGGTGAACATATGTGCCTATTAACTTGGGAATCCTATGATGGTTGGTTAAAATGCAGGCCGGACAAGATTGGGTGGGACTAACGGACTCGTCATGGTGAACGTTTGTACCAAGTTTCTTGGAAATCCTTTCATTGATGGTTAAGATGCGGGCAGGACAAGGTACCATCCTATCAAACAATGCCCATTTTGACCTCTAAGTGTGACCTTGACCGTTGAGGTACATGCTTGGGTTTTGTGCGCAACACGGCACCTGACCATGGTGAGGTTGTGTGCCTAGTAACTTTGGAATCCTATGGTGTATGGTTGAGATGCGGGCCAGACAAGGTACAGTGCTATTTAACAGTACTCATTTTGACGTTGACCTCTAAGTGTGACCGTGACCGTTGAGGTACAGGCCTGTGTTTTAAGCGTGATACTCATAATGCTCCATTCTAAAATTGTATTTTCAATTGCGGACATTTCTCATATTTTTCCCCAGATGCTTTCAACGGGGTCTGCTGCTGATATTTTCTATGTGGGAAAGAGTTAACAAACATGTTAATGTCGTATTACAAGCAATACAAAATTCCCCTACCGGAAGAGGACAGCACATTGTGTATTGTATGTACATTTATGGACAAAAACAGCAATGCACTGCATACATTTTGGATACAGGCCTATCCAACATTTCTAGTTTCCACCTGTAAGTGTGACCTTGACGTACAGGCCTGTGACTTGGTCGCTACATGTCACCTCATCATGGTGAACATGTGTGCCCAGTCACTTGGGAATTATATGATGCATGGTTTCTCATTTCGACCTTTGACCGCTAAGTGTGACCTTGACATTTTAGGTACAGGCCTGTGTCTTGTGTGCAACATGTCACCACCTCACCATGGTGAACATGTGTGTCCAGTAACATTGGAATCCTAGGATGCATGGTTGAGATGCGAGTCGGACAAGGTTCAGTCCTATCAAACAGTACACATTTTGACTTTTGACCTATAAGTGTGACCTTGACCATTGAAGTACAGACCTGTGTCTTGTGTGAAACATGTCACCTCACCATGGTGAACTAACGTAGTAACGTGGGAATCCTATGATGCATGGTTAAGATGTGAGCCGGACAAGGTACAGTACTCATTTTGACCTTTGACCTAGACCTTTGAGATACAGCCCTGGGTTGTGTGCTCAACACTGCACCTCATCATGGTGAACATTTGTGCCTTGTAACTTTGGATTCCTATGATGCATGGTTGAGATGCGAGCCGGACAATGTACAGTTCTATTAAACAGTACTCATTTGACATTTGACCTCTAAGTGTGACCGTGACCGTATTGCCTAGAAATAAGACTCATAAATGGGAAGATTCTGTAGTTTCAGAACAAGATACATACTGATATCACCGACATTGACATCTCTGCTACTTTTGAAAACATTGTGGGAAAAGAAGTTACTTTATTACTTTAACACCGATGTAATGAATCATGAAAAATGGGCTACAATACAACACAATAGCATCATATTATTTTCATATTTTTTTTTATTCTATCACGTCAATAACAACAACAGCTATCCATATATAATAACATAACAGGTTTGATGATCTCTATAGAAATCACAGAAACTTCTGGACCAGGAGGCTGCTGTTTTGTCTGTATTGATGCTGATACCTGGTGGTGATGATGTCATCGCTGTGTCGTTTAACTCTGACAAGATGGATCTGGCTGTTGTTTGAACCTAAAAATAAAAAAAAGAGTTATTAAATAAGACATAAATATCATACCTGAAATGGTAACAGTCACTGTGCTTTATTAGCCTTTTCCAACAGCAGTAGACAGGAAATTATGAAAATACTGAGTAAAAGGATTTGACTAGAACACATTTATGATAGTAATAGCTTCTTATACCATATGTTTGCAACCATTTTTCCATAGCTGTCTTCTGCAATATCATATGTTCGGCGTAAAATAATATTGCAACTTACCTGATTCCATTTCTTGTCTGATATCTGCTGGTAGATCTGCTGAACACCTTCGCACACGGACAAACGTAGAGACAGTTGAAGACTCCTGGCTGAATTACAATCAAGACTTGATATCAGAGACTGTTGGCTCAGGGATGTGATTTGTTCATCTAGAAAAGACAAAAACAAAAATATGTACATCATCTCATAAGACAGGAATGTTTATTAATGAAATTTTAAGAAATCAAAATAAAATCAGAATTGTAGTTAAGACTACACTAATGTTGATATTAATATGGTAAACCCATCTGTTATGAAAGTGTGATTTCGAGAATACATTTTAACAGTATGTTAATTTTTTTCTCCAGTAATTTAATGTGATTTGGCGATCAAAATATATACGGTTGACAATGAAGATATATGAATAATGGTAACCTACCCAACATATCTTTCTGTTTCTGTGCAACATCAAGTACAACAATCTGATCTCTGAGAGTTGAAGCAGCAGATACTACATCCATGGTTTTTATAGTTATATGACGTTTTTAAGTTATCTTTAAGACTGTTGCTTGTTGAGATTTTCTCAGAATGTGATATCTTAAAGTGTTGACTTCTCTATTTATACATGTAAAGTTCATGGTGCAGTGCATTGTTTGATATTGATTTACTAATTAAGTTTATAATTAATTTAAATTATCAATTAAAGAATACATGCATAAATCAATTGCAATTTAAACACACTTGAAAAGGTGTGGACCCTTTCAAGTATAATCTTAATGATGATTTCCTGTTTCAGGTGTTACATTGTTTGAGGTGATTAAGACAATTAATTAGATAATTATAATTAATCATTGTCTGATCACTGGATAGGATTAGTTAATAGGTGAGTTGATTTCAAGTACACATTTAATTATTCTTCTTTGAAGTTTTTCAATGAGTGCAATTACATAATCAATTATGAATTAAATAACCATTGGGTTTAATTACTGTTTGATCACTGGGTTGGATCAGTAGCTCAATTCTAAATTTGATTTACTTCATACAAGTGTGTACTTTATAAACGAAAACACTTTATTTTCATAACTCCTTTATCACTGACAATACCAATATGCATACAAATCAAGTTATTTCAACATCACAAATAGGACAACGCATAGTTCCATGCTTGATAAGTTAATTGATTAACATTTCTTCGGGCTTCCAGATATAATATTTAATAGTTTTCTTGTGTCTGTATACTATAATGTTATTTTTCATATAGCATATGTTTCTACTTGTAATTATGTACACATACATTTCCGACTGCTGATGTAACTTTAATATCAATTTAAAAGACTCTTTCTTATTGAAAACAAATGGAAAAGTACTTGAAACCTAAACACACACAACTGATATTACTTTTATTCTTCTTTCCTAGATATAATAAAAGGCATTGGAAAAGGAGAGAAATTTAACTACATGTTTCAGTTTGTCTCCTTTCCACAATGTTTTCTGTTCTTTATCTCTTCGCTCCGAAACTAAAGAATGATCCTTATTGTATGTTATTTTCCCTCCAATGGAAACCCCGACTTAAATTTGTGTATTGTATGTATATTTATGGACAAAAACAGCAATGCAATGCATACATTTTGGATACAGTCCTATCAAACATTTCTCATTTCGACTTTTGACCTGTAAGTGTGACATTGACTTTTGAGGTACAGGCCTTTGTCTTGGTGGCCACATGTCACCTCATCATTGTGAACATGTGTGCCCAGTAACATAGGAATCCTATGATGCTAAGGGTGATATTGACCTTTGAGGTACAGGCATGTGTCTTGTGTGCAATATATCACCTCATCATGGTGAACATGTGCGCCTATTAACTTGGGAATTCTATGATGCATGGTTTCTCATTTCGACCTATGACCTCTAAGTGTTAGCTTGACCTTCGAGGTACAGGCCTGTGTCGTGTGTGCCACATGTCACCTCATCATGATGAACACGTGTGCCCAGTAACTTGAGATCCCTATGATGCATGGTTGAGATTTGAGCCGGAAAAGGTACAGTCATATCAAACAGTACTCATTTTGACCTTTGACCTCTAATTGTGACCTTGACCTTTGAGGTACATGCCTGGGTTTTGTGCGCAACACGGCACCTCACCATGGTGAGCATTTGTGCCTAGTAACTTTGGAATCTTGTGGTGCATGGTTGAGATGCGGGCCAGACGAGGTACAGTGCTATTGGACAGTACTCATTTTGACGTTGACCTCTAAGTGTGACCTTGACCGTTGAGGTACAGGCCTGTGTTTTAAGCGTGACACGCCACCTCATCATGGTGAACATATGTGCCTATTAACTTGGGAATCCTATGATGGTTGGTTAAAATGCAGGCCGGACAAGATTGGGTGGGACTAACCGACTCATCATGGTGAACGTTTGTGCCAAGTTTCTTGGAAATCCTTTCATTGATGGTTAAGATGCGGACAGGACAAGGTACCATCCTATCAAACAATGCCCATTTTGACCTTTGACCTCTAAGTGTGACCTTGACCTTTGAGGTACATGCCTGGGTTTTGTGCGCAACACGGCACCTCGCCATGGTGAGCTTGTGTGCCTAGTAACTTTGGAATCCTATGGTGTATGGTTGAGATGCGGGCCAGACAAGGTACAGTGCTATTTAACAGTACTCATTTTGACGTTGACCTCTAAGTGTGACCGTGACCGTTGAGGTACAGGCCTGTGTTTTAAGCGTGATACTCATAATACTCCATTCTAAAATTGTATTTTCAATTGCGGACATTTCTCATATTTTTCCCCAGATGCTTTCAACGGGGTCTGCTGCTGATATTTTCTATGTGGGAAAGAGTTACCAAACATGTTAATGTCGTATTACAAGCAATACAAAATTCCCCTACCGGAAGAGGACAGCACATTGTGTATTGTATGTACATTTATGGACAAAAACAGCAATGCACTGCATACATTTTGGATACAGGCCTATCCAACATTTCTAGTTTCCACCTGTAAGTGTGACCTTGACGTACAGGCCTGTGACTTGGTCGCTACATGTCACCTCATCATTGTGAACATGTGTGCCCAGTCACTTGGGAATTATATGATGCATGGTTTCTCATTTCGACCTTTGACCGCTAAGTGTGACCTTGACATTTTAGGTACAGGCCTGTGTCTTGTGTGCAACATGTCACCACCTCACCATGGTGAACATGTGTGTCCAGTAACATTGGAATCCTAGGATGCATGGTTGAGATGCGAGTCGGACAAGGTTCAGTCCTATCAAACAGTACACATTTTGACTTTTGCCCTATAAGTGTGACCTTGACCATTGAAGTACAGACCTGTGTCTTGTGTGCAACATGTCACCTCACCGTGGTGAACTAACGTAGTAACGTGGGAATCCTATGATGCATGGTTAAGATGTGAGCTGGACAAGGTACAGTACTCATTTTGACCTTTGACCTAGACCTTTGAGGTACAGCCCTGGGTTGTGTGCTCAACACTGCACCTCATCATGGTGAACATTTGTGCCTTGTAACTTTGGAGTCCTATGATGCATGGTTGAGATGCGGGCCGGACAAGGTACAGTTCTATCAAACAGTACTCATTTGACCTTTGACCTCTAAGTGTGACCGTGACCGTATTGCCTAGAAATAAGACTCATAAATGGGAAGATTCTGTAGTTTCAGGACAAGATACATACTGATATCACCGACATTGACATCTCTGCTACTTTTGAAAACATTGTGGGAAAAGAAGTTACATTATTACTTTAACACCGATGTAATGAATCAGGAAAAATGGGCTACAATACAACACAATAGCATCATATTATTTTCATATTTGTTTTATTCTATCACGTCAATAACAACAACAGCTATCCATATATAATAACATAACAGGTTTAATGGTCTCTATAGAAATCACAGAAACTTCTGGACCAGGAGGCTGCTGTTTTGTCTGTATTGATGCTGACACCTGGTGGTGATGATGTCATCGCTGTGTCGTTTAACTCTGACAAGATGGATCTGGCTGTTGTTTGAACCTAAAAATAAAAAAAAGAGTTATTAAATAAGACATAAATATCATACCTGATATGGTAACAATCACTGTGCTTTATTAGCCTTTTCCAACAGCAGTAGACAGGAAATTATGAACATACTGAGTAAAAGGATTTGACCATAACACATTTATGATAGTAATAGCTTCTTATACCATATTATTGCAACCATTTTTCCATAGCTGTCTTCTGCAATATCATATGTTCAGCGTAAAATAATATTGCAACTTACCTGATTCCATTTCTTGTCTGATATCTGCTGGTAGATCTGCTGAACACCTTCGCACACGGACAAACGTAGAGACAGTTGAAGACTCCTGGCTGAATTACCATCAAGACTTGATATCAGAGACTGTTGGCTCAGGGATGTGATTTGTTCATCTAGAAAAGACAAAAACAAAAATATGTACATCATCTCATAAGACAGGAATGTTTATTAATGAAATTTTAAGAAATCAAAATAAAATCAGAATTGTAGTTAAGACTACACTAATGTTGATATTAATATGGTAAACCCATCTGTTATGAAAGTGTGATTTCGAGAATACATTTTAACTGTATGTTAATTTTTTTCTCCAGTAATTTAATGTGATTTGGCGATCAAAATATATACGGTTGACAATGAAGATATATGAATAATGGTAACCTACCCAACATATCTTTCTGTTTCTGTGCAACATCAAGAACAACAATCTGATCTCTGAGAGTTGAAGCAGCAGATACTACATCCATGGTTTTTATAGTTATATGACGTTTTTAAGTTATCTTTAAGACTGTTGCTTGTTGAGATTTTCTCAGAATGTGATATCCTAAAGTGTTGACTTCTCTATTTATACATGTAAAGTTCATGGTGCAGTGCATTGTTTGATATTGATTTACTAATTAAGTTTATAATTAATTTAAATTATCAATTAAAGAATACATGCATAAATCAATTGCAATTTAAACACACTTGAAAAGGTGTGGACCCTTTCAAGTATAATCTTAATAATGATTTCCTGTTTCAGGTGTTACATTGTTTGAGGTGATTAAGACAATTAATTAGATAATTATAATTAATCATTGTCTGATCACTGGATAGGATTAGTTAATAGGTGAGTTGATTTCAAGTACACATTTAATTCTTCTTCTTTGAAGTTTTTCAATGAGTGCAATTACATAATCAATTATGAATTAAATAACCATTGGGTTTAATTACTGTTTGATCACTGGGTTGGATCAGTAGCTCAATTCTAAAATTGATTTACTTCATACAAGTGTGTACTTTATAAACGAAAACACTTTATTTTCATAACTCCTTTATCACTGACAATACCAATATACATAAAAATCAAATTATTTCAACATCACAAATAGGACACCGCATAGTTCCCTGCTTGATAAGTTAATTGATTAACATTTCTTCGGGCTTCCAGATATAATATTTAATAGTTTTCTTGTGTCTGTATACTATAATGTTATTTTTCATATAGTATATGTTTCTACTTGTAATTATGTACACATACATTTCCGACTGCTGATGTAACTTTAATATCAATTTAAAAGACTCTTTCTTATTGAAAACAAATGGAAAAGTACTTGAAACCTAAACACACACAACTGATATTACTTTTATTCTTCTTTCCTAGATATAATGAAAGGCAGTGGAAAAGGAGAGAAATTTAACTACATGTTTCAGTTTGTCTCCTTTCCACAATGTTTTCTGTTCTCTATCTCTTCGCTCCGAAACTAAAGAATGATCCTTATTGTATGTTATTTTCCCTCCAATGGAAACCCCGACTTAAATTTGTGTATTGTATGTATATTTATGGACAAAAACAGCAATGCAATGCATACATTTTGGATACAGTCCTATCAAACATTTCTCATTTCGACTTTTGACCTGTAAGTGTGACATTGACTTTTGAGGTACAGGCCTTTGTCTTGGTGGCCACATGTCACCTCATCATTGTGAACATGTGTGCCCAGTAACATAGGAATCCTATGATGCTAAGGGTGATATTGACCTTTGAGGTACAGGCCTGTGTCTTGTGTGCAATATGTCACCTCATCATGGTGAACATGTGTGCCTATTAACTTGGGAATTCTATGATGCATGGTTTCTCATTTCGACCTTTGACCTCTAAGTGTTAGCTTGACCTTTGAAGTACAGGCCTGTGTCGTGTGTGCCACATGTCACCTCATCATGGTGAACACGTGTGCCCAGTAACTTGAGATCCCTATGATGCATGGTTGAGATTTGAGCCGGAAAAGGTACAGTCATATCAAACAGTACTCATTTTGACCTTTGACCTCTAATTGTGACCTTGACCTTTGAGATACATGCCTGGGTTTTGTGCGCAACACGGCACCTCACCATGGTGAGCATTTGTGCCTAGTAACTTTGGAATCTTGTGGTGCATGGTTCAGATGCGGGCCAGACGAGGTACAGTGCTATTGGACAGTACTCATTTTGACGTTGACCTCTAAGTGTGACCTTGACCGTTGAGGTACAGGCCTGTGTTTTAAGCGTGACACGCCACCTCATCATGGTGAACATATGTGCCTATTAACTTGGGAATCCTATGATGGTTGGTTAAAATGCAGGCCGGACAAGATTGGGTGGGACTAACCAACTCATCATGGTGAACGTTTGTGCCAAGTTTCTTGGAAATCCTTTCATTGATGGTTAAGATGCGGACAGTACAAGGTACCATCCTATCAAACAATGCTCATTTTGACCTTTGACCTCTAAGTGTGACCTTGACCTTTGATGTACAGGCCTGGGTTTTGTGCGCAACATGGCACCTGACCATGGTGAGCTTGTGTGCCTAGTAACTTTGGAATCCTATGGTGTATGGTTGAGATGCGGGCCAGACAAGGTACAGTGCTATTTAACAGTACTCATTTTGACGTTGACCTCTAAGTGTGACCGTGACCGTTGAGGTACAGGCCTGTGTTTTAAGCGTGATACTCATAATACTCCATTCTAAAATTGTATTTTCAATTGCGGACATTTCTCATATTTTCTCATCATGGTGAACATTTGTGCCTTGTAACTTTGGAGTCCTATGATGCATGGTTGAGATGCGGGCCGGACAAGGTACAGTTCTATCAAACAGTACTCATTTGACCTTTGACCTCTAAGTGTGACCGTGACCGTATTGCCTAGAAATAAGACTCATAAATGGTAAGATTCTGTAGTTTCAGGACAAGATACATACTGATATCACCGACATTGACATCTCTGCTACTTTTGAAAACATTGTGGGAAAAGAAGTTACATTATTACTTTAACACCGATGTAATGAATCAGGAAAAATGGGCTACAATACAACACAATAGCATCATATTATTTTCATATTTTTTTTATTCTATCACGTCAATAACAACAACAGCTATCCATATATAATAACATAACAGGTTTAATGGTCTCTATAGAAATCACAGAAACTTCTGGACCAGGAGGCTGCTGTTTTGTCTGTATTGATGCTGACACCTGGTGGTGATGATGTCATCGCTGTGTCGTTTAACTCTGACAAGATGGATCTGGCTGTTGTTTGAACCTAAAAATAAAAAAAAGAGTTATTAAATAAGACATAAATATCATACCTGATATGGTAACAATCACTGTGCTTTATTAGCCTTTTCCAACAGCAGTAGACAGGAAATTATGAACATACTGAGTAAAAGGATTTGACCATAACACATTTATGATAGTAATAGCTTCTTATACCATATTAATGCAACCATTTTTCCATAGCTGTCTTCTGCAATATCATATGTTCGGCGTAAAATAATATTGCAACTTACCTGATTCCATTTCTTGTCTGATATCTGCTGGTAGATCTGCTGAACACCTTCGCACACGGACAAACGTAGAGACAGTTGAAGACTCCTGGCTGAATTACCATCAAGACTTGATATCAGAGACTGTTGGCTCAGGGATGTGATTTGTTCATCTAGAAAAGACAAAAACAAAAATATGTACATCATCTCATAAGACAGGAATGTTTATTAATGAAATTTTAAGAAATCAAAATAAAATCAGAATTGTAGTTAAGACTACACTAATGTTGATATTAATATGGTAAACCCATCTGTTATGAAAGTGTGATTTCGAGAATACATTTTAACTGTATGTTAATTTTTTTCTCCAGTAATTTAATGTGATTTGGCGATCAAAATATATACGGTTGACAATGAAGATATATGAATAATGGTAACCTACCCAACATATCTTTCTGTTTCTGTGCAACATCAAGAACAACAATCTGATCTCTGAGAGTTGAAGCAGCAGATACTACATCCATGGTTTTTATAGTTATATGACGTTTTTAAGTTATCTTTAAGACTGTTGCTTGTTGAGATTTTCTCAGAATGTGATATCCTAAAGTGTTGACTTCTCTATTTATACATGTAAAGTTCATGGTGCAGTGCATTGTTTGATATTGATTTACTAATTAAGTTTATAATTAATTTAAATTATCAATTAAAGAATACATGCATAAATCAATTGCAATTTAAACACACTTGAAAAGGTGTGGACCCTTTCAAGTATAATCTTAATGATGATTTCCTGTTTCAGGTGTTACATTGTTTGAGGTGATTAAGACAATTAATTAGATAATTATAATTAATCATTGTCTGATCACTGGATAGGATTAGTTAATAGGTGAGTTGATTTCAAGTACACATTTAATTCTTCTTCTTTGAAGTTTTTCAATGAGTGCAATTACATAATCAATTATGAATTAAATAACCATTGGGTTTAATTACTGTTTGATCACTGGGTTGGATCAGTAGCTCAATTCTAAAATTGATTTACTTCATACAAGTGTGTACTTTATAAACGAAAACACTTTATTGTCATAACTCCTTTATCACTGACAATACCAATATACATAAAAATCAAATTATTTCAACATCACAAATAGGACACCGCATAGTTCCATGCTTGATAAGTTAATTGATTAACATTTCTTCGGGCTTCCAGATATAATATTTAATAGTTTTCTTGTGTCTGTATACTATAATGTTATTTTTCATATAGTATATGTTTCTACTTGTAATTATGTACACATACATTTCCGACTGCTGATGTAACTTTAATATCAATTTAAAAGACTCTTTCTTATTGAAAACAAATGGAAAAGTACTTGAAACCTAAACACACACAACTGATATTACTTTTATTCTTCTTTCCTAGATATAATGAAAGGCAGTGGAAAAGGAGAGAAATTTAACTACATGTTTCAGTTTGTCTCCTTTCCACAATGTTTTCTGTTCTTTATCTCTTCGCTCCGAAACTAAAGAATAATCCTTATTGTATGTTATTTTCCCTCCAATGGAAACCCCGACTTAAATTTGTGTATTGTATGTATATTTATGGACAAAAACAGCAATGCAATGCATACATTTTGGATACAGTCCTATCAAACATTTCTCATTTCGACTTTTGACCTGTAAGTGTGACATTGACTTTTGAGGTACAGGCCTTTGTCTTGGTGGCCACATGTCACCTCATCATTGTGAACATGTGTGCCCAGTAACATAGGAATCCTATGATGCTAAGGGTGATATTGACCTTTGAGGTACAGGCCTGTGTCTTGTGTGCAATATGTCACCTCATCATGGTGAACATGTGTGCCTATTAACTTGGGAATTCTATGATGCATGGTTTCTCATTTCGACCTTTGACCTCTAAGTGTTAGCTTGACCTTTGAGGTACAGGCCTGTGTCGTGTGTGCCACATGTCACCTCATCATGGTGAACACGTGTGCCCAGTAACTTGAGATCCCTATGATGCATGGTTGAGATTTGAGCCGGAAAAGGTAGTCATATCAAACAGTACTCATTTTGACCTTTGACCTCTAATTGTGACCTTGACCTTTGAGGTACATGCCTGGGTTTTGTGCGCAACACGGCACCTTACCATGGTGAGCATTTGTGCCTAGTAACTTTGGAATCTTGTGGTGCATGGTTGAGATGCGGGCCAGACGAGGTACAGTGCTATTGGACAGTACTCATTTTGACGTTGACCTCTAAGTGTGACCTTGACCGTTGAGGTACAGGCCTGTGTTTTAAGCGTGACACGCCACCTCATCATGGTGAACATATGTGCCTATTAACTTGGGAATCCTATGATGGTTGGTTAAAATGCAGGCCGGACAAGATTGGGTGGGACTAACCGACTCATCATGGTGAACGTTTGTGCCAAGTTTCTTGGAAATCCTTTCATTGATGGTTAAGATGCGGACAGGACAAGGTACCATCCTATCAAACAATGCTCATTTTGACCTTTGACCTCTAAGTTTGACCTTGACCTTTGATGTACAGGCCTGGGTTTTGTGCGCAACACGGCACCTCACCATGGTGAGCTTGTGTGCCTAGTAACTTTGGAATCCTATGGTGTATGGTTGAGATGCGGGCCAGACAAGGTACAGTGCTATTTAACAGTACTCATTTTGATGTTGACCTCTAAGTGTGACCGTGACCGTTGAGGTACAGGCCTGTGTTTTAAGCGTGATACTCATAATACTCCATTCTAAAATTGTATTTTCAATTGCGGACATTTCTCATATTTTTCCCCAGATGCTTTCAACGGGGTCTGCTGCTCATATTTTCTATGTGGGAAAGAGTTAACAAACATGTTAATGTCGTATTACAAGCAATACAAAATGCCCCTACCGGAAGAGGACAGCACATTGTGTATTGTATGTACATTTATGGACAAAAACAGCAATGCACTGCATACATTTTGGATACAGGCCTATCCAACATTTCTAGTTTCCACCTGTAAGTGTGACCTTGACGTACAGGCCTGTGACTTGGTCGCTACATTTCACCTCATCATGGTGAACATGTGTGCCCAGTCACTTGGGAATTATATGATGCATGGTTTCTCAATTCGACCTTTGTCCAGTAACATTGGAATCCTAGGATGCATGGTTGAGATGCGAGTCGGACAAGGTTCAGTCCTATCAAACAGTACACATTTTGACTTTTGCCCTATAAGTGTGACCTTGACCATTGAAGTACAGACCTGTGTCTTGTGTGCAACATGTCACCTCACCATGGTGAACTAACGTAGTAACGTGGGAATCCTATGATGCATGGTTAAGATGTGAGCCGGACAAGGTACAGTACTCATTTTGACCTTTGACCTAGACCTTTGAGGTACAGCCCTGGGTTGTGTGCTCAACACTGCACCTCATCATGGTGAACATTTGTGCCTTGTAACTTTGGAGTCCTATGATGCATGGTTGAGATGCGGGCCGGACAAGGTACAGTTCTATCAAACAGTACTCATTTGACCTTTGACCTCTAAGTGTGACCGTGACCGTATTGCCTAGAAATAAGACTCATAAATGGGAAGATTCTGTAGTTTCAGGACAAGATACATACTGATATCACCGACATTGACATCTCTGCTACTTTTGAAAACATTGTGGGAAAAGAAGTTACATCATTACTTTAACACCGATGTAATGAATCAGGAAAAATGGGCTACAATACAACACAATAGCATCATATTATTTTCATATTTTTTTTATTCTATCACGTCAATAACAACAACAGCTATCCATATATAATAACATAACGGGTTTAATGGTCTCTATAGAAATCACAGAAACTTCTGGACCAGGAGGCTGCTGTTTTGTCTGTATTGATGCTGACACCTGGCGGTGATGATGTCATCGCTGTGTCGTTTAACTCTGACAAAGATGGATCTGGCTGTTGTTTGAACCTAAAAATAAAAAAAAGAGTTATTAAATAAGACATAAATATCATACCTGATATGGTAACAATCACTGTGCTTTATTAGCCTTTTCCAACAGCAGTAGACAGGAAATTATGAACATACTGAGTAAAAGGATTTGACCATAACACATTTATGATAGTAATAGCTTCTTATACCATATTATTGCAACCATTTTTCCATAGCTGTCTTCTGCAATATCATATTTTCGGCGTAAAATAATATTGCAACTTACCTGATTCCATTTCTTGTCTGATATCTGCTGGTAGATCTGCTGAACACCTTCGCACACGGACAAACGTAGAGACAGTTGAAGACTCCTGGCTGAATTACCATCAAGACTTGATATCAGAGACTGTTGGCTCAGGGATGTGATTTGTTCATCTAGAAAAGACAAAAACAAAAATATGTACATCATCTCATAAGACAGGAATGTTTATTAATGAAATTTTAAGAAATCAAAATAAAATCAATTGTAGTTAAGACTACACTAATGTTGATATTAATATGGTAAACCCATCTGTTATGAAAGTGTGATTTCAAGAATACATTTTAACTGTATGTTAATTTTTTTCTCCAGTAATTTAATGTGATTTGGCGATCAAAATATATACGGTTGACAATGAAGATATATGAATAATGGTAACCTACCCAACATATCTTTCTGTTTCTGTGCAACATCAAGAACAACAATCTGATCTCTGAGAGTTGAAGCAGCAGATACTACATCCATGGTTTTTATAGTTATATGACGTTTTTAAGTTATCTTTAAGACTGTTGCTTGTTGAGATTTTCTCAGAATGTGATATCCTAAAGTGTTGACTTCTCTATTTATACATGTAAAGTTCATGGTGCAGTGCATTGTTTGATATTGATTTACTAATTAAGTTTATAATTAATTTAAATTATCAATTAAAGAATACATGCATAAATCAATTGCAATTTAAACACACTTGAAAAGGTGTGGACCCTTTCAAGTATAATCTTAATAATGATTTCCTGTTTCAGGTGTTACATTGTTTGAGGTGATTAAGACAATTAATTAGATAATTATAATTAATCATTGTCTGATCACTGGATAGGATTAGTCAATAGGTGAGTTGATTTCAAGTACACATTTAATTCTTCTTCTTTGAAGTTTTTCAATGAGTGCAATTACATAATCAATTATGAATTAAATAACCATTGGGTTTAATTACTGTTTGATCACTGGGTTGGATCAGTAGCTCAATTCTAAAATTGATTTACTTCATACAAGTGTGTACTTTATAAACGAAAACACTTTATTTTCATAACTCCTTTATCACTGACAATACCAATATACATAAAAATCAAATTATTTCAACATCACAAATAGGACACCGCATAGTTCCCTGCTTGATAAGTTAATTGATTAACATTTCTTCGGGCTTCCAGATATAATATTTAATAGTTTTCTTGTGTCTGTATACTATAATGTTATTTTTCATATAGTATATGTTTCTACTTGTAATTATGTACACATACATTTCCGACTGCTGATGTAACTTTAATATCAATTTAAAAGACTCTTTCTTATTGAAAACAAATGGAAAAGTACTTGAAACCTAAACACACACAACTGATATTACTTTTATTCTTCTTTCCTAGATATAATGAAAGGCAGTGGAAAAGGAGAGAAATTTAACTACATGTTTCAGTTTGTCTCCTTTCCACAATGTTTTCTGTTCTCTATCTCTTCGCTCCGAAACTAAAGAATGATCCTTATTGTATGTTATTTTCCCTCCAATGGAAACCCCGACTTAAATTTGTGTATTGTATGTATATTTATGGACAAAAACAGCAATGCAATGCATACATTTTGGATACAGTCCTATCAAACATTTCTCATTTCGACTTTTGACCTGTAAGTGTGACATTGACTTTTGAGGTACAGGCCTTTGTCTTGGTGGCCACATGTCACCTCATCATTGTGAACATGTGTGCCCAGTAACATAGGAATCCTATGATGCTAAGGGTGATATTGACCTTTGAGGTACAGGCCTGTGTCTTGTGTGCAATATGTCACCTCATCATGGTGAACATGTGTGCCTATTAACTTGGGAATTCTATGATGCATGGTTTCTCATTTCGACCTTTGACCTCTAAGTGTTAGCTTGACCTTTGAAGTACAGGCCTGTGTCGTGTGTGCCACATGTCACCTCATCATGGTGAACACGTGTGCCCAGTAACTTGAGATCCCTATGATGCATGGTTGAGATTTGAGCCGGAAAAGGTACAGTCATATCAAACAGTACTCATTTTGACCTTTGACCTCTAATTGTGACCTTGACCTTTGAGATACATGCCTGGGTTTTGTGCGCAACACGGCACCTCACCATGGTGAGCATTTGTGCCTAGTAACTTTGGAATCTTGTGGTGCATGGTTCAGATGCGGGCCAGACGAGGTACAGTGCTATTGGACAGTACTCATTTTGACGTTGACCTCTAAGTGTGACCTTGACCGTTGAGGTACAGGCCTGTGTTTTAAGCGTGACACGCCACCTCATCATGGTGAACATATGTGCCTATTAACTTGGGAATCCTATGATGGTTGGTTAAAATGCAGGCCGGACAAGATTGGGTGGGACTAACCAACTCATCATGGTGAACGTTTGTGCCAAGTTTCTTGGAAATCCTTTCATTGATGGTTAAGATGCGGACAGTACAAGGTACCATCCTATCAAACAATGCTCATTTTGACCTTTGACCTCTAAGTGTGACCTTGACCTTTGATGTACAGGCCTGGGTTTTGTGCGCAACATGGCACCTGACCATGGTGAGCTTGTGTGCCTAGTAACTTTGGAATCCTATGGTGTATGGTTGAGATGCGGGCCAGACAAGGTACAGTGCTATTTAACAGTACTCATTTTGACGTTGACCTCTAAGTGTGACCGTGACCGTTGAGGTACAGGCCTGTGTTTTAAGCGTGATACTCATAATACTCCATTCTAAAATTGTATTTTCAATTGCGGACATTTCTCATATTTTCTCATCATGGTGAACATTTGTGCCTTGTAACTTTGGAGTCCTATGATGCATGGTTGAGATGCGGGCCGGACAAGGTACAGTTCTATCAAACAGTACTCATTTGACCTTTGACCTCTAAGTGTGACCGTGACCGTATTGCCTAGAAATAAGACTCATAAATGGTAAGATTCTGTAGTTTCAGGACAAGATACATACTGATATCACCGACATTGACATCTCTGCTACTTTTGAAAACATTGTGGGAAAAGAAGTTACATTATTACTTTAACACCGATGTAATGAATCAGGAAAAATGGGCTACAATACAACACAATAGCATCATATTATTTTCATATTTTTTTTATTCTATCACGTCAATAACAACAACAGCTATCCATATATAATAACATAACAGGTTTAATGGTCTCTATAGAAATCACAGAAACTTCTGGACCAGGAGGCTGCTGTTTTGTCTGTATTGATGCTGACACCTGGTGGTGATGATGTCATCGCTGTGTCGTTTAACTCTGACAAGATGGATCTGGCTGTTGTTTGAACCTAAAAATAAAAAAAAGAGTTATTAAATAAGACATAAATATCATACCTGATATGGTAACAATCACTGTGCTTTATTAGCCTTTTCCAACAGCAGTAGACAGGAAATTATGAACATACTGAGTAAAAGGATTTGACCATAACACATTTATGATAGTAATAGCTTCTTATACCATATTAATGCAACCATTTTTCCATAGCTGTCTTCTGCAATATCATATGTTCGGCGTAAAATAATATTGCAACTTACCTGATTCCATTTCTTGTCTGATATCTGCTGGTAGATCTGCTGAACACCTTCGCACACGGACAAACGTAGAGACAGTTGAAGACTCCTGGCTGAATTACCATCAAGACTTGATATCAGAGACTGTTGGCTCAGGGATGTGATTTGTTCATCTAGAAAAGACAAAAACAAAAATATGTACATCATCTCATAAGACAGGAATGTTTATTAATGAAATTTTAAGAAATCAAAATAAAATCAGAATTGTAGTTAAGACTACACTAATGTTGATATTAATATGGTAAACCCATCTGTTATGAAAGTGTGATTTCGAGAATACATTTTAACTGTATGTTAATTTTTTTCTCCAGTAATTTAATGTGATTTGGCGATCAAAATATATACGGTTGACAATGAAGATATATGAATAATGGTAACCTACCCAACATATCTTTCTGTTTCTGTGCAACATCAAGAACAACAATCTGATCTCTGAGAGTTGAAGCAGCAGATACTACATCCATGGTTTTTATAGTTATATGACGTTTTTAAGTTATCTTTAAGACTGTTGCTTGTTGAGATTTTCTCAGAATGTGATATCCTAAAGTGTTGACTTCTCTATTTATACATGTAAAGTTCATGGTGCAGTGCATTGTTTGATATTGATTTACTAATTAAGTTTATAATTAATTTAAATTATCAATTAAAGAATACATGCATAAATCAATTGCAATTTAAACACACTTGAAAAGGTGTGGACCCTTTCAAGTATAATCTTAATGATGATTTCCTGTTTCAGGTGTTACATTGTTTGAGGTGATTAAGACAATTAATTAGATAATTATAATTAATCATTGTCTGATCACTGGATAGGATTAGTTAATAGGTGAGTTGATTTCAAGTACACATTTAATTCTTCTTCTTTGAAGTTTTTCAATGAGTGCAATTACATAATCAATTATGAATTAAATAACCATTGGGTTTAATTACTGTTTGATCACTGGGTTGGATCAGTAGCTCAATTCTAAAATTGATTTACTTCATACAAGTGTGTACTTTATAAACGAAAACACTTTATTGTCATAACTCCTTTATCACTGACAATACCAATATACATAAAAATCAAATTATTTCAACATCACAAATAGGACACCGCATAGTTCCATGCTTGATAAGTTAATTGATTAACATTTCTTCGGGCTTCCAGATATAATATTTAATAGTTTTCTTGTGTCTGTATACTATAATGTTATTTTTCATATAGTATATGTTTCTACTTGTAATTATGTACACATACATTTCCGACTGCTGATGTAACTTTAATATCAATTTAAAAGACTCTTTCTTATTGAAAACAAATGGAAAAGTACTTGAAACCTAAACACACACAACTGATATTACTTTTATTCTTCTTTCCTAGATATAATGAAAGGCAGTGGAAAAGGAGAGAAATTTAACTACATGTTTCAGTTTGTCTCCTTTCCACAATGTTTTCTGTTCTTTATCTCTTCGCTCCGAAACTAAAGAATAATCCTTATTGTATGTTATTTTCCCTCCAATGGAAACCCCGACTTAAATTTGTGTATTGTATGTATATTTATGGACAAAAACAGCAATGCAATGCATACATTTTGGATACAGTCCTATCAAACATTTCTCATTTCGACTTTTGACCTGTAAGTGTGACATTGACTTTTGAGGTACAGGCCTTTGTCTTGGTGGCCACATGTCACCTCATCATTGTGAACATGTGTGCCCAGTAACATAGGAATCCTATGATGCTAAGGGTGATATTGACCTTTGAGGTACAGGCCTGTGTCTTGTGTGCAATATGTCACCTCATCATGGTGAACATGTGTGCCTATTAACTTGGGAATTCTATGATGCATGGTTTCTCATTTCGACCTTTGACCTCTAAGTGTTAGCTTGACCTTTGAGGTACAGGCCTGTGTCGTGTGTGCCACATGTCACCTCATCATGGTGAACACGTGTGCCCAGTAACTTGAGATCCCTATGATGCATGGTTGAGATTTGAGCCGGAAAAGGTAGTCATATCAAACAGTACTCATTTTGACCTTTGACCTCTAATTGTGACCTTGACCTTTGAGGTACATGCCTGGGTTTTGTGCGCAACACGGCACCTTACCATGGTGAGCATTTGTGCCTAGTAACTTTGGAATCTTGTGGTGCATGGTTGAGATGCGGGCCAGACGAGGTACAGTGCTATTGGACAGTACTCATTTTGACGTTGACCTCTAAGTGTGACCTTGACCGTTGAGGTACAGGCCTGTGTTTTAAGCGTGACACGCCACCTCATCATGGTGAACATATGTGCCTATTAACTTGGGAATCCTATGATGGTTGGTTAAAATGCAGGCCGGACAAGATTGGGTGGGACTAACCGACTCATCATGGTGAACGTTTGTGCCAAGTTTCTTGGAAATCCTTTCATTGATGGTTAAGATGCGGACAGGACAAGGTACCATCCTATCAAACAATGCTCATTTTGACCTTTGACCTCTAAGTTTGACCTTGACCTTTGATGTACAGGCCTGGGTTTTGTGCGCAACACGGCACCTCACCATGGTGAGCTTGTGTGCCTAGTAACTTTGGAATCCTATGGTGTATGGTTGAGATGCGGGCCAGACAAGGTACAGTGCTATTTAACAGTACTCATTTTGATGTTGACCTCTAAGTGTGACCGTGACCGTTGAGGTACAGGCCTGTGTTTTAAGCGTGATACTCATAATACTCCATTCTAAAATTGTATTTTCAATTGCGGACATTTCTCATATTTTTCCCCAGATGCTTTCAACGGGGTCTGCTGCTCATATTTTCTATGTGGGAAAGAGTTAACAAACATGTTAATGTCGTATTACAAGCAATACAAAATGCCCCTACCGGAAGAGGACAGCACATTGTGTATTGTATGTACATTTATGGACAAAAACAGCAATGCACTGCATACATTTTGGATACAGGCCTATCCAACATTTCTAGTTTCCACCTGTAAGTGTGACCTTGACGTACAGGCCTGTGACTTGGTCGCTACATTTCACCTCATCATGGTGAACATGTGTGCCCAGTCACTTGGGAATTATATGATGCATGGTTTCTCAATTCGACCTTTGTCCAGTAACATTGGAATCCTAGGATGCATGGTTGAGATGCGAGTCGGACAAGGTTCAGTCCTATCAAACAGTACACATTTTGACTTTTGCCCTATAAGTGTGACCTTGACCATTGAAGTACAGACCTGTGTCTTGTGTGCAACATGTCACCTCACCATGGTGAACTAACGTAGTAACGTGGGAATCCTATGATGCATGGTTAAGATGTGAGCCGGACAAGGTACAGTACTCATTTTGACCTTTGACCTAGACCTTTGAGGTACAGCCCTGGGTTGTGTGCTCAACACTGCACCTCATCATGGTGAACATTTGTGCCTTGTAACTTTGGAGTCCTATGATGCATGGTTGAGATGCGGGCCGGACAAGGTACAGTTCTATCAAACAGTACTCATTTGACCTTTGACCTCTAAGTGTGACCGTGACCGTATTGCCTAGAAATAAGACTCATAAATGGGAAGATTCTGTAGTTTCAGGACAAGATACATACTGATATCACCGACATTGACATCTCTGCTACTTTTGAAAACATTGTGGGAAAAGAAGTTACATCATTACTTTAACACCGATGTAATGAATCAGGAAAAATGGGCTACAATACAACACAATAGCATCATATTATTTTCATATTTTTTTTATTCTATCACGTCAATAACAACAACAGCTATCCATATATAATAACATAACGGGTTTAATGGTCTCTATAGAAATCACAGAAACTTCTGGACCAGGAGGCTGCTGTTTTGTCTGTATTGATGCTGACACCTGGCGGTGATGATGTCATCGCTGTGTCGTTTAACTCTGACAAAGATGGATCTGGCTGTTGTTTGAACCTAAAAATAAAAAAAAGAGTTATTAAATAAGACATAAATATCATACCTGATATGGTAACAATCACTGTGCTTTATTAGCCTTTTCCAACAGCAGTAGACAGGAAATTATGAACATACTGAGTAAAAGGATTTGACCATAACACATTTATGATAGTAATAGCTTCTTATACCATATTATTGCAACCATTTTTCCATAGCTGTCTTCTGCAATATCATATTTTCGGCGTAAAATAATATTGCAACTTACCTGATTCCATTTCTTGTCTGATATCTGCTGGTAGATCTGCTGAACACCTTCGCACACGGACAAACGTAGAGACAGTTGAAGACTCCTGGCTGAATTACCATCAAGACTTGATATCAGAGACTGTTGGCTCAGGGATGTGATTTGTTCATCTAGAAAAGACAAAAACAAAAATATGTACATCATCTCATAAGACAGGAATGTTTATTAATGAAATTTTAAGAAATCAAAATAAAATCAATTGTAGTTAAGACTACACTAATGTTGATATTAATATGGTAAACCCATCTGTTATGAAAGTGTGATTTCAAGAATACATTTTAACTGTATGTTAATTTTTTTCTCCAGTAATTTAATGTGATTTGGCGATCAAAATATATACGGTTGACAATGAAGATATATGAATAATGGTAACCTACCCAACATATCTTTCTGTTTCTGTGCAACATCAAGAACAACAATCTGATCTCTGAGAGTTGAAGCAGCAGATACTACATCCATGGTTTTTATAGTTATATGACGTTTTTAAGTTATCTTTAAGACTGTTGCTTGTTGAGATTTTCTCAGAATGTGATATCCTAAAGTGTTGACTTCTCTATTTATACATGTAAAGTTCATGGTGCAGTGCATTGTTTGATATTGATTTACTAATTAAGTTTATAATTAATTTAAATTATCAATTAAAGAATACATGCATAAATCAATTGCAATTTAAACACACTTGAAAAGGTGTGGACCCTTTCAAGTATAATCTTAATAATGATTTCCTGTTTCAGGTGTTACATTGTTTGAGGTGATTAAGACAATTAATTAGATAATTATAATTAATCATTGTCTGATCACTGGATAGGATTAGTCAATAGGTGAGTTGATTTCAAGTACACATTTAATTCTTCTTCTTTGAAGTTTTTCAATGAGTGCAATTACATAATCAATTATGAATTAAATAACCATTGGGTTTAATTACTGTTTGATCACTGGGTTGGATCAGTAGCTCAATTCTAAAATTGATTTACTTCATACAAGTGTGTACTTTATAAACGAAAACACTTTATTTTCATAACTCCTTTATCACTGACAATACCAATATACATAAAAATCAAATTATTTCAACATCACAAATAGGACACCGCATAGTTCCCTGCTTGATAAGTTAATTGATTAACATTTCTTCGGGCTTCCAGATATAATATTTAATAGTTTTCTTGTGTCTGTATACTATAATGTTATTTTTCATATAGTATATGTTTCTACTTGTAATTATGTACACATACATTTCCGACTGCTGATGTAACTTTAATATCAATTTAAAAGACTCTTTCTTATTGAAAACAAATGGAAAAGTACTTGAAACCTAAACACACACAACTGATATTACTTTTATTCTTCTTTCCTAGATATAATGAAAGGCAGTGGAAAAGGAGAGAAATTTAACTACATGTTTCAGTTTGTCTCCTTTCCACAATGTTTTCTGTTCTCTATCTCTTCGCTCCGAAACTAAAGAATGATCCTTATTGTATGTTATTTTCCCTCCAATGGAAACCCCGACTTAAATTTGTGTATTGTATGTATATTTATGGACAAAAACAGCAATGCAATGCATACATTTTGGATACAGTCCTATCAAACATTTCTCATTTCGACTTTTGACCTGTAAGTGTGACATTGACTTTTGAGGTACAGGCCTTTGTCTTGGTGGCCACATGTCACCTCATCATTGTGAACATGTGTGCCCAGTAACATAGGAATCCTATGATGCTAAGGGTGATATTGACCTTTGAGGTACAGGCCTGTGTCTTGTGTGCAATATGTCACCTCATCATGGTGAACATGTGTGCCTATTAACTTGGGAATTCTATGATGCATGGTTTCTCATTTCGACCTTTGACCTCTAAGTGTTAGCTTGACCTTTGAAGTACAGGCCTGTGTCGTGTGTGCCACATGTCACCTCATCATGGTGAACACGTGTGCCCAGTAACTTGAGATCCCTATGATGCATGGTTGAGATTTGAGCCGGAAAAGGTACAGTCATATCAAACAGTACTCATTTTGACCTTTGACCTCTAATTGTGACCTTGACCTTTGAGATACATGCCTGGGTTTTGTGCGCAACACGGCACCTCACCATGGTGAGCATTTGTGCCTAGTAACTTTGGAATCTTGTGGTGCATGGTTCAGATGCGGGCCAGACGAGGTACAGTGCTATTGGACAGTACTCATTTTGACGTTGACCTCTAAGTGTGACCTTGACCGTTGAGGTACAGGCCTGTGTTTTAAGCGTGACACGCCACCTCATCATGGTGAACATATGTGCCTATTAACTTGGGAATCCTATGATGGTTGGTTAAAATGCAGGCCGGACAAGATTGGGTGGGACTAACCGACTCATCATGGTGAACGTTTGTGCCAAGTTTCTTGGAAATCCTTTCATTGATGGTTAAGATGCGGACAGGACAAGGTACCATCCTATCAAACAATGCTCATTTTGACCTTTGACCTCTAAGTTTGACCTTGACCTTTGATGTACAGGCCTGGGTTTTGTGCGCAACACGGCACCTCACCATGGTGAGCTTGTGTGCCTAGTAACTTTGGAATCCTATGGTGTATGGTTGAGATGCGGGCCAGACAAGGTACAGTGCTATTTAACAGTACTCATTTTGATGTTGACCTCTAAGTGTGACCGTGACCGTTGAGGTACAGGCCTGTGTTTTAAGCGTGATACTCATAATACTCCATTCTAAAATTGTATTTTCAATTGCGGACATTTCTCATATTTTTCCCCAGATGCTTTCAACGGGGTCTGCTGCTCATATTTTCTATGTGGGAAAGAGTTAACAAACATGTTAATGTCGTATTACAAGCAATACAAAATGCCCCTACCGGAAGAGGACAGCACATTGTGTATTGTATGTACATTTATGGACAAAAACAGCAATGCACTGCATACATTTTGGATACAGGCCTATCCAACATTTCTAGTTTCCACCTGTAAGTGTGACCTTGACGTACAGGCCTGTGACTTGGTCGCTACATTTCACCTCATCATGGTGAACATGTGTGCCCAGTCACTTGGGAATTATATGATGCATGGTTTCTCAATTCGACCTTTGTCCAGTAACATTGGAATCCTAGGATGCATGGTTGAGATGCGAGTCGGACAAGGTTCAGTCCTATCAAACAGTACACATTTTGACTTTTGCCCTATAAGTGTGACCTTGACCATTGAAGTACAGACCTGTGTCTTGTGTGCAACATGTCACCTCACCATGGTGAACTAACGTAGTAACGTGGGAATCCTATGATGCATGGTTAAGATGTGAGCCGGACAAGGTACAGTACTCATTTTGACCTTTGACCTAGACCTTTGAGGTACAGCCCTGGGTTGTGTGCTCAACACTGCACCTCATCATGGTGAACATTTGTGCCTTGTAACTTTGGAGTCCTATGATGCATGGTTGAGATGCGGGCCGGACAAGGTACAGTTCTATCAAACAGTACTCATTTGACCTTTGACCTCTAAGTGTGACCGTGACCGTATTGCCTAGAAATAAGACTCATAAATGGGAAGATTCTGTAGTTTCAGGACAAGATACATACTGATATCACCGACATTGACATCTCTGCTACTTTTGAAAACATTGTGGGAAAAGAAGTTACATCATTACTTTAACACCGATGTAATGAATCAGGAAAAATGGGCTACAATACAACACAATAGCATCATATTATTTTCATATTTTTTTTATTCTATCACGTCAATAACAACAACAGCTATCCATATATAATAACATAACGGGTTTAATGGTCTCTATAGAAATCACAGAAACTTCTGGACCAGGAGGCTGCTGTTTTGTCTGTATTGATGCTGACACCTGGCGGTGATGATGTCATCGCTGTGTCGTTTAACTCTGACAAAGATGGATCTGGCTGTTGTTTGAACCTAAAAATAAAAAAAAGAGTTATTAAATAAGACATAAATATCATACCTGATATGGTAACAATCACTGTGCTTTATTAGCCTTTTCCAACAGCAGTAGACAGGAAATTATGAACATACTGAGTAAAAGGATTTGACCATAACACATTTATGATAGTAATAGCTTCTTATACCATATTATTGCAACCATTTTTCCATAGCTGTCTTCTGCAATATCATATTTTCGGCGTAAAATAATATTGCAACTTACCTGATTCCATTTCTTGTCTGATATCTGCTGGTAGATCTGCTGAACACCTTCGCACACGGACAAACGTAGAGACAGTTGAAGACTCCTGGCTGAATTACCATTAAGACTTGATATCAGAGACTGTTGGCTCAGGGATGTGATTTGTTCATCTAGAAAAGACAAAAACAAAAATATGTACATCATCTCATAAGACAGGAATGTTTATTAATGAAATTTTAAGAAATCAAAATAAAATCAATTGTAGTTAAGACTACACTAATGTTGATATTAATATGGTAAACCCATCTGTTATGAAAGTGTGATTTCAAGAATACATTTTAACTGTATGTTAATTTTTTTCTCCAGTAATTTAATGTGATTTGGCGATCAAAATATATACGGTTGACAATGAAGATATATGAATAATGGTAACCTACCCAACATATCTTTCTGTTTCTGTGCAACATCAAGAACAACAATCTGATCTCTGAGAGTTGAAGCAGCAGATACTACATCCATGGTTTTTTATAGTTATATGACGTTTTTAAGTTATCTTTAAGACTGTTGCTTGTTGAGATTTTCTCAGAATGTGATATCTTAAAGTGTTGACTTCTCTATTTATACATGTAAAGTTCATGGTGTAGTGCATTGTTTGATATTGATTTACTAATTAAGTTTATAATTAATTTAAATTATCAATTAAAGAATACATGCATAAATCAATTGCAATTTAAACACACTTGAAAAGGTGTGGACCCTTTCAAGTATAATCTTAATGATGATTTCCTGTTTCAGGTGTTACATTGTTTGAGGTGATTAAGACAATTAATTAGATAATTATAATTAATCATTGTCTGATCACTGGATAGGATTAGTTAATAGGTGAGTTGATTTCAAGTACACATTTAATTCTTCTTCTTTGAAGTTTTTCAATGAGTGCAATTACATAATCAATTATGAATTAAATAACAATTGGGTTTAATTACTGTTTGATCACTGGGTTGGATCAGTAGCTCAATTCTAAAATTGATTTACTTCATACAAGTGTGTACTTTATAAACGAAAACACTTTATTTTCATAACTCCTTTATCACTGACAATACCAATATACATAAAAATCAAATTATTTCAACATCACAAATAGGACACCGCATAGTTCCATGCTTGATAAGTTAATTGATTAACATTTCTTCGGGCTTCCAGATATAATATTTAATAGTTTTCTTGTGTCTGTATACTATAATGTTATTTTTCATATAGTATATGTTTCTACTTGTAATTATGTACACATACATTTCCGACTGCTGATGTAACTTTAATATCAATTTAAAAGACTCTTTCTTATTGAAAACAAATGGAAAAGTACTTGAAACCTAAACACACACAACTGATATTACTTTTATTCTTCTTTCCTTGATATAATGAAAGGCATTGGAAAATGAGAGAAATTTAACTACATGTTTCAGTTTGTCTCCTTTCCACAATGTTTTCTGTTCTTTATCTTTTCGCTCCGAAACTAAAGAATGATCCTTATTGTATGTTATTTTCCCTCCAATGGAAACCCCGACTTAAATTTGTGTATTGTATGTATATTTATGGACAAAAACAGCAATGCAATGCATACATTTTGGATACAGTCCTATCAAACATTTCTCATTTCGACTTTTGACCTGTAAGTGTGACATTGACTTTTGAGGTACAGGCCTTTGTCTTGGTGGCCACATGTCACCTCATCATTGTGAACATGTGTGCCCAGTAACATAGGAATCCTATGATGCTAAGGGTGATATTGACCTTTGAGGTACAGGCCTGTGTCTTGTGTGCAATATGTCACCTCATCATGGTGAACATGTGTGCCTATTAACTTGGGAATTCTATGATGCATGGTTTCTCATTTCGACCTTTGACCTCTAAGTGTTAGCTTGACCTTTGAGGTACAGGCCTGTGTCGTGTGTGCCACATGTCACCTCATCATGGTGAACACGTGTGCCCAGTAACTTGAGATCCCTATGATGCATGGTTGAGATTTGAGCCGGAAAAGGTAGTCATATCAAACAGTACTCATTTTGACCTTTGACCTCTAATTGTGACCTTGACCTTTGAGGTACATGCCTGGGTTTTGTGCGCAACACGGCACCTTACCATGGTGAGCATTTGTGCCTAGTAACTTTGGAATCTTGTGGTGCATGGTTGAGATGCGGGCCAGACGAGGTACAGTGCTATTGGACAGTACTCATTTTGACCTCTAAGTGTGACCTTGACCGTTGAGGTACAGGCCTGTGTTTTAAGCGTGACACGCCACCTCATCATGGTGAACATATGTGCCTATTAACTTGGGAATCCTATGATGGTTGGTTAAAATGCAGGCCGGACCAGATTGGGTGGGACTAACCAACTCATCATGGTGAACGTTTGTGCCAAGTTTCTTGGAAATCCTTTCATTGATGGTTAAGATGCGGACAGGACAAGGTACCATCCTATCAAACAATGCTCATTTTGACCTTTGACCTCTAAGTGTGACCTTGACTTTTGATGTACAGGCCTGGGTTTTGTGCGCAACACGGCACCTGACCATGGTGAGCTTGTGTGCCTAGTAACTTTGGAATCCTATGGTGTATGGTTGAGATGCGGGCCAGACAAGGTACAGTGCTATTTAACAGTACTCATTTTGACGTTGACCTCTAAGTGTGACCGTGACCGTTGAGGTACAGGCCTGTGTTTTAAGCGTGATACTCATAATACTCCATTCTAAAATTGTATTTTCAATTGCGGACATTTCTCATATTTTTCCCCAGATGCTTTCAACGGGGTCTGCTGCTCATATTTTCTATGTGGGAAAGAGTTAACAAACATGTTAATGTCGTATTACAAGCAATACAAAATGCCCCTACCGGAAGAGGACAGCACATTGTGTATTGTATGTACATTTATGGACAAAAACAGCAATGCACTGCATACATTTTGGATACAGGCCTATCCAACATTTCTAGTTTCCACCTGTAAGTGTGACCTTGACGTACAGGCCTGTGACTTGGTCGCTACATTTCACCTCATCATGGTGAACATGTGTGCCCAGTCACTTGGGAATTATATGATGCATGGTTTCTCAATTCGACCTTTGTCCAGTAACATTGGAATCCTAGGATGCATGGTTGAGATGCGAGTCGGACAAGGTTCAGTCCTATCAAACAGTACACATTTTGACTTTTGCCCTATAAGTGTGACCTTGACCATTGAAGTACAGACCTGTGTCTTGTGTGCAACATGTCACCTCACCATGGTGAACTAACGTAGTAACGTGGGAATCCTATGATGCATGGTTAAGATGTGAGCCGGACAAGGTACAGTACTCATTTTGACCTTTGACCTAGACCTTTGAGGTACAGCCCTGGGTTGTGTGCTCAACACTGCACCTCATCATGGTGAACATTTGTGCCTTGTAACTTTGGAGTCCTATGATGCATGGTTGAGATGCGGGCCGGACAAGGTACAGTTCTATCAAACAGTACTCATTTGACCTTTGACCTCTAAGTGTGACCGTGACCGTATTGCCTAGAAATAAGACTCATAAATGGGAAGATTCTGTAGTTTCAGGACAAGATACATACTGATATCACCGACATTGACATCTCTGCTACTTTTGAAAACATTGTGGGAAAAGAAGTTACATCATTACTTTAACACCGATGTAATGAATCAGGAAAAATGGGCTACAATACAACACAATAGCATCATATTATTTTCATATTTTTTTTATTCTATCACGTCAATAACAACAACAGCTATCCATATATAATAACATAACGGGTTTAATGGTCTCTATAGAAATCACAGAAACTTCTGGACCAGGAGGCTGCTGTTTTGTCTGTATTGATGCTGACACCTGGCGGTGATGATGTCATCGCTGTGTCGTTTAACTCTGACAAAGATGGATCTGGCTGTTGTTTGAACCTAAAAATAAAAAAAAGAGTTATTAAATAAGACATAAATATCATACCTGATATGGTAACAATCACTGTGCTTTATTAGCCTTTTCCAACAGCAGTAGACAGGAAATTATGAACATACTGAGTAAAAGGATTTGACCATAACACATTTATGATAGTAATAGCTTCTTATACCATATTATTGCAACCATTTTTCCATAGCTGTCTTCTGCAATATCATATTTTCGGCGTAAAATAATATTGCAACTTACCTGATTCCATTTCTTGTCTGATATCTGCTGGTAGATCTGCTGAACACCTTCGCACACGGACAAACGTAGAGACAGTTGAAGACTCCTGGCTGAATTACCATCAAGACTTGATATCAGAGACTGTTGGCTCAGGGATGTGATTTGTTCATCTAGAAAAGACAAAAACAAAAATATGTACATCATCTCATAAGACAGGAATGTTTATTAATGAAATTTTAAGAAATCAAAATAAAATCAATTGTAGTTAAGACTACACTAATGTTGATATTAATATGGTAAACCCATCTGTTATGAAAGTGTGATTTCAAGAATACATTTTAACTGTATGTTAATTTTTTTCTCCAGTAATTTAATGTGATTTGGCGATCAAAATATATACGGTTGACAATGAAGATATATGAATAATGGTAACCTACCCAACATATCTTTCTGTTTCTGTGCAACATCAAGAACAACAATCTGATCTCTGAGAGTTGAAGCAGCAGATACTACATCCATGGTTTTTTATAGTTATATGACGTTTTTAAGTTATCTTTAAGACTGTTGCTTGTTGAGATTTTCTCAGAATGTGATATCTTAAAGTGTTGACTTCTCTATTTATACATGTAAAGTTCATGGTGTAGTGCATTGTTTGATATTGATTTACTAATTAAGTTTATAATTAATTTAAATTATCAATTAAAGAATACATGCATAAATCAATTGCAATTTAAACACACTTGAAAAGGTGTGGACCCTTTCAAGTATAATCTTAATGATGATTTCCTGTTTCAGGTGTTACATTGTTTGAGGTGATTAAGACAATTAATTAGATAATTATAATTAATCATTGTCTGATCACTGGATAGGATTAGTTAATAGGTGAGTTGATTTCAAGTACACATTTAATTCTTCTTCTTTGAAGTTTTTCAATGAGTGCAATTACATAATCAATTATGAATTAAATAACAATTGGGTTTAATTACTGTTTGATCACTGGGTTGGATCAGTAGCTCAATTCTAAAATTGATTTACTTCATACAAGTGTGTACTTTATAAACGAAAACACTTTATTTTCATAACTCCTTTATCACTGACAATACCAATATACATAAAAATCAAATTATTTCAACATCACAAATAGGACACCGCATAGTTCCATGCTTGATAAGTTAATTGATTAACATTTCTTCGGGCTTCCAGATATAATATTTAATAGTTTTCTTGTGTCTGTATACTATAATGTTATTTTTCATATAGTATATGTTTCTACTTGTAATTATGTACACATACATTTCCGACTGCTGATGTAACTTTAATATCAATTTAAAAGACTCTTTCTTATTGAAAACAAATGGAAAAGTACTTGAAACCTAAACACACACAACTGATATTACTTTTATTCTTCTTTCCTTGATATAATGAAAGGCATTGGAAAATGAGAGAAATTTAACTACATGTTTCAGTTTGTCTCCTTTCCACAATGTTTTCTGTTCTTTATCTTTTCGCTCCGAAACTAAAGAATGATCCTTATTGTATGTTATTTTCCCTCCAATGGAAACCCCGACTTAAATTTGTGTATTGTATGTATATTTATGGACAAAAACAGCAATGCAATGCATACATTTTGGATACAGTCCTATCAAACATTTCTCATTTCGACTTTTGACCTGTAAGTGTGACATTGACTTTTGAGGTACAGGCCTTTGTCTTGGTGGCCACATGTCACCTCATCATTGTGAACATGTGTGCCCAGTAACATAGGAATCCTATGATGCTAAGGGTGATATTGACCTTTGAGGTACAGGCCTGTGTCTTGTGTGCAATATGTCACCTCATCATGGTGAACATGTGTGCCTATTAACTTGGGAATTCTATGATGCATGGTTTCTCATTTCGACCTTTGACCTCTAAGTGTTAGCTTGACCTTTGAGGTACAGGCCTGTGTCGTGTGTGCCACATGTCACCTCATCATGGTGAACACGTGTGCCCAGTAACTTGAGATCCCTATGATGCATGGTTGAGATTTGAGCCGGAAAAGGTACAGTCATATCAAACAGTACTCATTTTGACCTTTGACCTCTAATTGTGACCTTGACCTTTGAGGTACATGCCTGGGTTTTGTGCGCAACACGGCACCTCACCATGGTGAGCATTTGTGCCTAGTAACTTTGGAATCTTGTGGTGCATGGTTGAGATGCGGGCCAGACGAGGTACAGTGCTATTGGACAGTACTCATTTTGACCTCTAAGTGTGACCTTGACCGTTGAGGTACAGGCCTGTGTTTTAAGCGTGACACGCCACCTCATCATGGTGAACATATGTGCCTATTAACTTGGGAATCCTATGATGGTTGGTTAAAATGCAGGCCGGACAAGATTGGGTGGGACTAACCAACTCATCATGGTGAACGTTTGTGCCAAGTTTCTTGGAAATCCTTTCATTGATGGTTAAGATGCGGACAGGACAAGGTACCATCCTATCAAACAATGCTCATTTTGACCTTTGACCTCTAAGTGTGACCTTGACTTTTGATGTACAGGCCTGGGTTTTGTGCGCAACACGGCACCTGACCATGGTGAGCTTGTGTGCCTAGTAACTTTGGAATCCTATGGTGTATGGTTGAGATGCGGGCCAGACAAGGTACAGTGCTATTTAACAGTACTCATTTTGACGTTGACCTCTAAGTGTGACCGTGACCGTTGAGGTACAGGCCTGTGTTTTAAGCGTGATACTCATAATACTCCATTCTAAAATTGTATTTTCAATTGCGGACATTTCTCATATTTTTCCCCAGATGCTTTCAACGGGGTCTGCTGCTCATATTTTCTATGTGGGAAAGAGTTACCAAACATGTTAATGTCGTATTACAAGCAATACAAAATTCCCCTACCGGAAGAGGACAGCACATTGTGTATTGTATGTACATTTATGGACAAAAACAGCAATGCACTGCATACATTTTGGATACAGGCCTATCCAACATTTCTAGTTTCCACCTGTAAGTATGGAACGCATTTACTGTCTTACTATGTTGTATTGTATTATACGCGGTACATTTTCATGTATACGAGGTACATATTTCATTTGACGTGGTACATTTTTCATTTGACGTGGTACATTTTACATGATATGCAGTGCATTTTGTATAATATATCGTGGTTATTTAATAATATGAAGTGCACAAGTATGAAGATACAGTAGAATAACCATTATATAGTGTGCAAACAACGTCATATGCAATACAAACAACATTATTTGCAGTCTAATCTTCAATACGTGTGGTGGTACTTTGATTATATGCGGTGGTTTAAACTTTATACGCGGTACATTTACATTCGGGATGATCATACTTTCCGGCATTCTCCGGAATTATTTCCGGAAATTACCGAGCATGACAGATAGGTTTGAACATTAACACCGTCTAATCCATTTTAAAAAGGTCTTGTGGAACAATCTTTATGAAAAGTATACACATTTTCTAAATAGACAAGATGCAGAATGTCGTCTATGCAGGCGATCTCTTATTGCTGAAGCAGACAACTCTTGAAATCATTATGGCAAAAGGATAAATTGCTCATCTTGAGAAATTTCTCTATTTGTCACAATGCGTTCAACCAACCCCTCTTCAATAATCATACTTTCATTTATTAAAATTTTCTATAGTTTTGCCTTAACGTCATCTGATGCATACTTGTTGTATTACGGAAAAGATTTAAAAATGTGTTTAGGTTACCACTTATGGTAATGTTCCCTCATAAAAACAACTTTAAATTCCTCAGCAGCTTCTGGAAGTAAGAGAAATAACTTGAAAAGTGATTTACATGATATATTTGATTTTGTCTTTGGGAAAAGGCATAACTTCGTTTTTTTCTGAAAAGTGTAGGTTCAAATCAGCCTGCATATTTGCTCTGTCTTATCATAATCCTCACAAGTTGACTAATAAGCATATGTAAGTACATGTAATATTCTAGTGCTATAACATAAGACTCCGTTGCCAAGCACTCGAGTTTGTGAGAGGTCATACATTATTGGACTATAGAAATATTCAGACTTTAGATTTTAGATTTTGATCAGACTGCAATTCATGCCGAATGAACAGACCAATTTGGTCTAGAACGAATTTCAGTGCAGACGTCGACATTCTGCCACTCGTGTATTCAGAACATGTGTACACATCTATTTATAAATTATTCAAGCGCTTTTTTTTTAAATTGAGTAAATGGTGTAAATGTTAATATCTATCTGTCTGACTCGGTATTTTCCGGATAAATAATAACGGAGAATGCCGGAAAGTATGATCATCCTAATGAAAAATGCACCGCATTTGAAGCTGTTTACACCATGTATAAATTAGTATGGACCGAACATATTGCCAAATGCATTGCGTACTAAGATTGTTTATGAACACATATTTAATAATTCACCAGGTATAAAGATACGTGCAGGCACTTCATATATTAAAACATACACCACATCTATTGACCAACATACAACGTATAAATGTAAAACTACTGCATACACAAACAAATACACCACATATAATGTCATTTGTACTGCGTAGTATATAGTTTGTATTGCACATAACGTTTTTGGTACAACGTATAACGGTTATTCTACTGTTTAAACACTATTTTGCACTGCATATTATTCAATAATCTCCACACATAATAGAAAAGGCACTGCATATCATGAATAATGTAACACGTCAAATGAAATATATACCTCATAAACGTGAAAATGTACTGCGTATAATACAATACAACATACTAAGACAGTAAAGGCGTTCCATATGTAAGTGTGACCTTGACGTACAGGCCTGTGACTTGGTCGCTACATGTCACCTCATCATGGTGAACATGTGTGCCCAGTCACTTGGGAATTATATGATGCATGGTTTCTCAATTCGACCTTTGACCGCTAAGTGTGACCTTGACATTTTAGGTACAGGCCTGTGTCTTGTGTGCAACATGTCACCACCTCACCATGGTGAACATGTGTGTCCAGTAACATTGGAATCCTAGGATGCATGGTTGAGATGCGAGTCGGACAAGGTTCAGTCCTATCAAACAGTACACATTTTGACTTTTGCCCTATAAGTGTGACCTTGACCATTGAAGTACAGACCTGTGTCTTGTGTGCAACATGTCACCTCACCGTGGTGAACTAACGTAGTAACGTGGGAATCCTATGATGCATGGTTAAGATGTGAGCCGGACAAGGTACAGTACTCATTTTGACCTTTGACCTAGACCTTTGAGGTACAGCCCTGGGTTGTGTGCTCAACACTGCACCTCATCATGGTGAACATTTGTGCCTTGTAACTTTGGAGTCCTATGATGCATGGTTGAGATGCGGGCCGGACAAGGTACAGTTCTATCAAACAGTACTCATTTGACCTTTGACCTCTAAGTGTGACCGTGACCGTATTGCCTAGAAATAAGACTCATAAATGGGAAGATTCTGTAGTTTCAGGACAAGATACATACTGATATCACCGACATTGACATCTCTGCTACTTGTGAAAACATTGTGGGAAAAGAAGTTACATTATTACTTTAACACCGATGTAATGAATCAGGAAAAATGGGCTACAATACAACACAATAGCATCATATTATTTTCATATTTTTTTTATTCTATCACGTCAATAACAACAACAGCTATCCATATATAATAACATAACAGGTTTAATGGTCTCTATAGAAATCACAGAAACTTCTGGACCAGGAGGCTGCTGTTTTGTCTGTATTGATGCTGACACCTGGTGGTGATGATGTCATCGCTGTGTCGTTTAACTCTGACAAGATGGATCTGGCTGTTGTTTGAACCTAAAAATAAAAAAAAGAGTTATTAAATAAGACATAAATATCATACCTGATATGGTAACAATGACTGTGCTTTATTAGCCTTTTCCAACAGCAATAGACAGGAAATTATGAAAATACTGAGTAAAAGGATTTGACCATAACACATTTATGATAGTAATAGCTTCTTATACCATATTTTTGCAACCATTTTTCCATAGCTGTCTTCTGCAATATCATATGTTCGGCGTAAAATAATATTGCAACTTACCTGATTCCATTTCTTGTCTGATATCTGCTGGTAGATCTGCTGAACACCTTCGCACACGGACAAACGTAGAGACAGTTGAAGACTCCTGGCTGAATTACCATCAAGACTTGATATCAGAGACTGTTGGCTCAGGGATGTGATTTGTTCATCTAGAAAAGACAAAAACAAAAATATGTACATCATCTCATAAGACAGGAATGTTTATTAATGAAATTTTAAGAAATCAAAATAAAATCAGAATTGTAGTTAAGACTACACTAATGTTGATATTAATATGGTAAACCCATCTGTTATGAAAGTGTGATTTCAAGAATACATTTTAACTGTATGTTAATTTTTTCTCCAGTAATTTAATGTGATTTGGCGATCAAAATATATACGGTTGACAATGAAGATATATGAATAATGGTAACCTACCCAACATATCTTTCTGTTTCTGTGCAACATCAAGAACAACAATCTGATCTCTGAGAGTTGAAGCAGCAGATACTACATCCATGGTTTTTATAGTTATATGACATTTTTAAATTATCTTTAAGACTTGTTGAGTTTTTCTCAGAATGTGATATCTTAAAGTGTTGACTTCTCTATTTATACATGTAAAGTTCATGGTGCAGTGCATTGTTTGATATTGATTTACTAATTAAGTTTATAATTAATTTAAATTATCAATTAAAGAATACATGCATAAATCAATTGCAATTTAAACACACTTGAAAAGGTGTGGACCCTTTCAAGTATAATCTTAATAATGATTTCCTGTTTCAGGTGTTACATTGTTTGAGGTGATTAAGACAATTAATTAGATAATTATAATTAATCATTGTCTGATCACTGGATAGGATTAGTTAATAGGTGAGTTGATTTCAAGTACACATTTAATTCTTCTTCTTTGAAGTTTTTCAATGAGTGCAATTACATAATCAATTATGAATTAAATAACCATTGGGTTTAATTACTGTTTGATCACTGGGTTGGATCAGTAGCTCAATTCTTAATTTGATTTACTTCATACAAGTGTGTACTTTATAAACGAAAACACTTTATTTTCATAACTCCTTTATCACTGACAATACCAATATGCATACAAATCAAGTTATTTCAACATCACAAATAGGACAACGCATAGTTCCATGCTTGATAAGTTAATTGATTAACATTTCTTCGGGCTTCCAGATATAATATTTAATAGTTTTCTTGTGTCTGTATACTATAATGTTATTTTTCATATAGCATATGTTTCTACTTGTAATTATGTACACATACATTTCCGACTGCTGATGTAACTTTAATATCAATTTAAAAGACTCTTTCTTATTGAAAACAAATGGAAAAGTACTTGAAACCTAAACACACACAACTGATATTACTTTTATTCTTCTTTCCTAGATATAATAAAAGGCATTGGAAAATGAGAGAAATTTAACTACATGTTTCAGTTTGTCTCCTTTCCACAATGTTTTCTGTTCTTTATCTCTTCGCTCCGAAACTAAAGAATGATCCTTATTGTATGTTATTTTCCCTCCAATGGAAACCCCGACTTAAATTTGTGTATTGTATGTATATTTATGGACAAAAACAGCAATGCAATGCATACATTTTGGATACAGTCCTATCAAACATTTCTCATTTCGACTTTTGACCTGTAAGTGTGACATTGACTTTTGAGGTACAGGCCTTTGTCTTGGTGGCCACATGTCACCTCATCATTGTGAACATGTGTGCCCAGTAACATAGGAATCCTATGATGCTAAGGGTGATATTGACCTTTGAGGTACAGGCATGTGTCTTGTGTGCAATATATCACCTCATCATGGTGAACATGTGCGCCTATTAACTTGGGAATTCTATGATGCATGGTTTCTCATTTCGACCTTTGACCTCTAAGTGTTAGCTTGACCTTCGAGGTACAGGCCTGTGTCGTGTGTGCCACATGTCACCTCATCATGATGAACACGTGTGCCCAGTAACTTGAGATCCCTATGATGCATGGTTGAGATTTGAGCCGGAAAAGGTACAGTCATATCAAACAGTACTCATTTTGACCTTTGACCTCTAATTGTGACCTTGACCTTTGAGGTACATGCCTGGGTTTTGTGCGCAACACGGGACCTCACCATGGTGAGCATTTGTGCCTAGTAATTTTGGAATCTTGTGGTGCATGGTTGAGATGCGGGCCAGATGAGGTACAGTGCTATTGGACAGTACTCATTTTGACGTTGACATCTAAGTGTGACCTTGACCGTTGAGGTACAGGCCTGTGTTTTAAGCGTGACACGCCACCTCATCATGGTGAACATATGTGCCTATTAACTTGGGAATCCTATGATGGTTGGTTAAAATGCAGGCCGGACAAGATTGGGTGGGACTAACCGACTCATCATGGTGAACGTTTGTGCCAAGTTTCTTGGAAATCCTTTCATTGATGGTTAAGATGCGGACAGGACAAGGTACCATCCTATCAAACAATGCCCATTTTGACCTTTGACCTCTAAGTGTGACCTTGACCTTTGAGGTACATGCCTGGGTTTTGTGCGCAACACGGCACCTCACCATGGTGAGCTTGTGTGCCTAGTAACTTTGGAATCCTATGGTGTATGGTTGAGATGCGGGCCAGACAAGGTACAGTGCTATTTAACAGTACTCATTTTGACGTTGACCTCTAAGTGTGACCGTGACCGTTGAGGTACAGGCCTGTGTTTTAAGCGTGATACTCATAATACTCCATTCTAAAATTGTATTTTCAATTGCGGACATTTCTCATATTTTTCCCCAGATGCTTTCAACGGGGTCTGCTGCTGATATTTTCTATGTGGGAAAGAGTTACCAAACATGTTAATGTCGTATTACATGCAATACAAAATTCCCCTACCGGAAGAGGACAGCACATTGTGTATTGTATGTACATTTATGGACAAAAACAGCAATGCACTGCATACATTTTGGATACAGGCCTATCCAACATTTCTAGTTTCCACCTGTAAGTGTGACCTTGACGTACAGGCCTGTGACTTGGTCGCTACATGTCACCTCATCATGGTGAACATGTGTGCCCAGTCACTTGGGAATTATATGATGCATGGTTTCTCAATTCGACCTTTGACCGCTAAGTGTGACCTTGACATTTTAGGTACAGGCCTGTGTCTTGTGTGCAACATGTCACCACCTCACCATGGTGAACATGTGTGCCTATTAACTTGGGAATTCTATGATGCATGGTTTCTCATTTCGACCTTTGACCTCTAAGTGTTAGCTTGACCTTTGAGGTACAGGCCTGTGTCGTGTGTGCCACATGTCACCTCATCATGGTGAACACGTGTGCCCAGTAACTTGAGATCCCTATGATGCATGGTTGAGATTTGAGCCGGAAAAGGTACAGTCATATCAAACAGTACTCATTTTGACCTTTGACCTCTAATTGTGACCTTGACCTTTGAGGTACATGCCTGGGTTTTGTGCGCAACACGGCACCTCACCATGGTGAGCATTTGTGCCTAGTAACTTTGGAATCTTGTGGTGCATGGTTGAGATGCGGGCCAGACGAGGTACAGTGCTATTGGACAGTACTCATTTTGACGTTGACCTCTAAGTGTGACCTTGACCGTTGAGGTACAGGCCTGTGTTTTAAGCGTGACACGCCACCTCATCATGGTGAACATATGTGCCTATTAACTTGGGAATCCTATGATGGTTGGTTAAAATGCAGGCCGGACAAGATTGGGTGGGACTAACCGACTCATCATGGTGAACGTTTGTGCCAAGTTTCTTGGAAATCCTTTCATTGATGGTTAAGATGCGGACAGGACAAGGTACCATCCTATCAAACAATGCTCATTTTGACCTTTGACCTCTAAGTGTGACCTTGACCTTTGATGTACAGGCCTGGGTTTTGTGCGCAACACGGCACCTGACCATGGTGAGCTTGTGTGCCTAGTAACTTTGGAATCCTATGGTGTATGGTTGAGATGCGGGCCAGACAAGGTGCAGTGCTATTTAACAGTACTCATTTTGACGTTGACCTCTAAGTGTGACCGTGACCGTTGAGGTACAGGCCTGTGTTTTAAGCGTGATACTCATAATACTCCATTCTAAAATTGTATTTTCAATTGCGGACATTTCTCATATTTTTCCCCAGATGCTTTCAACGGGGTCTGCTGCTGATATTTTCTATGTGGGAAAGAGTTAACAAACATGTTAATGTCGTATTACAAGCAATACAAAATGCCCCTACCGGAAGAGGACAGCACATTGTGTATTGTATGTACATTTATGGACAAAAACAGCAATGCACTGCATACATTTTGGATACAGGCCTATCCAACATTTCTAGTTTCCACCTGTAAGTGTGACCTTGACGTACAGGCCTGTGACTTGGTCGCTACATGTCACCTCATCATGGTGAACATGTGTGCCCAGTCACTTGGGAATTATATGATGCATGGTTTCTCAATTCGACCTTTGACCGCTAAGTGTGACCTTGACATTTTAGGTACAGGCCTGTGTCTTGTGTGCAACATGTCACCACCTCACTATGGTGAACATGTGTGCCTATTAACTTGGGAATTCTATGATGCATGGTTTCTCATTTCGACCTTTGACCTCTAAGTGTTAGCTTGACCTTTGAGGTACAGGCCTGTGTCGTGTGTGCCACATGTCACCTCATCATGGTGAACACGTGTGCCCAGTAACTTGAGATCCCTATGATGCATGGTTGAGATTTGAGCCGGAAAAGGTAGTCATATCAAACAGTACTCATTTTGACCTTTGACCTCTAATTGTGACCTTGACCTTTGAGGTACATGCCTGGGTTTTGTGCGCAACACGGCACCTCACCATGGCGATCAAAATATATACGGTTGACAATGAAGATATATGAATAATGGTAACCTACCCAACATATCTTTCTGTTTCTGTGCAACATCAAGAACAACAATCTGATCTCTGAGAGTTGAAGCAGCAGATACTACATCCATGGTTTTTATAGTTATATGACGTTTTTAAGTTATCTTTAAGGCTGTTGCTTGTTGAGATTTTCTCAGAATGTGATATCTTAAAGTGTTGACTTCTCTATTTATACATGTAAAGTTCATGGTGTAGTGCATTGTTTGATATTGATTTACTAATTAAGTTTATAATTAATTTAAATTATCAATTAAAGAATACATGCATAAATCAATTGCAATTTAAACACACTTGAAAAGGTGTGGACCCTTTCAAGTATAATCTTAATGATGATTTCCTGTTTCAGGTGTTACATTGTTTGAGGTGATTAAGACAATTAATTAGATAATTATAATTAATCATTGTCTGATCACTGGATAGGATTAGTTAATAGGTGAGTTGATTTCAAGTACACATTTAATTCTTCTTCTTTGAAGTTTTTCAATGAGTGCAATTACATAATCAATTATGAATTAAATAACCATTGGGTTTAATTACTGTTTGATCACTGGGTTGGATCAGTAGCTCAATTCTAAAATTGATTTACTTCATACAAGTGTGTACTTTATAAACGAAAACACTTTATTTTCATAACTCCTTTATCACTGACAATACCAATATACATAAAAATCAAATTATTTCAACATCACAAATAGGACACCGCATAGTTCCATGCTTGATAAGTTAATTGATTAACATTTCTTCGGGCTTCCAGATATAATATTTAATAGTTTTCTTGTGTCTGTATACTATAATGTTATTTTTCATATAGTATATGTTTCTACTTGTAATTATGTACACATACATTTCCGATAGCTGATGTAACTTTAATATCAATTTAAAAGACTCTTTCTTATTGAAAACAAATGGAAAAGTACTTGAAACCTAAACACACACAACTGATATTACTTTTATTCTTCTTTCCTAGATATAATGAAAGGCATTGGAAAAGGAGAGAAATTTAACTACATGTTTCAGTTTGTCTCCTTTCCACAATGTTTTCTGTTCTTTATCTCTTCGCTCCGAAACTAAAGAATGATCCTTATTGTATGTTATTTTCCCTCCAATGGAAACCCCGACTTAAATTTGTGTATTGTATGTATATTTATGGACAAAAACAGCAATGCAATGCATACATTTTGGATACAGTCCTATCAAACATTTCTCATTTCGACTTTTGACCTGTAAGTGTGACATTGACTTTTGAGGCACAGGCCTTTGTCTTGGTGGCCACATGTCACCTCATCATTGTGAACATGTGTGCCCAGTAACATAGGAATCCTATGATGCTAAGGGTGATATTGACCTTTGAGGTACAGGCCTGTGTCTTGTGTGCAATATGTCACCTCATCATGGTGAACATGTGTGCCTATTAACTTGGGAATTCTATGATGCATGGTTTCTCATTTCGACCTTTGACCTCTAAGTGTTAGCTTGACCTTTGAGGTACAGGCCTGTGTCGTGTGTGCCACATGTCACCTCATCATGGTGAACACGTGTGCCCAGTAACTTGAGATCCCTATGATGCATGGTTGAGATTTGAGCCGGAAAAGGTACAGTCATATCAAACAGTACTCATTTTGACCTTTGACCTCTAATTGTGACCTTGACCTTTGAGGTACATGCCTGGGTTTTGTGCGCAACACGGCACCTCACCATGGTGAGCATTTGTGCCTAGTAACTTTGGAATCTTGTGGTGCATGGTTGAGATGCGGGCCAGACGAGGTACAGTGCTATTGGACAGTACTCATTTTGACGTTGACCTCTAAGTGTGACCTTGACCGTTGAGGTACAGGCCTGTGTTTTAAGCGTGACACGCCACCTCATCATGGTGAACATATGTGCCTATTAACTTGGGAATCCTATGATGGTTGGTTAAAATGCAGGCCGGACAAGATTGGGTGGGACTAACCGACTCATCATGGTGAACGTTTGTGCCAAGTTTCTTGGAAATCCTTTCATTGATGGTTAAGATGCGGACAGGACAAGGTACCATCCTATCAAACAATGCTCATTTTGACCTTTGACCTCTAAGTGTGACCTTGACCTTTGATGTACAGGCCTGGGTTTTGTGCGCAACACGGCACCTGACCATGGTGAGCTTGTGTGCCTAGTAACTTTGGAATCCTATGGTGTACGGTTGAGATGCGGGCCAGACAAGGTGCAGTGCTATTTAACAGTACTCATTTTGACGTTGACCTCTAAGTGTGACCGTGACCGTTGAGGTACAGGCCTGTGTTTTAAGCGTGATACTCATAATACTCCATTCTAAAATTGTATTTTCAATTGCGGACATTTCTCATATTTTTCCCCAGATGCTTTCAACGGGGTCTGCTGCTGATATTTTCTATGTGGGAAAGAGTTAACAAACATGTTAATGTCGTATTACAAGCAATACAAAATGCCCCTACCGGAAGAGGACAGCACATTGTGTAGTGTATGTACATTTATGGACAAAAACAGCAATGCACTGCATACATTTTGGATACAGGCCTATCCAACATTTCTAGTTTCCACCTGTAAGTGTGACCTTGACGTACAGACCTGTGACTTGGTCGCTACATGTCACCTCATCATGGTGAACATGTGTGCCCAGTCACTTGGGAATTATATGATGCATGGTTTCTCAATTCGACCTTTGACCGCTAAGTGTGACCTTGACATTTTAGGTTAAGGCCTGTGTCTTGTGTGCAACATGTCACCACCTCACTATGGTGAACATGTGTGCCTATTAACTTGGGAATTCTATGATGCATGGTTTCTCATTTCGACCTTTGACCTCTAAGTGTTAGCTTGACCTTTGAGGTACAGGCCTGTGTCGTGTGTGCCACATGTCACCTCATCATGGTGAACACGTGTGCCCAGTAACTTGAGATCCCTATGATGCATGGTTGAGATTTGAGCCGGAAAAGGTAGTCATATCAAACAGTACTCATTTTGACCTTTGACCTCTAATTGTGACCTTGACCTTTGAGGTACATGCCTGGGTTTTGTGCGCAACACGGCACCTCACCATGGCGATCAAAATATATACGGTTGACAATGAAGATATATGAATAATGGTAACCTACCCAACATATCTTTCTGTTTCTGTGCAACATCAAGAACAACAATCTGATCTCTGAGAGTTGAAGCAGCAGATACTACATCCATGGTTTTTATAGTTATATGACGTTTTTAAGTTATCTTTAAGGCTGTTGCTTGTTGAGATTTTCTCAGAATGTGATATCTTAAAGTGTTGACTTCTCTATTTATACATGTAAAGTTCATGGTGTAGTGCATTGTTTGATATTGATTTACTAATTAAGTTTATAATTAATTTAAATTATCAATTAAAGAATACATGCATAAATCAATTGCAATTTAAACACACTTGAAAAGGTGTGGACCCTTTCAAGTATAATCTTAATGATGATTTCCTGTTTCAGGTGTTACATTGTTTGAGGTGATTAAGACAATTAATTAGATAATTATAATTAATCATTGTCTGATCACTGGATAGGATTAGTTAATAGGTGAGTTGATTTCAAGTACACATTTAATTCTTCTTCTTTGAAGTTTTTCAATGAGTGCAATTACATAATCAATTATGAATTAAATAACCATTGGGTTTAATTACTGTTTGATCACTGGGTTGGATCAGTAGCTCAATTCTAAAATTGATTTACTTCATACAAGTGTGTACTTTATAAACGAAAACACTTTATTTTCATAACTCCTTTATCACTGACAATACCAATATACATAAAAATCAAATTATTTCAACATCACAAATAGGACACCGCATAGTTCCATGCTTGATAAGTTAATTGATTAACATTTCTTCGGGCTTCCAGATATAATATTTAATAGTTTTCTTGTGTCTGTATACTATAATGTTATTTTTCATATAGTATATGTTTCTACTTGTAATTATGTACACATACATTTCCGACTGCTGATGTAACTTTAATATCAATTTAAAAGACTCTTTCTTATTGAAAACAAATGGAAAAGTACTTGAAACCTAAACACACACAACTGATATTACTTTTATTCTTCTTTCCTAGATATAATGAAAGGCATTGGAAAAGGAGAGAAATTTAACTACATGTTTCAGTTTGTCTCCTTTCCACAATGTTTTCTGTTCTTTATCTCTTCGCTCCGAAACTAAAGAATGATCCTTATTGTATGTTATTTTCCCTCCAATGGAAACCCCGACTTAAATTTGTGTATTGTATGTATATTTATGGACAAAAACATCAATGCAATGCATACATTTTGGATACAGTCCTATCAAACATTTCTCATTTCGACTTTTGACCTGTAAGTGTGACATTGACTTTTGAGGCACAGGCCTTTGTCTTGGTGGCCACATGTCACCTCATCATTGTGAACATGTGTGCCCAGTAACATAGGAATCCTATGATGCTAAGGGTGATATTGACCTTTGAGGTACAGGCCTGTGTCTTGTGTGCAATATGTCACCTCATCATGGTGAACATGTGTGCCTATTAACTTGGGAATTCTATGATGCATGGTTTCTCATTTCGACCTTTGACCTCTAAGTGTTAGCTTGACCTTTGAGGTACAGGCCTGTGTCGTGTGTGCCACATGTCACCTCATCATGGTGAACACGTGTGCCCAGTAACTTGAGATCCCTATGATGCATGGTTGAGATTTGAGCCGGAAAAGGTACAGTCATATCAAACAGTACTCATTTTGACCTTTGACCTCTAATTGTGACCTTGACCTTTGAGGTACATGCCTGGGTTTTGTGCGCAACACGGCACCTCACCATGGTGAGCATTTGTGCCTAGTAACTTTGGAATCTTGTGGTGCATGGTTGAGATGCGGGCCAGACGAGGTACAGTGCTATTGGACAGTACTCATTTTGACGTTGACCTCTAAGTGTGACCTTGACCGTTGAGGTACAGGCCTGTGTTTTAAGCGTGACACGCCACCTCATCATGGTGAACATATGTGCCTATTAACTTGGGAATCCTATGATGGTTGGTTAAAATGCAGGCCGGACAAGATTGGGTGGGACTAACCGACTCATCATGGTGAACGTTTGTGCCAAGTTTCTTGGAAATCCTTTCATTGATGGTTAAGATGCGGACAGGACAAGGTACCATCCTATCAAACAATGCTCATTTTGACCTTTGACCTCTAAGTGTGACCTTGACCTTTGATGTACAGGCCTGGGTTTTGTGCGCAACACGGCACCTGACCATGGTGAGCTTGTGTGCCTAGTAACTTTGGAATCCTATGGTGTATGGTTGAGATGCGGGCCAGACAAGGTGCAGTGCTATTTAACAGTACTCATTTTGACGTTGACCTCTAAGTGTGACCGTGACCGTTGAGGTACAGGCCTGTGTTTTAAGCGTGATACTCATAATACTCCATTCTAAAATTGTATTTTCAATTGCGGACATTTCTCATATTTTTCCCCAGATGCTTTCAACGGGGTCTGCTGCTGATATTTTCTATGTGGGAAAGAGTTAACAAACATGTTAATGTCGTATTACAAGCAATACAAAATGCCCCTACCGGAAGAGGACAGCACATTGTGTATTGTATGTACATTTATGGACAAAAACAGCAATGCACTGCATACATTTTGGATACAGGCCTATCCAACATTTCTAGTTTCCACCTGTAAGTGTGACCTTGACGTACAGGCCTGTGACTTGGTCGCTACATGTCACCTCATCATGGTGAACATGTGTGCCCAGTCACTTGGGAATTATATGATGCATGGTTTCTCAATTCGACCTTTGACCGCTAAGTGTGACCTTGACATTTTAGGTACAGGCCTGTGTCTTGTGTGCAACATGTCACCACCTCACTATGGTGAACATGTGTGCCTATTAACTTGGGAATTCTATGATGCATGGTTTCTCATTTCGACCTTTGACCTCTAAGTGTTAGCTTGACCTTTGAGGTACAGGCCTGTGTCGTGTGTGCCACATGTCACCTCATCATGGTGAACACGTGTGCCCAGTAACTTGAGATCCCTATGATGCATGGTTGAGATTTGAGCCGGAAAAGGTAGTCATATCAAACAGTACTCATTTTGACCTTTGACCTCTAATTGTGACCTTGACCTTTGAGGTACATGCCTGGGTTTTGTGCGCAACACGGCACCTCACCATGGCGATCAAAATATATACGGTTGACAATGAAGATATATGAATAATGGTAACCTACCCAACATATCTTTCTGTTTCTGTGCAACATCAAGAACAACAATCTGATCTCTGAGAGTTGAAGCAGCAGATACTACATCCATGGTTTTTATAGTTATATGACGTTTTTAAGTTATCTTTAAGGCTGTTGCTTGTTGAGATTTTCTCAGAATGTGATATCTTAAAGTGTTGACTTCTCTATTTATACATGTAAAGTTCATGGTGTAGTGCACTGTTTGATATTGATTTACTAATTAAGTTTATAATTAATTTAAATTATCAATTAAAGAATATATGCATAAATCAATTGCAATTTAAACACACTTGAAAAGGTGTGGACCCTTTCAAGTATAATCTTAATGATGATTTCCTGTTTCAGGTGTTACATTGTTTGAGGTGATTAAGACAATTAATTAGATAATTATAATTAATCATTGTCTGATCACTGGATAGGATTAGTTAATAGGTGAGTTGATTTCAAGTACACATTTAATTCTTCTTCTTTGAAGTTTTTCAATGAGTGCAATTACATAATCAATTATGAATTAAATAACCATTGGGTTTAATTACTGTTTGATCACTGGGTTGGATCAGTAGCTCAATTCTAAAATTGATTTACTTCATACAAGTGTGTACTTTATAAACGAAAACACTTTATTTTCATAACTCCTTTATCACTGACAATACCAATATACATAAAAATCAAATTATTTCAACATCACAAATAGGACACCGCATAGTTCCATGCTTGATAAGTTAATTGATTAACATTTCTTCGGGCTTCCAGATATAATATTTAATAGTTTTCTTGTGTCTGTATACTATAATGTTATTTTTCATATAGTATATGTTTCTACTTGTAATTATGTACACATACATTTCCGACTGCTGATGTAACTTTAATATCAATTTAAAAGACTCTTTCTTATTGAAAACAAATGGAAAAGTACTTGAAACCTAAACACACACAACTGATATTACTTTTATTCTTCTTTCCTAGATATAATGAAAGGCATTGGAAAAGGAGAGAAATTTAACTACATGTTTCAGTTTGTCTCCTTTCCACAATGTTTTCTGTTCTTTATCTCTTCGCTCCGAAACTAAAGAATGATCCTTATTGTATGTTATTTTCCCTCCAATGGAAACCCCGACTTAAATTTGTGTATTGTATGTATATTTATGGACAAAAACATCAATGCAATGCATACATTTTGGATACAGTCCTATCAAACATTTCTCATTTCGACTTTTGACCTGTAAGTGTGACATTGACTTTTGAGGCACAGGCCTTTGTCTTGGTGGCCACATGTCACCTCATCATTGTGAACATGTGTGCCCAGTAACATAGGAATCCTATGATGCTAAGGGTGATATTGACCTTTGAGGTACAGGCCTGTGTCTTGTGTGCAATATGTCACCTCATCATGGTGAACATGTGTGCCTATTAACTTGGGAATTCTATGATGCATGGTTTCTCATTTCGACCTTTGACCTCTAAGTGTTAGCTTGACCTTTGAGGTACAGGCCTGTGTCGTGTGTGCCACATGTCACCTCATCATGGTGAACACGTGTGCCCAGTAACTTGAGATCCCTATGATGCATGGTTGAGATTTGAGCCGGAAAAGGTACAGTCATATCAAACAGTACTCATTTTGACCTTTGACCTCTAATTGTGACCTTGACCTTTGAGGTACATGCCTGGGTTTTGTGCGCAACACGGCACCTCACCATGGTGAGCATTTGTGCCTAGTAACTTTGGAATCTTGTGGTGCATGGTTGAGATGCGGGCCAGACGAGGTACAGTGCTATTGGACAGTACTCATTTTGACGTTGACCTCTAAGTGTGACCTTGACCGTTGAGGTACAGGCCTGTGTTTTAAGCGTGACACGCCACCTCATCATGGTGAACATATGTGCCTATTAACTTGGGAATCCTATGATGGTTGGTTAAAATGCAGGCCGGACAAGATTGGGTGGGACTAACCGACTCATCATGGTGAACGTTTGTGCCAAGTTTCTTGGAAATCCTTTCATTGATGGTTAAGATGCGGACAGGACAAGGTACCATCCTATCAAACAATGCTCATTTTGACCTTTGACCTCTAAGTGTGACCTTGACCTTTGATGTACAGGCCTGGGTTTTGTGCGCAACACGGCACCTGACCATGGTGAGCTTGTGTGCCTAGTAACTTTGGAATCCTATGGTGTATGGTTGAGATGCGGGCCAGACAAGGTGCAGTGCTATTTAACAGTACTCATTTTGACGTTGACCTCTAAGTGTGACCGTGACCGTTGAGGTACAGGCCTGTGTTTTAAGCGTGATACTCATAATACTCCATTCTAAAATTGTATTTTCAATTGCGGACATTTCTCATATTTTTCCCCAGATGCTTTCAACGGGGTCTGCTGCTGATATTTTCTATGTGGGAAAGAGTTAACAAACATGTTAATGTCGTATTACAAGCAATACAAAATGCCCCTACCGGAAGAGGACAGCACATTGTGTATTGTATGTACATTTATGGACAAAAACAGCAATGCACTGCATACATTTTGGATACAGGCCTATCCAACATTTCTAGTTTCCACCTGTAAGTGTGACCTTGACGTACAGGCCTGTGACTTGGTCGCTACATGTCACCTCATCATGGTGAACATGTGTGCCCAGTCACTTGGGAATTATATGATGCATGGTTTCTCAATTCGACCTTTGACCGCTAAGTGTGACCTTGACATTTTAGGTACAGGCCTGTGTCTTGTGTGCAACATGTCACCACCTCACTATGGTGAACATGTGTGCCTATTAACTTGGGAATTCTATGATGCATGGTTTCTCATTTCGACCTTTGACCTCTAAGTGTTAGCTTGACCTTTGAGGTACAGGCCTGTGTCGTGTGTGCCACATGTCACCTCATCATGGTGAACACGTGTGCCCAGTAACTTGAGATCCCTATGATGCATGGTTGAGATTTGAGCCGGAAAAGGTAGTCATATCAAACAGTACTCATTTTGACCTTTGACCTCTAATTGTGACCTTGACCTTTGAGGTACATGCCTGGGTTTTGTGCGCAACACGGCACCTCACCATGGCGATCAAAATATATACGGTTGACAATGAAGATATATGAATAATGGTAACCTACCCAACATATCTTTCTGTTTCTGTGCAACATCAAGAACAACAATCTGATCTCTGAGAGTTGAAGCAGCAGATACTACATCCATGGTTTTTATAGTTATATGACGTTTTTAAGTTATCTTTAAGGCTGTTGCTTGTTGAGATTTTCTCAGAATGTGATATCTTAAAGTGTTGACTTCTCTATTTATACATGTAAAGTTCATGGTGTAGTGCATTGTTTGATATTGATTTACTAATTAAGTTTATAATTAATTTAAATTATCAATTAAAGAATACATGCATAAATCAATTGCAATTTAAACACACTTGAAAAGGTGTGGACCCTTTCAAGTATAATCTTAATAATGATTTCCTGTTTCAGGTGTTACATTGTTTGAGGTGATTAAGACAATTAATTAGATAATTATAATTAATCATTGTCTGATCACTGGATAGGATTAGTTAATAGGTGAGTTGATTTCAAGTACACATTTAATTCTTCTTCTTTGAAGTTTTTCAATGAGTGCAATTACATAATCAATTATGAATTAAATAACCATTGGGTTTAATTAGTGTTTGATCACTGGGTTGGATCAGTAGCTCAATTCTAAAATTGATTTACTTCATACAAGTGTGTACTTTATAAACGAAAACACTTTATTTTCATAACTCCTTTATCACTGACAATACCAATATACATAAAAATCAAATTATTTCAACATCACAAATAGGACACCGCATAGTTCCATGCTTGATAAGTTAATTGATTAACATTTCTTCGGGCTTCCAGATATAATATTTAATAGTTTTCTTGTGTCTGTATACTATAATGTTATTTTTCATATAGTATATGTTTCTACTTGTAATTATGTACACATACATTTCCGATAGCTGATGTAACTTTAATATCAATTTAAAAGACTCTTTCTTATTGAAAACAAATGGAAAAGTACTTGAAACCTAAACACACACAACTGATATTACTTTTATTCTTCTTTCCTAGATATAATGAAAGGCATTGGAAAAGGAGAGAAATTTAACTACATGTTTCAGTTTGTCTCCTTTCCACAATGTTTTCTGTTCTTTATCTCTTCGCTCCGAAACTAAAGAATGATCCTTATTGTATGTTATTTTCCCTCCAATGGAAACCCCGACTTAAATTTGTGTATTGTATGTATATTTATGGACAAAAACATCAATGCAATGCATACATTTTGGATACAGTCCTATCAAACATTTCTCATTTCGACTTTTGACCTGTAAGTGTGACATTGACTTTTGAGGCACAGGCCTTTGTCTTGGTGGCCACATGTCACCTCATCATTGTGAACATGTGTGCCCAGTAACATAGGAATCCTATGATGCTAAGGGTGATATTGACCTTTGAGGTACAGGCCTGTGTCTTGTGTGCAATATGTCACCTCATCATGGTGAACATGTGTGCCTATTAACTTGGGAATTCTATGATGCATGGTTTCTCATTTCGACCTTTGACCTCTAAGTGTTAGCTTGACCTTTGAGGTACAGGCCTGTGTCGTGTGTGCCACATGTCACCTCATCATGGTGAACACGTGTGCCCAGTAACTTGAGATCCCTATGATGCATGGTTGAGATTTGAGCCGGAAAAGGTACAGTCATATCAAACAGTACTCATTTTGACCTTTGACCTCTAATTGTGACCTTGACCTTTGAGGTACATGCCTGGGTTTTGTGCGCAACACGGCACCTCACCATGGTGAGCATTTGTGCCTAGTAACTTTGGAATCTTGTGGTGCATGGTTGAGATGCGGGCCAGACGAGGTACAGTGCTATTGGACAGTACTCATTTTGACGTTGACCTCTAAGTGTGACCTTGACCGTTGAGGTACAGGCCTGTGTTTTAAGCGTGACACGCCACCTCATCATGGTGAACATATGTGCCTATTAACTTGGGAATCCTATGATGGTTGGTTAAAATGCAGGCCGGACAAGATTGGGTGGGACTAACCGACTCATCATGGTGAACGTTTGTGCCAAGTTTCTTGGAAATCCTTTCATTGATGGTTAAGATGCGGACAGGACAAGGTACCATCCTATCAAACAATGCTCATTTTGACCTTTGACCTCTAAGTGTGACCTTGACCTTTGATGTACAGGCCTGGGTTTTGTGCGCAACACGGCACCTGACCATGGTGAGCTTGTGTGCCTAGTAACTTTGGAATCCTATGGTGTATGGTTGAGATGCGGGCCAGACAAGGTGCAGTGCTATTTAACAGTACTCATTTTGACGTTGACCTCTAAGTGTGACCGTGACCGTTGAGGTACAGGCCTGTGTTTTAAGCGTGATACTCATAATACTCCATTCTAAAATTGTATTTTCAATTGCGGACATTTCTCATATTTTTCCCCAGATGCTTTCAACGGGGTCTGCTGCTGATATTTTCTATGTGGGAAAGAGTTAACAAACATGTTAATGTCGTATTACAAGCAATACAAAATGCCCCTACCGGAAGAGGACAGCACATTGTGTATTGTATGTACATTTATGGACAAAAACAGCAATGCACTGCATACATTTTGGATACAGGCCTATCCAACATTTCTAGTTTCCACCTGTAAGTGTGACCTTGACGTACAGGCCTGTGACTTGGTCGCTACATGTCACCTCATCATGGTGAACATGTGTGCCCAGTCACTTGGGAATTATATGATGCATGGTTTCTCAATTCGACCTTTGACCGCTAAGTGTGACCTTGACATTTTAGGTACAGGCCTGTGTCTTGTGTGCAACATGTCACCACCTCACTATGGTGAACATGTGTGCCTATTAACTTGGGAATTCTATGATGCATGGTTTCTCATTTCGACCTTTGACCTCTAAGTGTTAGCTTGACCTTTGAGGTACAGGCCTGTGTCGTGTGTGCCACATGTCACCTCATCATGGTGAACACGTGTGCCCAGTAACTTGAGATCCCTATGATGCATGGTTGAGATTTGAGCCGGAAAAGGTAGTCATATCAAACAGTACTCATTTTGACCTTTGACCTCTAATTGTGACCTTGACCTTTGAGGTACATGCCTGGGTTTTGTGCGCAACACGGCACCTCACCATGGCGATCAAAATATATACGGTTGACAATGAAGATATATGAATAATGGTAACCTACCCAACATATCTTTCTGTTTCTGTGCAACATCAAGAACAACAATCTGATCTCTGAGAGTTGAAGCAGCAGATACTACATCCATGGTTTTTATAGTTATATGACGTTTTTAAGTTATCTTTAAGGCTGTTGCTTGTTGAGATTTTCTCAGAATGTGATATCTTAAAGTGTTGACTTCTCTATTTATACATGTAAAGTTCATGGTGTAGTGCATTGTTTGATATTGATTTACTAATTAAGTTTATAATTAATTTAAATTATCAATTAAAGAATACATGCATAAATCAATTGCAATTTAAACACACTTGAAAAGGTGTGGACCCTTTCAAGTATAATCTTAATGATGATTTCCTGTTTCAGGTGTTACATTGTTTGAGGTGATTAAGACAATTAATTAGATAATTATAATTAATCATTGTCTGATCACTGGATAGGATTAGTTAATAGGTGAGTTGATTTCAAGTACACATTTAATTCTTCTTCTTTGAAGTTTTTCAATGAGTGCAATTACATAATCAATTATGAATTAAATAACCATTGGGTTTAATTACTGTTTGATCACTGGGTTGGATCAGTAGCTCAATTCTAAAATTGATTTACTTCATACAAGTGTGTACTTTATAAACGAAAACACTTTATTTTCATAACTCCTTTATCACTGACAATACCAATATACATAAAAATCAAATTATTTCAACATCACAAATAGGACACCGCATAGTTCCATGCTTGATAAGTTAATTGATTAACATTTCTTCGGGCTTCCAGATATAATATTTAATAGTTTTCTTGTGTCTGTATACTATAATGTTATTTTTCATATAGTATATGTTTCTACTTGTTATTATGTACACATACATTTCCGACTGCTGATGTAACTTTAATATCAATTTAAAAGACTCTTTCTTATTGAAAACAAATGGAAAAGTACTTGAAACCTAAACACACACAACTGATATTACTTTTATTCTTCTTTCCTAGATATAATGAAAGGCATTGGAAAAGGAGAGAAATTTAACTACATGTTTCAGTTTGTCTCCTTTCCACAATGTTTTCTGTTCTTTATCTCTTCGCTCCGAAACTAAAGAATGATCCTTATTGTATGTTATTTTCCCTCCAATGGAAACCCCGACTTAAATTTGTGTATTGTATGTATATTTATGGACAAAAACAGCAATGCAATGCATACATTTTGGATACAGTCCTATCAAACATTTCTCATTTCGACTTTTGACCTGTAAGTGTGACATTGACTTTTGAGGCACAGGCCTTTGTCTTGGTGGCCACATGTCACCTCATCATTGTGAACATGTGTGCCCAGTAACATAGGAATCCTATGATGCTAAGGGTGATATTGACCTTTGAGGTACAGGCCTGTGTCTTGTGTGCAATATGTCACCTCATCATGGTGAACATGTGTGCCTATTAACTTGGGAATTATATGATGCATGGTTTCTCATTTCGACCTTTGACCTCTAAGTGTTAGCTTGACCTTTGAGGTACAGGCCTGTGTCGTGTGTGCCACATGTCACCTCATCATGGTGAACACGTGTGCCCAGTAACTTGAGATCCCTATGATGCATGGTTGAGATTTGAGCCGGAAAAGGTACAGTCATATCAAACAGTACTCATTTTGACCTTTGACCTCTAATTGTGACCTTGACCTTTGAGGTACATGCCTGGGTTTTGTGCGCAACACGGCACCTCACCATGGTGAGCATTTGTGCCTAGTAACTTTGGAATCTTGTGGTGCATGGTTGAGATGCGGGCCAGACGAGGTACAGTGCTATTGGACAGTACTCATTTTGACGTTGACCTCTAAGTGTGACCTTGACCGTTGAGGTACAGGCCTGTGTTTTAAGCGTGACACGCCACCTCATCATGGTGAACATATGTGCCTATTAACTTGGGAATCCTATGATGGTTGGTTAAAATGCAGGCCGGACAAGATTGGGTGGGACTAACCGACTCATCATGGTGAACGTTTGTGCCAAGTTTCTTGGAAATCCTTTCATTGATGGTTAAGATGCGGACAGGACAAGGTACCATCCTATCAAACAATGCTCATTTTGACCTTTGACCTCTAAGTGTGACCTTGACCTTTGATGTACAGGCCTGGGTTTTGTGCGCAACACGGCACCTGACCATGGTGAGCTTGTGTGCCTAGTAACTTTGGAATCCTATGGTGTATGGTTGAGATGCGGGCCAGACAAGGTGCAGTGCTATTTAACAGTACTCATTTTGACGTTGACCTCTAAGTGTGACCGTGACCGTTGAGGTACAGGCCTGTGTTTTAAGCGTGATACTCATAATACTCCATTCTAAAATTGTATTTTCAATTGCGGACATTTCTCATATTTTTCCCCAGATGCTTTCAACGGGGTCTGCTGCTGATATTTTCTATGTGGGAAAGAGTTAACAAACATGTTAATGTCGTATTACAAGCAATACAAAATGCCCCTACCGGAAGAGGACAGCACATTGTGTATTGTATGTACATTTATGGACAAAAACAGCAATGCACTGCATACATTTTGGATACAGGCCTATCCAACATTTCTAGTTTCCACCTGTAAGTGTGACCTTGACGTACAGGCCTGTGACTTGGTCGCTACATGTCACCTCATCATGGTGAACATGTGTGCCCAGTCACTTGGGAATTATATGATGCATGGTTTCTCAATTCGACCTTTGACCGCTAAGTGTGACCTTGACATTTTAGGTACAGGCCTGTGTCTTGTGTGCAACATGTCACCACCTCACTATGGTGAACATGTGTGCCTATTAACTTGGGAATTCTATGATGCATGGTTTCTCATTTCGACCTTTGACCTCTAAGTGTTAGCTTGACCTTTGAGGTACAGGCCTGTGTCGTGTGTGCCACATGTCACCTCATCATGGTGAACACGTGTGCCCAGTAACTTGAGATCCCTATGATGCATGGTTGAGATTTGAGCCGGAAAAGGTAGTCATATCAAACAGTACTCATTTTGACCTTTGACCTCTAATTGTGACCTTGACCTTTGAGGTACATGCCTGGGTTTTGTGCGCAACACGGCACCTCACCATGGTGAGCATTTGTGCCTAGTAACTTTGGAATCTTGTGGTGCATGGTTGAGATGCGGGCCAGACGAGGTACAGTGCTATTGGACAGTACTCATTTTGACGTTGACCTCTAAGTGTGACCTTGACCGTTGAGGTACAGGCCTGTGTTTTAAGCGTGACACGCCACCTCATCATGGTGAATATATGTGCCTATTAACTTGGGAATCCTATGATGGTTGGTTAAAATGCAGGCCGGACAAGATTGGGTGGGACTAACCGACTCATCATGGTGAACGTTTGTGCCAAGTTTCTTGGAAATCCTTTCATTGATGGTTAAGATGCGGACAGGACAAGGTACCATCCTATCAAACAATGCCCATTTTGACCTTTGACCTCTAAGTGTGACCTTGACCTTTGAGGTACATGCCTGGGTTTTGTGCGCAACACGGCACCTCACCATGGTGAGCTTGTGTGCCTAGTAACTTTGGAATCCTATGGTGTATGGTTGAGATGCGGGCCAGACAAGGTACAGTGCTATTTAACAGTACTCATTTTGACGTTGACCTCTAAGTGTGACCGTGACCGTTGAGGTACAGGCCTGTGTTTTAAGCGTGATACTCATAATACTCCATTCTAAAATTGTATTTTCAATTGCGGACATTTCTCATATTTTTCCCCAGATGCTTTCAACGGGGTCTGCTGCTGATATTTTCTATGTGGGAAAGAGTTACCAAACATGTTAATGTCGTATTACAAGCAATACAAAATTCCCCTACCGGAAGAGGACAGCACATTGTGTATTGTATGTACATTTATGGACAAAAACAGCAATGCACTGCATACATTTTGGATACAGGCCTATCCAACATTTCTAGTTTCCACCTGTAAGTGTGACCTTGACGTACAGGCCTGTGACTTGGTCGCTACATGTCACCTCATCATGGTGAACATGTGTGCCCAGTCACTTGGGAATTATATGATGCATGGTTTCTCAATTCGACCTTTGACCGCTAAGTGTGACCTTGACATTTTAGGTACAGGCCTGTGTCTTGTGTGCAACATGTCACCACCTCACCATGGTGAACATGTGTGCCTATTAACTTGGGAATTATATGATGCATGGTTTCTCATTTCGACCTTTGACCTCTAAGTGTTAGCTTGACCTTTGAGGTACAGGCCTGTGTCGTGTGTGCCACATGTCACCTCATCATGGTGAACACGTGTGCCCAGTAACTTGAGATCCCTATGATGCATGGTTGAGATTTGAGCCGGAAAAGGTACAGTCATATCAAACAGTACTCATTTTGACCTTTGACCTCTAATTGTGACCTTGACCTTTGAGGTACATGCCTGGGTTTTGTGCGCAACACGGCACCTCACCATGGTGAGCATTTGTGCCTAGTAACTTTGGAATCTTGTGGTGCATGGTTGAGATGCGGGCCAGACGAGGTACAGTGCTATTGGACAGTACTCATTTTGACGTTGACCTCTAAGTGTGACCTTGACCGTTGAGGTACAGGCCTGTGTTTTAAGCGTGACACGCCACCTCATCATGGTGAACATATGTGCCTATTAACTTGGGAATCCTATGATGGTTGGTTAAAATGCAGGCCGGACAAGATTGGGTGGGACTAACCGACTCATCATGGTGAACGTTTGTGCCAAGTTTCTTGGAAATCCTTTCATTGATGGTTAAGATGCGGACAGGACAAGGTACCATCCTATCAAACAATGCTCATTTTGACCTTTGACCTCTAAGTGTGACCTTGACCTTTGATGTACAGGCCTGGGTTTTGTGCGCAACACGGCACCTGACCATGGTGAGCTTGTGTGCCTAGTAACTTTGGAATCCTATGGTGTATGGTTGAGATGCGGGCCAGACAAGGTGCAGTGCTATTTAACAGTACTCATTCTGACGTTGACCTCTAAGTGTGACCGTGACCGTTGAGGTACAGGCCTGTGTTTTAAGCGTGATACTCATAATACTCCATTCTAAAATTGTATTTTCAATTGCGGACATTTCTCATATTTTTCCCCAGATGCTTTCAACGGGGTCTGCTGCTGATATTTTCTATGTGGGAAAGAGTTAACAAACATGTTAATGTCGTATTACAAGCAATACAAAATGCCCCTACCGGAAGAGGACAGCACATTGTGTATTGTATGTACATTTATGGACAAAAACAGCAATGCACTGCATACATTTTGGATACAGGCCTATCCAACATTTCTAGTTTCCACCTGTAAGTGTGACCTTGACGTACAGGCCTGTGACTTGGTCGCTACATGTCACCTCATCATGGTGAACATGTGTGCCCAGTCACTTGGGAATTATATGATGCATGGTTTCTCAATTCGACCTTTGACCGCTAAGTGTGACCTTGACATTTTAGGTACAGGCCTGTGTCTTGTGTGCAACATGTCACCACCTCACTATGGTGAACATGTGTGCCTATTAACTTGGGAATTCTATGATGCATGGTTTCTCATTTCGACCTTTGACCTCTAAGTGTTAGCTTGACCTTTGAGGTACAGGCCTGTGTCGTGTGTGCCACATGTCACCTCATCATGGTGAACACGTGTGCCCAGTAACTTGAGATCCCTATGATGCATGGTTGAGATTTGAGCCGGAAAAGGTAGTCATATCAAACAGTACTCATTTTGACCTTTGACCTCTAATTGTGACCTTGACCTTTGAGGTACATGCCTGGGTTTTGTGCGCAACACGGCACCTCACCATGGTGAGCATTTGTGCCTAGTAACTTTGGAATCTTGTGGTGCATGGTTGAGATGCGGGCCAGACGAGGTACAGTGCTATTGGACAGTACTCATTTTGACGTTGACCTCTAAGTGTGACCTTGACCGTTGAGGTACAGGCCTGTGTTTTAAGCGTGACACGCCACCTCATCATGGTGAACATATGTGCCTATTAACTTGGGAATCCTATGATGGTTGGTTAAAATGCAGGCCGGACAAGATTGGGTGGGACTTACCGACTCATCATGGTGAACGTTTGTGCCAAGTTTCTTGGAAATCCTTTCATTGATGGTTAAGATGCGGACAGGACAAGGTACCATCCTATCAAACAATGCTCATTTTGACCTTTGACCTCTAATTGTGACCTTGACCTTTGATGTACAGGCCTGGGTTTTGTGCGCAACACGGCACCTCACCATGGTGAGCTTGTGTGCCTAGTAACTTTGGAATCCTATGGTGTATGGTTGAGATGCGGGCCAGACAAGGTACAGTGCTATTTAACAGTACTCATTTTGATGTTGACCTCTAAGTGTGACCGTGACCGTTGAGGTACAGGCCTGTGTTTTAAGCGTGATACTCATAATACTCCATTCTAAAATTGTATATTCAATTGCGGACATTTCTCATATTTTTCCCCAGATGCTTTCAACGGGGTCTGCTGCTCATATTTTCTATGTGGGAAAGAGTTAACAAACATGTTAATGTCGTATTACAAGCAATACAAAATGCCCCTACCGGAAGAGGACAGCACATTGTGTATTGTATGTACATTTATGGACAAAAACAGCAATGCACTGCATACATTTTGGATACAGGCCTATCCAACATTTCTAGTTTCCACCTGTAAGTGTGACCTTGACGTACAGGCCTGTGACTTGGTCGCTACATGTCACCTCATCATGGTGAACATGTGTGCCCAGTCACTTGGGAATTATATGATGCATGGTTTCTCATTTCGACCTTTGACCGCTAAGTGTGACCTTGACATTTTAGGTACAGGCCTGTGTCTTGTGTGCAACATGTCACCACCTCACCATGGTGAACATGTGTGTTCAGTAACATTGGAATCCTAGGATGCATGGTTGAGATGCGAGTCGGACAAGGTTCAGTCCTATCAAACAGTACATATTTTGACTTTTGCCCTATAAGTGTGACCTTGACCATTGAAGTACAGACCTGTGTCTTGTGTGCAACATGTCACCTCACCATGGTGAACTAACGTAGTAACGTGGGAATCCTATGATGCATGGTTAAGATGTGAGCCGGACAAGGTACAGTACTCATTTTGACCTTAGACCTAGACCTTTGAGGTACAGCCCTGGGTTGTGTGCTCAACACTGCACCTCATCATGGTGAACATTTGTGCCTTGTAACTTTGGAGTCCTATGATGCATGGTTGAGATGCGGGCCGGACAAGGTACAGTTCTATCAAACAGTACGCATTTGACCGTTGACCTCTAAGTGTGACCGTGACCGTATTGCCTAGAAATAAGACTCATAAATGGGAAGATTCTGTAGTTTCAGGACAAGATACATACTGATATCACCGACATTGACATCTCTGCTACTTTTGAAAACATTGTGGGAAAAGAAGTTACATTATTACTTTAACACCGATGTAATGAATCAGGAAAAATGGGCTACAATACAACACAATAGCATCATATTATTTTCATATTTTTTTTATTCTATCACGTCAATAACAACAACAGCTATCCATATACAATAACATAACAGGTTTAATGGTCTCTATAGAAATCACAGAAACTTCTGGACCAGGAGGCTGCTGTTTTGTCTGTATTGATGCTGACACCTGGTGGTGATGATGTCATCGCTGCTTCGTTTAACTCTGACAAGATGGATCTGGCTGTTGTTTGAACCTATAAGTAAAAAAAAGAGTTATTAAATAAGACATAAATATCATACCTGATATGGTAACAATCACTGTGCTTTATTAGCCTTTTCCAACAGCAGTAGACAGGAAATTATGAAAATACTGAGTAAAAGGATTTGACCGTAACACATTTATGATAGTAATAGCTTCTTATACCATATTTTTGCAACCATTTTTCCATAGCTGTCTTCTGCAATATCATATGTTCGACGTAAAATAATATTGCAACTTACCTGATTCCATTTCTTGTCTGATATCTGCTGGTAGATCTGCTGAACACCTTCGCACACGGACAAACGTAGAGACAGTTGAAGACTCCTGACTGAATTACCATCAAGACTTGATATCAGAGACTGTTGGCTCAGGGATGTGATTTGTTCATCTAGAAAAGACAAAAACAAAAATATGTACATCATCTCATAAGACAGGAATGTTTATTAATAAAATTTTAAGAAATCAAAATAAAATCAGAATTGTAGTTAAGACTACACTAATGTTGATATTAATATGGTAAACCCATCTGTTATGAAAGTGTGATTTCAAGAATACATTTTAACTGTATGTTAATTTTTTTCTCCAGTAATTTAATGTGATTTGGCGATCAAAATATATACGGTTGACAATGAAGATATATGAATAATGGTAACCTACCCAACATATCTTTCTGTTTCTGTGCAACATCAAGAACAACAATCTGATCTCTGAGAGTTGAAGCAGCAGATACTACATCCATGGTTTTTATAGTTATATGACGTTTTTAAGTTATCTTTAAGGCTGTTGCTTGTTGAGATTTTCTCAGAATGTGATATCTTAAAGTGTTGACTTCTCTATTTATACATGTAAAGTTCATGGTGTAGTGCATTGTTTGATATTGATTTACTAATTAAGTTTATAATTAATTTAAATTATCAATTAAAGAATACATGCATAAATCAATTGCAATTTAAACACACTTGAAAAGGTGTGGACCCTTTCAAGTATAATCTTAATGATGATTTCCTGTTTCAGGTGTTACATTGTTTGAGGTGATTAAGACAATTAATTAGATAATTATAATTAATCATTGTCTGATCACTGGATAGGATTAGTTAATAGGCGAGTTGATTTCAAGTACACATTTAATTCTTCTTCTTTGAAGTTTTTCAATGAGTGCAATTACATAATCAATTATGAATTAAATAACCATTGGGTTTAATTACTGTTTGATCACTGGGTTGGATCAGTAGCTCAATTCTAAAATTGATTTACTTCATACAAGTGTGTACTTTATAAACGAAAACACTTTATGATCATAACTTCTTTATCACTGACAATACCAATATACATAACAATCAAGTTATTTCAACATCACAAATAGGACACCGCATAGTTCCATGCTTGATAAGTTAATTGATTAACATTTCTTCGGGCTTCCAGATATAATATTTAATAGTTTTCTTGTGTCTGTATACTATAATGTTATTTTTCATATAGCATATGTTTCTACTTGTAATTATGTACACATACATTTCCGACTGCTGATGTAACTTTAATATCAATTTAAAAGACTCTTTCTTATTGAAAACAAATGGAAAAGTACTTGAAACCTAAACACACACAACTGATATTACTTTTATTCTTCTTTCCTAGATATAATGAAAGGCATTGGAAAAGGACAGAAATTTAACTACATGTTTCAGTTTGTCTCCTTTCCACAATGTTTTCTGTTCTTTATCTCTTCGCTCCGAAACTAAAGAATGATCCTTATTGTATGTTATTTTCCCTCCAATGGAAACCCTGACTTAAATTTGTGTATTGTATGTATATTTATGGACAAAAACAGCAATGCAATGCATACATTTTGGATACAGTCCTATCAAACATTTCTCATTTCGACTTTTGACCTGTAAGTGTGACATTGACTTTTGAGGTACAGGCCTTTGTCTTGGTGGCCACATGTCACCTCATCATTGTGAACATGTGTGCCCAGTAACATAGGAATCCTATGATGCTAAGGGTGATATTGACCTTTGAGGTACAGGCATGTGTCTTGTGTGCAATATGTCACCTTATCATGGTGAACATGTGCGCCTATTAACTTGGGAATTCTATGATGCATGGTTTCTCATTTCGACCTTTGACCTCTAAGTGTTAGCTTGACCTTTGAGGTACATGCCTGTGTCGTGTGTGCCACATGTCACCTCATCATGGTGAACACGTGTGCCCAGTAACTTGAGATCCCTGTGATGCATGGTTGAGATTTGAGCCGGAAAAGGTACAGTCATATCAAACAGTACTCATTTTGACCTTTGACCTCTAATTGTGACCTTGACCTTTGAGGTACATGCCTGGGTTTTGTGCGCAACACGGCACCTCACCATGGTGAGCATTTGTGCCTAGTAACTTTGGAATCTTGTGGTGCATGGTTGAGATGCGGGCCAGACGAGGTACAGTGCTATTGGACAGTACTCATTTTGACGTTGACCTCTAAGTGTGACCTTGACCGTTGAGGTACAGGCCTGTGTTTTAAGCGTGACACGCCACCTCATCATGGTGAACATATGTGCCTATTAACTTGGGAATCCTATGATGGTTGGTTAAAATGCAGGCCGGACAAGATTGGGTGGGACTGACCGACTCATCATGGTGAACGTTTGTGCCAAGTTTCTTGGAAATCCTTTCATTGATGGTTAAGATGTGGGCAGGACAAGGTACCATCTTATCAAACAATGCTCATTTTGACCTTTGACCTCTAAGTGTGACCTTGTCATTTGAGGTACAGGCCTGGGTTTTGTGCGCAACACGGCACCTCACCATGGTGAGCATGTGTGCCTACTAACTTTGGAATCATATGGTGCATGGTTGAGATGCGGGCCAGATAAGGTACAGAGTGCTATTTAACAGTACTCATTTTGACCTTGACCTCCAAGTGTGACCTTGACCGTTGAAGTACAGGCCTTGGTTTTAAGTGTGACACGCCACCTTATGATGGTAAACATATGTGCCTAGTAACTTGGGAATCCTATGATGGTTGGTTAAGATGCAGGCTGGACAAGATTGGGTGGGACTGACGGACTCATCATGGTGAACGTTTGTGCCAGGTTTCTTGGAAATCCTATCATTGATGGTTAAGATGCGGGCATGACAAGGTACCGTCCTATCAAACAATGCTCATTTTGACCTATGACCTCTAAGTGTGACCTTGACATTTGAGGTACAGGTCTGGGTCTTGTGCGCGACACGCCGCTTCATCATGGTGAACATGTGTTCTAAGTTTCCTAGAAATCCTATGATGGATGGTTAAGATGCAGGCCGGACAAGCTTAGGTGGGACCGACAGACTGACAGACAGACAAAATCGACCAAACATGTAGTTACCAAACATGTAGTTCCCAAACCGGTCTCTGACCGGTAGGGGACTAATAAGGTACTGGTAATTATTGAATATAGATATAACAAAAAAACAAGTTAACGTTTATCAAAGTTTAATGAATAAATAACAATAGTGATATTTTCATTCACATCTATTTTCTATCTAGAAGTTCCCTGAGAAGAAAGACCCAAAGCTTCTCAGAGCAATACCTACACTTTTTAACTGAACACATATATCATAACATAACATGAACTTTATTAGGCAACATAACTATACATGTCTTATCAAATGATAATATTTTTAAACCAATTTCTTATGTGATAGAGAGAACTAGATTGAAAATAACAGGTGCAATCTTACCCTTTTCCACTTACGCCGATAAACAAAAGACCTGGACATTTTCTAGGAAAATATATGGAAATCTCTATAAATGAAAATATAGTTATCAAATCTAGTTAAACAAAAACATTGTGGCAAAATGTGTAATTGCTTATAGTGACAAATTTGAATTTACCCTTTCACCACAATGTTTTCAAAAATTGTCTGCCCTAGATGTGTCACATTTGTAAAAGGGTGAAGGCCTGTTTAAATGTATTGGAAACTGAAGACCGCTCTAAGCATTATTAATATAATAGTCCAAGTTACCTTAAACTTTGACCTAGGTCTGTGAAACCGCAAAACCGCAAGCTTAAGTGCAATAGCGATGACATTGTTTCTAGCTGACGTATAAGTCACTGTGACCTTGACCTTTGATCTAGCTCGGTGCAAGGCAATCTCATATAAGAGGCTTGTGAACATATGTGTTAAGTTTCATCGGATAAGAGAGGAAGTCACTATAGCAATGATGTTGTTTGGACACGGACAGGCAGATCCCTTCTCCCTTCGATGACCACATCATAACAGGATTATAAGTCTATGAATGCTCTGGTTCCTGAATGTCACCTTGTTTTGAAACTCCCTCAATAACTCTACAATGAGCCTGTCTATATCAGGTCTGGTTCCTGAATACCAGGGTAATCCAGTTTAGTGTCTTTAACAATGACTGGTACAATAAACATGTCTATATTAGGTCTGGTTCCTGAATACCAGTGTCATCAAGTATGGTGTCTTTAACAATGACTGGTCCCCTGTTTGGATTGGTGGACAGCAAGGAATAGGAACTTCGTAAAACTTGGATAAATTCACTGAAATGAGTTACATCGATAACAATAGATGGTTGTTTTTGTCTCCCCAATTGCAGTTTGTCAATGATTGTAATACTGAAACCTTAATCTGGAACTAAAGTGGTTATAACACGCGCTCTACACATCGTCTCAGTATGGTGAACGCGAAAACTAGATGACACGAAATACAGTCATATGTCATACTGTCATTTGCAACCTTGACTTTGAAATGGTTATAACATGGGCTCTGCACATCGCCTCAGTATGGTGAACATTTGTGATGAGTTATTTCAAACAAGAGGGCCATGATGGCCCTGGAATCGCTCACCTGATTTTTTTTTTTTACTTTAGCTATATAAGCCCCGCCCCCTGGCGGCCATAGTTTCTGACCAATCAACTTGGCTTGAAGGAATCTGATAGAGGGTCACCCTAGGAACATTCCTACAAAATTATTTGAAAATCAGTTTGACACTTTTGGAGAAGAAGATTTTTTTAAGTTTTCACAATAGCCATATAAGGCAAAATAGACCCGCCCCCTGGCAGCCATGTTTTTTGACCAATCAACATGGCTTGAAGGAATCTGATAGAGGGTCATCCAATGAGCATTTCGACAAAATTATTTGAAAATCTGCCAACCAGTTTGGGAGAAGAAGATTTTTTAAGTTTTCACTATAGCCATATAAGGCAAAATAGCCCCGCCCCCCTGGCGGCCATGTTTTTCGACAATTCAACATGGCTTGAAGGAATCTGACAGAGGATCATCCAAGGAACATTTCTACAAATTTTTTTGCAAATCTGCCAACCAGTTTGGGAGAAGAAGAATTTTTAAGTTTTTTTCATTTCGTTGCCATGGAAACCAGAATTATGCATGGATCCCAAAAATTTGATTTGTGACAGTCAGACAGATCGACAACCAGAGCGAAAACAATGTCTCCCCATTATATGGGGGAGAAATAATTAAACCCTCACAGCGTAACAGTTATAGCTATATCTTGAACCAAGATGTAGATTTAATTGTTTTGCAATACCTCATTCAGTAGTAAACACACTCATTTGATCCAATAAAAGTTTCAAAATGACAAAATGAATATTTTCTTTGCCAATTTCAGACAAGCTGGGGTATATTAGCTTTAGAGTGAAATGATATCTTACTTTTATATATATAGACAGCAGTCTAATAAGAATATTTTTCTTTGCAAAATATTAATAGATTTTCTTCAGTATTTCAGTGTATTATGACAACAGTATTTAAGTGTATCATGACAACAATATTTCAGTGTATCATGACAACAGTATTTCAGTATATCATGACAACAGCATTTCAGTATATCATGCCAACAGTATTTCAATGTATCATTACAACAGTATTTAAGTGTATCATGACAACAGTATTTCAGTGTATAATGACAACAGTATTTCAGTGTATCATGACAACAGTATTTCAGTGTATCATGACAACAGTATTTCAGTATATCATGACAACAGTATTTCAGTGTATCATGACAACAGTATTTCAGTGTATCATGACAACAGTGTATTATGACAACAGTATGTCAATGTATCATGACAACAGTGTATTATGACAACAGTATTTCTGTGTATCATGACAACAGTATTTCAGTGTATCATGACAACAGTATTTCAGTATATCATGACAACAGTATTTCAGTATATGACAACAGTATTTCAGTGTATAATTACAACAGTATTTCAGTGTATCATGACAACAGTATTTCAGTGTATCATGACAACAGTTTTTCAGTATATCATGACAACAGTATTTCAGTGTATCATGACAACAGTATTTCAAACAGTATTTCAGTGTATCATGACAACAGTATTTCAGTGTATAATTACAACAGTATTTCAGTGTATCATGACAACAGTATTTCAGTGTATCATGACAACAGTATTTCAGTGTATCATGACAACAGTATTTCAGTATATCATGACAACAGTATTTAAGTGTATCATGACAACAGTATTTCAGTATATCATGACAACAGTATTTCAGTATATCATGACAACAGTATTTCAGTATATCATGACAACAGTATTTCAGTGTATAATTACAACAGTATTTCAGTGTATAATGACAACAGTATTTCAGTGTATCATGACAACAGTATTGCAGTGTATCATGACAACAGTATTTCAGTATATCATGACAACAGTATTTCAGTATACCATGACAACAGTATTTCAGTATATCATGACAACAATGACAACAGTATTTCAGTGTATCATGACAACAGTATTTCAGTATATCATGACAACAGTATTTCAGTGCATCATGACAACAGTATTTCAGTATAGCATGACAACAGTATTTCAGTGTATCATGACAACAGTATTTCAGTATATCATGACAACAGTATTTCAGTATATCATGACAACAGTATTTCAGTGCATGATGACAACAGTATTTCAGTATGTCATGACAACAGCATTTCAGTGTATCATGACAACAGTATTTCAGTATATCATGACAACAATGACAACAGTATTTCAGTGAATCATGACAACAGTATTTCAGTGCATCATGACAACAGTATTTCAGTTTATCATGACAACAGTATTTCAGTATATCATGACAACAGTATTTCAGTATATCATGACAACAGTATTTCAGTATATCATGACAACAATGACAACAGTATTTCAGTGTATCATGACAACAGTATTTCAGTATATCATGACAACAGTATTTCAGTATATCATGACAACAGTATTTCAGTGTATCATGACAACAGTATTTCAGTGTATAATGACAACAGTATTTCAGTGTATCATTACAACAGTGTATAATGACAACAGTATGTCAGTGCATCATGACAACAGTATTTCAGTGCATAATGACAACAGTATTTCAGTATAGCATGACAACAGTACACTTATTAACGTGTTCTTGTCTAGAAAAACAGCCCTCCGCAATTACAAATGCAAGTGGGGATTGATCCCAGGTTGACCAGCCTCAAATCACTCAGCCATGGCTTCTGTGAAAAGAAACTGTTTTAAAAGTGTTGCATATTGGATAATGTTTTTCTATGGTTTAACTCTTATCTGTGAAATAGAGAATATTAGATGCCTCTGCAGCAGACAGCGTTTAAAACATTGTATTAGAAAGTATTTCTTCAATTCCCACATTGTTTTCAACTGTGTATCAAAATCCAATCATTCAGATAATCATTTTTCCCATCTGACAGATGATTGTTTAACTATATGGTGACTGGTTAATTGACTAACAAGAATAACCAGAATGACTGTTACCTTGAGTCTGGCTGCAATGACTTGAGAAGAGGTATTGTTTGTTGTGCCAGTACATCCATGGAATCTATCTTTAGTTGTAACAACTGAGCATGGTGGAAAAGACTTGTGTATCTTTCTACCTGTTTGTAGGATTTGTATTTCAATGCACGATCCCCGGAAAATTCTGTAGGGAAAAAATAAATTGTTTAACCCACATCACATTAGTCCAAGTTCCCACTACGTCTTCCAAACAATGGGCTGGTACAACATAGTACAAACGCTGTAGAAACCGCCCAAGGTGTGATTTGGTCTTAACGGGTTGAACTTTGACCATGTTAAAAAATTACGTAGTAACAACAAAGAAGAATAAGGACGCAGTAAGAACTTCATAAGGATGTCATTGACATGGTTACGATGTAGCACAAACCTTATATGGCATTCATTGACTTAGTACAAGAATAGTTTAGAAAGGATAGAGTGAATTTCATCCTCACTGGGTTGATATGTCAATGACACAATAAGAATGTAATAACTAGAAAGGTTGTTTTTATGAAAAAACATATGTCTCCCCATTGCAGTTTGTCAATGACTATTAAAATATTGAACAAGGGGAGATAACTTTGCAACGAAGTAGCCCAGAGTTATAATTCTTGCAAGGTGCACAACTTCACATTGCCATCTATCTATATTCCAAGTTTCAATAAATTCCTTTAAATACTTTCTTAGTTCTGCTCTGGAGAAAGTTTACACTATTAAAATATTGAACAAGGGGAGATAAATCATAATTATTGCAAGGTGCACAACTTCACATTGCCATCTATCTAAATTCCAAGTTTTAATAAATTCCTTCAAGTAGTTTCTGAGTTCTGCTCTGGACAAAGTTTACACTATTAAAATATTGAACAAGGGGGAGATAACTCATAATTATTGCAAGGTGCACAACTTCACATTGCCATCTATCTATGTTTCAAGTTTCAATAAATTCCTTCAAGTAGTTTCTGAGTTCTGCTCTGGACAAAGTTTACACTATTAAAATATTGAACAAGGGGGAGATAACTCATAATTATTGCAAGGTGCACAACTTCACATTGCCATCTATCTATATTCCAAGTTTCAATAAATTCCTTCAAGTAGTTTCTGAGTTCTGCTCTGGACAAAGTTTTCACAATTAAAATATTGAACAAGGGGGAGATAACTCATAATTATTGCAAGGTGCACAACTTCACATTGCCATCTATCTATGTTCCAAGTTTCAATAAATTCCTTCAAGTAGTTTCTGAGTTCTGCTCTGGACAAAGTTTACACTATTAAAATATTGAACAAGGGCAGATAACTTTGCAACAAAGTGGCCTAGAGTTATAATTCTTGCAAGGTGCACAACTTCACATTGCCATCTATCTATGTTCCAAGTTTCAATCAATTACTTCAAGTAGTTTCCGAGTTCTGCTCTGGACAAACAAAAGTTAAGAAGAAGAAGAAGAATAATAATAAGAATAAGAATAACTACAAATACAGCATGTCCCCCCTTTCGGAGAAGGGGAGACATAATAAGCGTGTGTTGGGGTATGAAGTTTCGCAAGAACGCAATGAATGGACATAATTCGCATATGATCAAGTTTGTGAAAGAAATTAGTGGTGACTTGTAAGAAGCATTGAGCGTCTGGCAGAATCATAGAAAGGTTGGCTGCATACATTGAATTTTCAGGATGCAGTTGAAGACTTCAAGGTGTTTTCCGAGTGTGATGGGGGCATTAATAAGCATACTGTATAATGGTATATATTACAGTACATGCAAAACCTTAATCAAGTTGTGACGCCGACACCAGGGTGTACCATAGCTCTCATATTGTCTGAATATTCGAGTTAATAAAACTGATTGATTGGAGTTAAACCCCAGCAAACCTGCAGACAAATTTGATTGATTTATATGAAATTTAAGCAATTTCCAATGGTATATCATATTACTAATTTAACCCCGTCAATGACTACTTTTGAAAATACGACAAGATCTAATAATATGATAGCTGAGAAAGTTAACAATGCATTATCCTAAAATGCTGTCTACTCATTTAATATTGAAAGTTTTGAAATTTGATTATAATGTCTAACATACTTACTTATGTCAGTCTGAGGGAACCAAACTCTCAAACTAGGATGTTCAGGTACCATCTTTCGTATAGTACTAGAATTACCCTCAATTGTCTTCAACACACCTAAAAGACAAGTGGAAAGATCTGCCATAAAAGATATAAATGAGGAACCTAATCCCTCTTCTCAATTATGTCCTACATTTAGGCAGGATTTGGAAAAAGTCTACAGTTCATAATGAGCAATTTCTCCTTTTGCCACCATTTTTTCAACAAGTCAATAATTATACAATACAATACATGTACATTCATTATGAGATTTTCAATATTTTTTGATCTCCAAATCCAATTCTGAGGGTACTTATAACAATTGTTGAAGACAGGCAAAGTCATGCTCTAGGAATCATATTTATGATAAATACAGATAAAGATCTGTTTACACATCCATTCTACCTCATCCAAATACACCATGTTTGTCTTTTGAAACCTTCTGTGACTAATGGGTGCATCCACGTAGGAAATTCAGGGTCTACACAAATGTCCTTATAAGTTGTTTCCAGTTCAAAATTGTATTATTGTCAAACTGTTTGAAACACAAAATTAAGAATTACAACATGCATGAAAAAAAACATGCAAGGCTACATCTACCACTACATGAGCGGGTTCTGCGGGTGGATTTTTCCACACAAAAGGCGCATGTACTGGTTAAGTATCCAGGAAGCAGACATCGAGCATGATTAATATAAGCTTAAAGCTCGTTTTGCAATCGATGTAAAATAAATAAGTTTAAACTAAGTTTACGTCTACTTCATTATATGACTTATAATTATGATCAGGTAACTTACTTAGATTATTTAAATGTAAGAGAGTTTCTGTCTCATGGAATGTAGATAGTATATACTCAAGTGACTTCTTCGCAAAACATACATGCTTGGTTGGGGAGTCACCTACAATAGAAACAAAATCTTAACCCAACAGCAGAAGATCATGAAGAGTTTGATATTTCTTCTATCTAAATGATGCAATTTTGCTGTATGATGTCATCTGCAATGTATTCCAGTTCATTGAAAAGATTTGATAAACAAGAGGGTCATGATGGCCCTGGATCGTTTACCTGAGTTCTGTAATGTGATTTGTCATGCCAACCACAACTCATTTTGCGGTCAGATAAGCCAGTACAAATTGCCCAAGAGGACCAGTATAGCTCCACTGCCACAGAGCGCAAATTAACACACCCTATGTTGTCTGTCTTTTGTCAGAAATGGTTTCACCAAAGACATATTTCTATACCAGTTATTATATAACAAGAAGATTTCTAAGTTTTTCCCTATATACCTCTATGTAAAACAGGTGACCCCCAGGTGTGCCAATTTTTACCCCAGGAGTATAATTTGAACAATCTTGGTAGAGGACAACTAGACAATGTTACACACCACTCTTCAAAGTGGGCTCAAGTAAATTACCACCTGGCCGCCAAGTATTTCAACCAATCACTATCATAGTATGGTTTGAATAATTTAAGTAGAGGGTCACACTCACATTTCTACCAAATTATCATTCAGGGGAGAATAAATGAGAAAATTGGTATTTTAGTAGTTCCAAGACAAGATACACACCAATATCACTGACACAGTAATGAATCAGGAAAAATGGGCTACAAAACAACACAATAGCATCATATTATTTTCATATTTTTTTTATTCTATCACGTCAATAACAACAACAGCTATCCATATATAATAACATAACAGGTTTAATGGTCTCTATAGAAATCACAGAAACTTCTGGACCAGGAGGCTGATGTTTTGTCTGTATTGATGCTGACACCTGGTGGTGATGATGTCATCGCTGTGCGTTTAACTCTGACAAGATGGATCTGGCTGTTGTTTGAACCTGAAAATAAGAATGAGCTATTAAATAAAAATTATACCTGATATGTTATCATGAAACATGTCATAGAGTAAACTATTTTGACCTTTTCCAAGAGCAGTAGAATTTTGAAAATGCTGTGACAAAGAATTTTTGTTGTATGCTGCAAATTTGTTATATGACAAATACGAAAAAATTTGCCATATCTATTTGGTGCTTTTTAAAACATTTAAACTATAATTACAACCTACCTGGTTCCATTTCTTGTCTGATATCTGCTGGTAACTTTGTTGAACACCTTCACACACAGACAGGCGTAGTGACAGTTGGAGACTCCTGGCTGAGTTACCATCAAGACTGGATATCAGAGACTGTTGGCTCAGGGATGTGATTTGTTCATCTGGAAAAGACAAAAACAAGAATAGGTACATCATCTCATAAGACAGGAATGTTTATTTACGGAAATCTAAGAACTCAAGTAATCTCAAGATTGTAGTTGAGACACAAATCTTTTATGAAAGTGTGATTTCAAGAATGCATTTCAACTATGAATAATCAAATATTTTTCCAGTAATTTAAAGGGGTTACAATGAAGATATATGAATAATGGTAACTTACCCAACATATCTTTCTGTTTCTGTGCAACATCTAGAACAACAATCTGATCTCTGAGAGTTGAAGCAGCTGATACTACATTTATTATTATTCTTTGTTTTTCTTTACCCTCGCCGTTCAGAATTAACTATTTGGCGAGCAGCTATTGTCTTTGTCTTAACCATTTGTTTTAAAAATATGGACCAAGAACCAAGGGTTATATATATTGACTATTTATTAAGTTCTACTATAAATGACTACCTATGTGCTGTTGTTTTTTTTCTTCTATATATTAAATGACTATACTACCTGGAGGTTTAAAAAAAAAAAAAAAAAAAAAAAAACAAGATGTGTTTGTGAAACACTGATGCCCACCAATGGCAACATCTAGGTCAAAGGTCAAGGTCGCCAGGTCAAAAATGTTGGTACTGACAGAAAGGTCATGTCACAAGGAATACACATGTGAAATATGGTAGCCGTACCTGTTATGGTTCAAAAGTAGTGGTCAAGGTTAAAGTTTTTTTCGAGAATGGCAACATCTAGGTCAAAGGTCAAGGTGAAAAATTTTGGTACTGACAGAAAGGTCATGTCACAAGGTATACACATGTGAAATATGGTAGCCTTACCTGTTATGGTTCAAAAGTAGTGGGGAAGGTTAAAAAAAAATTTGAGAATGGCAACATCTAGGTCAAAGGTCAAGGTCGCAAGGTCAGAAATGTTGGTACTGACAGAAAGGTCATATCACAAGGAATACACATGTGAAATATGGTAGCCGTATCTGTTATGGTTCAAAAGTAATGGCCAAGGTTAAAGTTTTTTTCGAGAATGGCAACATCTAGGTCAAAGGTCAAGGTCGCAAGGTCAAAAATGTTGGTACTGACAGAAAGGTCATGTCACAAGGAATACACATGTGAAATATGGTAGCCATATCTGTTATGGTTCAAAAGTAATGGCCAAGGTTAAAGTTTTTTTCGAGAATGGCAACATCTAGGTCAAAGGTGGTCAAGGTCGCAAGGTCAAAAATGTTGGTACTGACAGAAAGGTCATGTCACAAGGAATACACATGTGAAATATGGTAGCCGTACCTGTTATGGTTCAAAAGTAATGGCCAAGGTTAAAGTTTTTTTCGAGAATGGCAACATCTAGGTCAAAGGTCAAGGTCGCAAGGTCAAACATTTTGGTACTGACAGAAAGGTAATGTCACAAGGAATACACATGTGAAATATGGTAGCCGTACCTGTTATGGTTCAAAAGAAGTGGTCAAGGTTAAAGTTTTTTTCGTGCAGACAGGCCAAAAACTACATCTAGGTCAAAGGTCAAGGTCGCAAGGTCAAAAATGTTGGTACTGACAGAAAGGTCATGTCACAAGGAATACACATGTGAAATATGGTAGCCGTACCTGTTATGGTTCAAAAGTAATGGCCAAGGTTAAAGTGTTTTTTGAGAATGGCAACATCTAGGTCAAAGGTCAAGGTCGCAAGGTCAAACATTTTGGTACTGACAGAAAGGTAATGTCACAAGGAATACACATGTGAAATATGGTAGCCGTACCTGTTATGGTTTAAAAGTAGTGGTCAAGGTTAAAGTTTTTTTCGTGCAGACAGACAGACAGACAGACGTGCAGACCAACGTGCAGACAGACAGACAGACAGGCCAAAAACTATATGCCCCCCGAATCGGAGATTCCGGGGGGGCATAAAAAGGGATTTCTAAAAACAATACCACTGGTATCTCTCCTGTCAAAAATTTATCATGGCCACAATTTAAAAAATTATTTATCATATGTACAAAATATTAAAATTCATATTACCTCCGGGTATAATTATATGTCAATGTTTTGAAATAAATATTGTTTATTTTTTTAAAATCTGGTTGTATCATAGAAGTTGACGTATTAAATTGGGTTTATATTACAAGCCTCCCCATTGGACGAGATTTCAATCCGTTTTTATGTCCATGGTGTTATAGTTTATATGTATTTAAGTTATCTTTAAGACTGTGGCTTGTTGAGATTTTCTCAGAATGTGTCTCTTATTTTTTTCTTCATATGGGGTTGTTTACCCTCGCCTATCGGCATTAAGCCATTTGGCGAGCAGCTATTGTTCTCTCTCCAATTATTTTTTATTTATGGGGGTAGACTATATTTGGATTTTTTCAATTTTTTATCATGATATATATTTGACTTTTGATATTCTTTGTTTATTTTTCATTGTTGTATATCCTGTATATTTACTGTAGTTAAAACATGGAAACTCTATATAATTTAAAGAGTTTTTTAACAGTTGTCTGCTTCAGAGTCGTCAGAAAACATATTTATGTGGGAAATGCATCTGCAAGTGGGAAAGGGTTAAAAATAGTAACCTTTTCTCTGGCTCTCTCATACAGGTAAAAGGCAAGAGATTTCTTACCACTCAAATTCTGTAGATTCAGTTTGTTTAGTAAGTCAGCCAGGTTTCTATATACATTGACAAGATATTGAGATTGTTTTGCTGCTTTGTGTATCTGTACTGTTTCTGGGTCTCCAAACTACAATGTTAAAACAAGTTTCATAGAAACAAAATGCCTTCCTTACAGAAAAAATGTAATATATAGAAATACGGCTTTGACCCATTTGTCCATTTTCCACCATTTTGTTTGCAATGTTTTCAAAGTTGTAAGTTGCAGATACAACAATATATGCATCTGCTTGTAGGAAAGACATGACATGCACATCATGCTTTTGCCGCACTTCAACCAGTATGGAATAGCAGAAGCATCCACCAAAAGAGCCAAGAGTCTTGATCAGAATTGCAGGTTTTTGTCAACAAATGCCTTTGGACATCAAACAGAGGAAGAAAAGGATGTCTTGTGGTGAAACAAATAATAAAGGCTGCCAACAGAGCTCAGTGAAAAATAGTAGTTAAGGCCCTATGCTCCAAAGGAATGAAGAGGATTATGTAAAAGGTGTGTAGGAAAGGGTTTAGCTATAAAACTTCCCTATCCGATTCTACAAGCAATGTTTCACAATCTTTGTCAACAAACTCTTCAATCAATTTTTTTTTTAAAACGAGGATACCGATATATCTGTACAACTAATTTATCTTAATTGATTGGACACCTGCTACTAAAAGCTGGTAGCCCTTTAACATATCAGACCAACATTCTTAGTATCAAAATCTGAATCAGTAGGGTACTAAAGTGTTAAATGGAATTACCTACCATATGATGTAATTGAAGAGGAAACTGTTTGCTGGGCTGTGGAGAGTCAACTTTCTTTGTAACATTTTGTGTGTAGATTTTTTGTCTGAGTTTTCTGTTCATACTTGTAAGCTTTCTATATTTTACAGGCAAGCTCAGTGAATGCCTGAAAAAATAATAATTCAATGAAAACAAATAAACTTTTGATCACAGAAAGGTACTATGTAGATAAGTCTTGAATTAATCATATAAGATAAGCATGTGAACAACAATGGATCAATATCTGAGCAGCCTAAACTAAAACCAGTCTTATTGCTTTTGCAACAAGTGAAGATTCAAATCAACCTTATCATGGTCTGCACTGAATCTACACTGTTCACAAATTCATAACAATCCTTTCAGGAAATTTCTTGCAGTAGGTAAAACTTTGGCATCTCATACTAAAGGTGTAGGGTTTAAATCCTGTGATTTGAGGGTTACTTCTTTGGGATTTGTCCACACAGACAGTGTAAGAACTGGTTATAGATTCAGGAATCATGTTGTTGTTGTTTGTTGGCGTTGTTTACCCTTGCACTGAAAAAAGTGTTAATATTGCCATTTGGCGAGCAGCTATCGTTTTCTTCATGATTTAATTATAATTCTATTAGTAGACGGACAATTGTTGCGCAGATTATTTTATTATTATATTATGACTCTATTTTTGGGTCGGGGATGGGGGGAATATCATTTTTTCAGCTATTGTTATATATATAAAAGCTGTTGGCTATAATCAGTCCATATTTAATATAATACATTTTGTCACATGAATATAAGTAAAAATTTATTAAATTATCCAATTGATAAAGCTATTTTTGACAATTTTTTTTTTTTAAATTCAGTCTAACTATATGGATTGAAGGTTTGTTCGGTTTATGTCCAGACAGACCCATTTTAGGATTGTGCTTTTCCTGATCAAATTGATAAGTGCACATTCAGAAATTCTTCCATAGGGAAAGTTTCGAATGGGCCAGAGTTAATGTTGCCCTAAGTTTGTTAGTTAGTGCCCTTTTGTTGATTCAGGAAGCAGTCATCAATAATCATAATATTAGTTACAAGCTTGAATTGATGTTAAATAATTAGTTTGATTTGAAGCTTCTTGCAAACAGGCACAGTGCACATTTTGATACGATTGCATGGATGAGATGGCATAATATTGTATGGTTACCTCGGACATGGCTAAATGTTTAACCCCTACTCACAGGCAGATGTATCTACAGCAGGTGAATTTTAAAAACATTGTGGCAAAAGAATGAAAGTTTCTTAAAAACTTCTATGACAAATTTGAGAACAGTGCAAACCTGATCAAACAAGGCGAATGTACAAGTTGATCTGGTTTCTACACTGGTTACAAATGCCCTTAGGTTGGTTTTCGCAGGGCACCACAAAATAAATCTTTTATTCTTAAAGATTTCCAAACATTTGCCAAGATATTTTCAAAGTCATCTGCGACAGATTTGTTGTATGTGGGAAGGGTTAAAATATGCATACCCATCCTTTGATAGTCTAAAACAGTTTTCTTCTTGTGAATGTTGACTCTCAGTTCCATCAGATATACTCAGTTCTTCAACTCTTTGGTCTTTCATAGATGTAGATTCCAACTTATCTCTAACCTCATTGCAATGATAAGATGAGTCAGATTGGTTCTCCTTGTCTGGGATGACACTCGTTTCCTCCGATTCATCATCACGCATTCTGGCACTATTTTGATTCTGATCTATTTCTTTTTTATGTACTGAATTTTGTGAAACCGTAACTTGTTGTTTTTCAGTCTCTTTTAATGCAGATCTTTTTAATGGCGCAGAATAACTTCCCTTGACTCGATTTCCCTGAACGGTAGAATTTCTAGCAGCAGACATTACTTTTCCTGTTGATACAGTATATTCTGTTCTGAGTTTAGAAGCAGCTAGCCTAGGATTAGTTTGAAATGGAGCACTAACATGAGCTGGAGTAAGCCTTCTACCAGCTGATTTATTGCTAGCACTTCCATCTCTATTGTTACTTTTAGTCACAGTAGTAGTTTTCGCTGATATAGTGTCAGGACTTTTAACTGACACAGCATTTATGTGCTTCCTAACTGGTTCTCTCTTATCATTAACTTTTGTGTTAGAATGTAATGGTTTATTATCACTCCTCTGTGAAGGCTTTGAAGCCTGTGTTTGGTTTCTTTGCTCACTGCATTTAACCAAACCATTTTTAGACCTAACATCTACTTTATCATGTGGCTGACTTTTCTCTGTTACATCAGAAGTGTTGTTTTGAACTTCCTTTACGTTCCTGCTTCTCTTTGGCTCTTCAAGCTGTAAAGTTTAGCACAAAATCATTGATAAATTATAATTTGATCCTAAAAACCAAAGGAGGTCTAGGGGAACAATATTCTTTCATTCTCAAAGCAGAAGAGCTAGACTATGAATTAACCCTTTCACACATCTGCAGCCAAAAAATATTAAGGAAAACATATGAAAAAAGAAGACAATTATTATTCATTATAGTCGAAAACAGAGTGACAAATGGAGAAATTCCTCATTATAAGTTGTCATTGCTAAAATAAATTGTGAAAACTTCTTTCACAAATCAATAAATAACTATAACATTATTTTGACAACTCCTACAAAACTCAAAACTAATGAACTTTATGTCTATCGGTCTTCATAGAAAAGGAGATGATTGCATGAGTGCTTTGAATATAATTTAATGGGATTACCAAAAAAGAAACATGATGAATTGTATACCCTCAATTAACACAATGTTATCAACTCTTTTAACAAAATATACTTTCATATTTTTGGCAAGATTTTTTAAAAAGTCATCTGCTGCAGATTTGTTGAATGTGGGAAAGGTTTACACGAAATGTAGACCCTTTCCTGTCCAGATATACTTGTTGTTGTCTCAGTAACAGACAAATGGAGAAGTTATACTAGTTCTTCCTTTGCCAAAATGTTTACTGGTCCATATTATTACAAAATTTCATTCATCTACACTTATCCTTTTTTCTTTAGATGTGTTCAATAGTCTTAAATAGGTAAGTAAATCAAGTGACGGCCAAATGCAACATAGTTAACCCTTTCCCTCATATAGACGCTTTCTGACGCCTCTGCAGCAGATGGCTTTTTGAAAACATAGTGACAAAAGAAGAAATTGCTCAAAACAAGCAATTTCTCCTTTTGCCACAATGTTTTCCACTTTTAGTCATAGGTGATTCAATTATAGAGTTTTTCTATTTTTTGACAAAATATGTTCAAAGTCGTCTGCTGCAGAATTGTCATATGGGGGAAAGTGTTAATGTGAAATGAAACAATATTCAAAGGATCACATGTGTCACCTGCCAATAAGACAGAAATGAAAGTGATGGTGAGACGAAAGAGAATTTATCAACAAGTATCACCCTGCCATGGTAGATGAGACAAAACTATTATTAAAGTGTACCTTTTTCTGGACAGTTCGGGCTTTTTGGGCTTTCTGCAACAATTTATCAACAAGATCTACACCTTCTTTTTCTTCTACAGTTAAATTTGGTGTTGAATTTTGATCTGCAACTTTGGTATCTGTAAAGTTTTTAGACATATTTTTGAATGAATGAATGTATATTGTTTTATGGCGCATCGACAGCTAAGGTCATTTAGCGCGCAATTAAATTTAATTATTCATGATCCCTGGGTAAACAAACCAGTACTAGGCTAGAAAATGTGCCTTGCCCAAGGGCACTCCAACATGACCGTTGTGCCGCGACTGGGGATCGAACCCGGGACACCCGGTTTCGAAATCTCCGACGCTAACCACTCGACCACAGCGGATTCCTGACATATTTTTGAATTAAGACCCCTAACAGTTAGAAAATTTAGTGCCAGTCTTAGTAACATATGATTTGTTTAATGAATCAAACGTTGTGCGATCTACAAGACAGGAAAATTGTAACATTTAACAATAGGAAGAACCTTAATGCTCAATGAATGAATAGCTTTAACTCAAATTAATGACCTGTGATAACTGTGTTTTTAAAATTTAGAAAGTTTAAAATTAACAAAAAAAAAGACATACATGAATATCTAGAGAATCATTGCAAGCCAAGTTTTAGCAAATATAATTAAAGACAACTAAAGTTAAATTTTGCAGACATAAAAAGATTATATAAGAAGACATCTATATCAGAGAAAGAGTTAAACTCTCAAACAAGCTTTTGTAATGCATTATATAAGAATCTTAAGATACCTTTAGGATGATGGCCATTTTTGTCCTCGCCTGGATCCTTTTCTTCATCTAAATTTGGCCTTGAAGATTAAATGAAAAGTAAGGGTATTTAGTCAAAGTAATCACAAAATCAGATTTTGATATTGAATGTACCTTTCACAGACTTCAGATGTTTCCAAAGGAGCCAAAAGTTAAATTTAGTTAGGCAAATAAATTATGGATAAAACATTTTTTGTAGTGGGTCACGAAAGAAACATTTCTACCAAATAATTCTGGAATCTGACAATCAGATTCAAGGGAGAAGATTTTTAAAGTTTGGACATTTTGCCCCCTTTCTGATGCCGAAGCAACCAAAGTTCTCAATGGAATTTAAATCTTTGAACAATTTTGAAAGAGGGCCACCAAAGGAACATTCCTGTGAAGTTTGGTTGAAATTGGTCCTGAGAGATGATGTTTATAGCTAACAGCTAACGACGGAAAAAAGTGATCAGAATACCTCACCTTGAGCCTTTGGCTTACAGGTGATCTAAAAATTGCAACCTCCAGAGTTTTAACAAGACTTTTTTTTAAATTTGACAAAGTGACCAAGTTTTTGACCCAATATGACCCATATTCTTGTCTAAGATGTGATGGAGATGAATTCTTGAAGATTGGATGCAAAAGGTAGTCTGTAGAGTGTTAACAAGGCAATTGTTGACGACGCACGACAGACAAAATGCGATCACAATAGCTCACCTTGAGCACTTAGTACTCCATTGAGCTAAAAAATAACATTTAAGAAGTATCTTATGTTTGGGTTGAATGTAAAGTGGTAGGTTAGATGATTTGATTGGGAGATAGTGAACTATGTAATTGAAAGATTTTTCCATTAACTATTTACATGGCGAGTGTTTGGTGGCAAATTTCAGCATTATTAGTCTTTTAATACCTTACGTTTATGCTGAAACCTGTGCACCAGTGATAATACTTACACGCGACCCTGAGCATCAAGGAGAAAAGACAAAACGCAAACATTGGTCTTACCACTTTTAATCCTTTCCCACATATAGACGCTGTTTCATGCCTCTGGAGCACACGACTTTTAAAAACATTGGGATAAAGGAGAAATTATTCAAAACCAGCATTTTTACTTTTGCCACAATGTTTTCAATTTTTTTAAGTAATTATACCATTATTTATACAGATTTACTGTATTTTACCAAGATGTTTCCAAAGTCGTCTGCTGCAGATTTGTTGTATGTGGAAAGGGTAATCACTCCATCACTGAGTCAGTGAAAGATAAGTACAGTGAGTTGGTTTGAAAACCAGACTGTCTGATGTTGAAAGGTCGAGATACTAGTTGTTACAGAATGACCACACACTATCTCTATTATTAATCAAATTATCAATATGTCAAGTGCTATGAAAAGTATTGTCGCAGTGAGTTGATTCTTTTGAATACCTACAATACAAGCTTCTCTTTCTTGTTTATTTATGTGGGTTTTCTTAACTGTATACAGAATGATTCGGTAAGCGACAATTTGATTGGCCGAGGCAAAGGTCAATCTGATACGACCTGTATGGGGCAGTAATCAGATCTACATACAAGCGAGCAAAGATTAGGTCGAGCTTTGAGATTGAGTGAGACTATTCTTTTGAGCACCGTTAACATAAAGTTTGGATTTCATGGCGATTCTCATCTCCGTATTTATATGTCTCTGCTACAACATAAGTTTGTATGTAAGGATTTCAGAAATACTCTCCTTATCTTGAGCTCTTAATCCTTTCCCTCATACCATGAATCTGCAGCAGACATCTTTGAAAACATACCCGAAAACATTTGGGAACTCCCTTTAAATGAAAGTACGATAATTGAAAAAAGTTGAAAACATGGTGATAAAATGAGAAATTGCTTGTTTTGAGCAATTTCTTCTTTTTCCAAAAGCCTTCTGCTGCAGAGGTATCAGAAAGCGTATATGAAGGAAATGTTCAAATGTTAAAAATGTTCTCATATTAATCTTCAGGAAGATTTGTTGTACAAAATCCATCCTCACACTTACCATGCTTTAAACAGTGCTTGTATACTCTTATTGACTCTTTCCAATTCCAGCTTCTGCGACTCAACTTTCACATAGATTCTGCTTAACCAGTCCATCTTAACAGTCAAAATATCTTTACCTGTGGGACAATTAATGTATTAGTAAGCTGTCTTTACCTGTGAAATACTAAATGTAGTAATTACCAAATATCAAATTGTAGCTCACAAGGAATGGATATTCATTGAGCATATTGACATTGTGACAAATGAGTAATGTAGAAATCTACATTGACTTCCTTTTATTTTGTATAAGGACACTCTGAAAGTATTATGAACTTAAAAAAGATCTTAAAAAGAGCACTTCTCGCATGTCCAAAACCATTGAAGTTGAAAACCGCAATAACTCATACAAAATGAATGTAGAGTTAAACAGTGTTTTAGCCAACCGATTTGACATTACAATAGCAATAGCTAGAGCAAATTAACCATTTCCTAATTGCAAATGCATTTTGATGTGCTTACAGCAGACATCTTATTCAGCAATATGTTTTTTTCTATTCTAGTCAATTATTTTGTTTTGTATTTGGTTTCAATATTTTTAAAATTTTCTGCTGCAGATTTGTATGTCAAAAAGGGTTAAGAGAAGAGTGGACCTTTACCAAGATTACTCTTTCAGGTGGTGACAAAACACTTGCCAACTGCATCATATCGAGGCAGCCACATAGACCTGTTATCATAATTCTGAATAATTATACATTGATCCATCAAAAAGTTTCAATCAGTCGGGACATCCTGTACTACATCCGTTTTTGACCATTGACATTGAATTGTGTCTTGAGTTATGAAATAGTCCTGGGTCTTGCAAGCCACACACCACATCATCAAAGTGAGCACTGAGGCCATATCATTTGAAATTTCCTACTTGTCTGTAGAATGTCTAGTCCTGATAAGTTAAGCATTATAGTTCACTTTTTTGGAGTCTTAGACTCTAAAAAGTCAGACCTTGTCTGTTGAACTCAAGCCCAAAGTCTTGTGTCTGACGCACTGCCTCTTCAAATAGGTTAACAGTGAATTTATAAGTTATAGCCAGGCCAAACAAATTGGTTTCAAAGTCGTCTGCTGCAGATTTGTTATATGTGGGAAAGGGTTAAGTTTGTCATGCACAAGACTCATCTAGATGAACAATTGTACCAAATTTTTTATTAAGTCATTGCCACATTTAGAATATGTTATCGCCCTTGACAATGCAGGCAAAAAACAGTCCATTGTGTTGATTATGACTCATTCAGTGCAAGTGGGCTCCATAGAAATTAGACAAGCTAAATAATCACTTAATTAATTCAGTTTTAGATACAAGTTCAACCTGGATTAAACTTTCTTCTACTAAATAATAATGTAAAAATCCCCTTCTGGAGCATGTCACACATGGTGACGCTACCTGAAGTCACACAACTGCTATCTAGCAGTACACCAGAGTGGAGTCTTATGTACTATCACTCAGTGTTTCATTTTGCTGCATATCCCCAGTCCTATAGACACCATCAGTGCCAGGGATGATAATGTCCACTACCAACATTTTGTACAACTTAACATCTTTCACATACTAAAGATATTGCGGATCAACCATCCAGGCACTAAACAGAATAAATGTTGCATAACTTTGAGAAAAAGCTGACCACTCTAACAATGTTGCTTTAAAAGCCATTTTCATCATCAAGTCAGTAGAAGTGGTATTTGTACTTTACCACATTCCCATTACACCTTGACTACTGACCTACCCTGGCTGCATCGGATGATGGTGAAAACATTGAATGACTAAAACAGAACAAAACGGGAGTGAATTGTCGAAAAGAGAAATATATAATACAGCCTAAATATAAATTGATGCGTATTAGTAGTTCCTGGATGCAGCTTTGTACATTTATAAATGGTATGTAACCTATATATAACTATATAAGATATTATAAACTTTTAAACATTCTTAATACTTATACATTGTGTTGTATTTTTTAAAAAAAGTGTTTCAAAGTTATACTTGTTACACTTTGAAATAACTATTCTATATAATTTTTCATTTCGACGTTTTCACTCCCGTTTTGCCCCGTTTTAATTAATTCGACGTTTTAGTCATTCGACGTTATCACTCTAATCCGCTGCATCAAGAGAATCGCAGATTTTTTTTAAAATATATATTAATAATCTGATGTTGACAAGACTTTCTTGTTGTACGTTCATTCTACAAGAATGCAGGTTGTTGGGTAAAAATATATTTGTTTACACTATCCGAATTACCTTTCCAGTCCGAACTCTACTTCGTTCATTGTGAATATAATTTAACCAAATATTTTGTTTCCACATTTACATTAGTATTGTCCAAAAGCACAAAGTTGATTTTTTATAAAGATAACCAACGTTTAACGATAAACATTTTGTCCATATCCTGGATTTAATCTATGTCGAGTTATCGTTCGTTGCTTAGCTTTTTGGGATGTCGGAGACTTCGTACCACCTCAATATCGTACCACTGCAATTTCGTACCATTCTCGGAGACTAAGAACCACATAGAGAGAACTGTTATTTAAAGGTGTTAAGTACGTGCACATTGGGTCACGACTACAGAGGTTACAATAGTGCTTAAAACTACTAACACTTTTAATTTTATGAATCTTTATTTATATTTATAATATATATATATAGATATTCAAGTATTATGAATAAAATAAAAAAGAAAAAAAAAGTATATATCTTTGTCAGTCCATGAATATATGATAATGAAAAGCAAAATACAAAAAAAAGACTTTTGAAATCATTGTGGTAAGAGTATAAACATAAATATTATAACAAGAGCTGTCGGAGGACAGCGCGCTCGACTATTCCACCGCTTATTTAAGTTACCGAGATAATGGACTCTAATGTAGTTGCATGCAAAACATTAACCACAATTTCTTAGTGGGTGATAATTTGCATTATATGCAGGATAGTGTTATTTAACATGATTATTTTCATAGGTTTGATGGTTAGATAGGGTTGTATAACCTTTCAATGGAATGCATCAAGTAGTTACTAAGATATGGACTCTTAATGTAGTTGCACGCAAACCTTTAACCATAATTTCTAAGTAAAAAAAGGGCAACAATTTGCACCATATACAGGATAGAGTTATCTTAATTGGTTGTGTTTATAGTTGTACAATTGGGAAAGGTTGTATAAAGTTTCAATACAATTGTTCAAGTTGTTACTGAGATTACACTCTAAATGTAGTTGCAAAACTTTAACCAGAATTTCTAAGTCCAAAAAGGTCCATAACTTGCATAAAATGCTGGTTGGTAAGGGCTGTATAACGTTTCAATGCAATGCATCAAGTAGTTACTAAGAGATGGTCTCTTTATGTAGTTGCATGCAAAACTTTAACCAGAATTTATAAGTCCAAAAAGGCCATAACTTGCATAAAATGCAGGATAGAGTTATCATACTTGATAATCTACATAGGTGTGATAGTTGGGTAGGGTTGTATAAAGGTTCAATGCAATGCATCAAGTATATACTGAGACGTGGACTCTTAATTTAGTTGCACGCAAAACTTTAACCAGTATTTCTAAGTAAAAAAAGGGCCATAACTTGCATAAAATGCAGAATAGAGCTATCATACTTGATAATCTACACAGGTGTAATAGTTGGGTAGGGTTGTAGAAAGTTTCAATGCAATGCAGCAAGTAAATACTGAGATATGGACTCTTAATTTAGTAGCACGCAAAACTTTAACCAGAATTTCTAAGTAAAAAAAAGTGCCATAACTTGCCTAAAATGCAGGATAGAGTTATCTAACTTGTTAATCTACATAGGTGTAATAGTTGGGTAGGGTTGTATAAAGGTTCAATGCAATGCATCAAGTATATACTGAGATATGGACTCTTAATTTAGTTGCATGCAAAACTTTAACCAGAATTTCTAAGTAAAAAAAGGGCCATAACTTGCATAAAATGCAGGATAGAGTTATCTTAGATGATAATATACACAGGTGTGATAGTTGGGTAGGGTTGTAGAAAGTTTCAATGCAATGCATCAAGTAAATACTGAGATATGGACTCTTAATTTAGTTGCACGCAAAACTTTAACCAGAATTTCTAAGTAAAAAAAGGGCCATAAATTGCATAAAATGCAGGATAGAGTTATCTAACTTGATAATCTACATAGGTGTGATAGTTGGGTAGTGCTGTATAAAGTTTCAATGCAATGCATCAATTAAATACTGAGATATGGACTCTTAATTTAGTTGCACGCAAAACTTTAACCAGAATTTCTAAGTAAAAAAAGGGCCATAACTTGCATAAAATGCAGGATAGAGTTATCTAACTTGATAATCTACATAGGTGTGATAGTTGGGTAGTGCTGTATAAAGTTTCAATGCAATGCATCAATTAAATACTGAGATATGGACTCTTACTTTAGTTGCACGCAAAACTTTAACCAGAATTTCTAAGTAAAAAAGGGCCATAACTTGCATAAAATGCAGGATAGAGTTATCTAACTTGATAATCTACATTGGTGTGATAGTTTGGTAGGGTTGTAGAAAGTTTCAATGCAATACATGTAGTATTTAAGAACTTGCATGCAAAACCTTAACCAAAGTGTGACGTGGACGCCGACGGCGACGCCGACGCCGACGCCGACGCCAGGGTGAGTAGTATAGCTCTCATATTCTTCGAATAGTCGAGCTAAAAATGATAAACACGCACATTGCACATTAATTAAATTTTCCCACAGACAGTTCTGAAATTATTGTGGGAAAAGGAAAAATTGCTAATGATTAGCAAATTCCCATATTACCACACTATTTCTCATTTCTTACAAAAGGCCGGACACCATAATTATGCTCTTGTTTAGGATGCCACACACCCGGTATATGCAGGAGCCCTTGGAACGCTGAAACAGTAAAAAACAAGACAATGTACATTATTATCATAAACTTACTCCATGTTGATGTCATTTAATAATATATTATATAACAAAAATGTAGAAAGGAAAAATGAAAAATGGATAAATACAACAGCTTATACAATGATTTCATATAACCAACATTATTGACTGCGTAATGTATCGACCCAGATCAGCCTGTGCAGGCTAATCCGGGCCGACATTCCGTCTCAGGGGGATAGAGGTATAGAGTAATGATTCCTGAAACAGAAAATCAACAGGAGGCGAAAAGTGCCTCTCCGGGTTAGCTTGTGCGGCATGCTTATGCCGATCAGGGGTCTTCTACTGGGCATGGCAAATCTTCATACCAAGTAAGGAGTTCCTACACCCAAGCGTTCTTCAGTTATTGAGCGGAAACAAGTGTGATGGACGTGACCTTGACCACTGTGACCTTGACTTTAGATGTACTGACCTCAAAATCAATAGGGGTCTTTTACTGGGCATGTCCAACTTGCATGGAGTTCCTCGGCCCAAGAATTCTTCAGTTATTGAGCGGAAACCACTTTTTAACTCACAAGGTCACTATGACCTTGATCTTAGACCTTCTGACATCAAAATGATTAGGGGTCAGCTACTGGTAATGACCAACCTGCATACCAAGTATGAAGTTCCTACGCCCAAGTGTTCTTCAGTTATTGAGCGGAAACAAGTGACAGACGGAAGGACGGAGGGACGGAACGGGCAAAAACAATATGTCACCCCCATACGGGGGGAGACATAATAACCTTGGTAGAAGGTCACCAAAGGAACATTTGTGCCAAATCATTTTTAAATCAGGCAGGTGCTTCTGGACAAGAAGATTTTTAAAGATTTTACAATGCACATATAAGGAAAACAAGCCCCGCCCCTGGCGGCCATGTTTTTCAATGGATCGGATTAATTTGAACAATCTTGGTAGAAGGTCCCCCAAGGAACATTTGTGCCAAATTATCTTTAAATCAGGCCAGTACTTTTTGACAAGAAGATTTTTAAAGATTTTACAATGCACATATAAGGTAAACAAGCTCCGCAGCCTGGCGGCCATATTTGTTAACGGATTGGAAAAAATTGAACAATCTTGGTAGAGGGTGCCCCAAGGAACATTTTTGCAAAATTCTTTTCAAATCAAACCAGTACTTTTGGACAAGAAGATTTTTAAAGTTTTGGCAATTTTCCCCTTTCTGATGCCGCAGCAACTAAAGTTCTACTTGGAATAAAATTCTTGAACAACTTTAAAAGAGGACCACCTAAGGAACATTCCTGTGAAGTTATTTTGAAATCAGTCTATTGGTTTAGTAGGAGGTCATTTGTAGGAAATTGTTAACAGACGGACGTACAGACGGCACCGACGATGACGTAAGCTGGGTGATCACAAAAGTTCACCTCGCACTTCATGCTTAGGTGAGCTAACAAGGGGGCCAAACTGTCACACAATACGCCTGTCAGATAGGCATAACTCTTGTTCGACTAAAGAGGTTGGCCAGTTTTTTTTCTAGCAACCAATGTTTTATGTCCATAAAAGTTTGCAGCAAGTTTGATGATGATTGGATCAGAAATGTTTGAGTAAAAGAGCAGACAAGGCCTATTTGTCAAAAGTTTAGATAATTCAAGTTCCACAATCCATAAGTGCCTTGACTTGGCTGTTTATCAAACTCAGCCCACAAGCATGTTCACCAAGTTTGTTAAAGATCGAATAAACATTTTTGACCTAGAGAGCAAACATGGCCAATTTGGCCAATTTTGGATAGTTCAAGGGCCATAATCTAAAAGCACCTTTGCTTGATTTGGCTTGTAATCGATCTTTGCCAAGGCATTATACTTACAAACATGTTGAACAAGTTTGGGGAAGATCAGATGAAAAACTGATTGACAAGGTTTATATGGCCAATTTTGGATAATTCAAGGGCCATAATCCAGCAGTGCTTTGCACGATTCGACCTGTCTTTGATCTTGGCCCAGACATTATGCACACAAACATGTTAAACAAGATCCATCATAAACTGTTCAACTAAGAGAGCAGAAAACATGTTGACATCGCAGGTGTTCCCATAATATGGCCCATATAAATACGGGCATATAAAAAGTGTGTTTGCTATTTTGACATTTTAATGTTATGTTTCATTGTTTTAATCATTCATCATATTATAAAATATTACCAGAATATTGGTAACAAAAAGCTTTATTTTAACATAATCATCCAATTTATCACTTATAATATATTAAATATAATATAATAAGTCAAAACTATCTAACTACTTTTATATTTATAAATAACTACACAGTTCTGGCCCTAGATATTCTAGGGGCAGTACTTACTACTTAGAAGTTTGTTTCTTTAAAATTAGGGTTAAAAGGTAACTGTCTACTTGCAGACTTTTTAAGAGGCAAATGGCTATCCGGATTCCAGTGTGTAATTTTGTTTAGGACGGGTTTTAGTGTTAGCATAAAAAGGCAGAAAGTCAAAACAGATTCAAAGCTCATCATGTTGTAGTCCACATACTTGTTTAAAGTCACAGTTATCAACATGGTGTTTGTAGGAATCTCTGACTATCTGATAGCCACAGGGATAATCCTCACAAACTGGAATTTTAACTGGCTTTTCATTCACAAACATCCTTAATATTAAATCACTTTCATCAAAATTAGCACTACTATCACATTTGTACAAGACTAGTGCTAAATTTGCAGAGAAAGGAAGAATAAGAGAGGATTTGAATGCTCTGTCTTTTAATCTGGAGAAATTATCTCCTGAAATTGGCACAGAGTCATTAAACAATCCCAGAGCTGCATACAATGGTGCTAGAGTTTCTACATGACCAAAGTAAAATGTTGCCACATCACCTCTGAAAAACAAAGAAAGGAATATGTAGTTATAAATATTTTCTATTATTCAGCTTCATATTTATAATGTAAAATAGCTAAACCATTTCCCACATACAGATGCATTTTGTCTCATTTGAAGCAGATAAATTTTGAAAACATTGTGGCAAATATTTACTCATAATGAGCAATTTCTCATGTTGACTAATTTTCAATTATGGTAAATTCTTTTTAATAATTATACTTTCATTTAAAATAGAAAAAATAAATAGTTACCTCTTTTATAGAGTTGGTATATGTGGGGGAGGGTTTAAGGGCATTTTTGGAAAAGTATCCAATCTATCAGTACTATTCAATAATTAATAAAATTTACATTAATTTATGTAAAATTTAACTTTTTTAAAATTGTTGACATATTTTACAGAAGAAGCTGTGATATTGGAATCAATTGGAGCAAGTATATTGGAATCAAATTAAGCGCAACATTTCAATCAAACTGTTTTAATAAGTGACAATAGTATCTGAAGAGGTAAAGAAATTTAATCTTTGGCAAATGATGAAACCACATTCATCTGCTATCATTCAAACTGATCCATATATGTAAGTGCAACTAGTCATCTAGAATGTGGATGATGACACCAAATTCATGTCTTGTTATCAAACAGTGATACATTATTATATTTTAAATCAAGTTATATATATATGTAGGATTTCTTTCTTCCATGTTAAAACAAGATGGCCATGATTTCCTGAATCGCTTACCTGATTTATGCAATGTGAATTTTTTATGTGATTTGTAATGCAACCACAGTAACTCATGTTGCGGTTAGGTAAACCTGTACATGATACTATGCAAAATACCCAGTATAGCTCCACTTGCCACCAGATGAAATAACCCAACAAATATTGTCTCATTTGTCAAATTAATATGACTTGAGGAAACTGATAGGTCTGTTAAAGATGAGAAGATTTCAAAGAAAATCCTATATATACTATGTAAAACATTTCACCCTCGGGCTGGCCAATTTTGGCCAGGGCATTATTTGACCATCTTTAAAGAGAACCACAGGACATTGCTACATATATCATTTATACAGGGTCATACTTTAACAATTTTGGTAGAGGACCACTAGACAATGCTACACAACAAATATCTAAGCTCTAGGTCATTCAGTTTCAGACAAGAAGATTTTCAAAGTTTTTCCCTATAAATCTCCAATCTATGTTAAACATGTGACCCCAGGGGTGTGGCCAATTTAAACTCCAGGGTCATAAATTGGACAATCTTTGGTCGAGGACCACTAGACAATGACTCACACCAAATATCTAATCTTAAGCCTTTTCGTTTTCAGACAAGAAGATTTTCAAAGTTTTTCGTTTGCCATGGCAAAGGGAGTTTTGCATGGAATAAATTTCTCTGAACAACATTTAAAGAGGATCATTTCTACCAAGTTTAATCAAAATCCAAACAGCTGTTTAGGCAGGTATGTCATTGAAAGAAAAAGATGACACTGGACATTAGGCCATCCCAATAGCTCAGTTGAGCCAAGAACGGAATATAATATTCAAAATCAAACTTTTATTGTGAGACGGAGAAGAGAACATTCTAGGAAAATGAGATACAGAGCAATTCGTTTGGATCAGAGAAAATATAAACAATTGCTAAAGGTGTTATTTACCATGATTAAAAAATCTTACCGTTTATTCATGTTGTTTAGTTGTGTTCTTGCTGCTTTGTCTAAAGCAGTAAATATGGCTTTCACCAAAGGGCATGCCATCTTTCCCATTATTTCATGACCATATGCTTTTCTCAAGTATTGCTTGTAAAAGAAAGATGCAATACATTATCTTAGACTGAAATATTAAATTGCCAAAATAAACAAATTAAACGGATTATTGGCAAAACTTGTTCCCAAATTTCTGGCAGTTTAAATGTGTATATTTTACAATGATAGTGAAATAAGTTCTTATGTCTTTCAATATCTTCTGCCTTCAGACTTAATCTTGCACATACCATACTTGCATTGATGGTGTTGATAAAACTAAAAAAAATATTGACGCTCTAATTCCCATTACTGTAACCAAAATATGAAAGGTCATACAACCATTTTATTTTTTACTTACCTTACTGTTATCATTCAAATTTTAGGGTGTTCTATCAATCAACATTTTTTTTTAATTTGTGTTGTTTTTGTATGCTTGACATGAATTATACATACAGAAACTCTACAACCGCCTTGGGGGCTATTGTCGATCAATCACATGTTGATACAAGAGGGTCATGAAGCCCTGGATCGCTCACCTGTGAACATGCTCTAAGGACAAGATCAATATTTACAGGCTACTAAATTATCTAGCCAGTACTTTTGGACAAGAAGACTTTTCAAGTTTGGTCATTTTCCTCCTTTTTGATGTGACTGCCACCAAAGTTATGAATTTGAATCAATTCCTTAAATTTTAAAAAGGAGGACCACCAGGGGAATAATGGTTTAATAGGAAAAGTTGTTTAAAGAAATCATTGATAATGGACACAGGCTGATCACTTTGATCTCAGGTGAGCTAAACAAGGCAGACATAGAGACATTAGTACAGTCGTCAGTTTTGCCATATGATAGTCACAAGAAAAGAAAGCTTTTACAAAGTTTAATTAAGCATCCCCAATGGACCGTTTATGTTACTACCATAAGCTACTTTTCCCCATAATTTTGAAGATTTGACATAATGAGTAAGATGTGTAACAACACAAATAATATACTTTACTTAGCCTTACCTTCATATCATTGTGGTACTCTAACACTTCTCTGTCAGTATCATTCAACATCTGACACCAGTCATCCTTCTCCAGTATTATCATCTCAAAGGTACACAGGAAATTGATCATCTTTAGTTCACCTGGAGATAGAGTATGATTAGTGTTTCCTATACTGCAAAATGAGCATTTGGCCTATTAAACTGAAAATGAACTGACAATTCATTTTCTCTAAGCTGACACAAAAGCAAGTGTTTGGTTAAGTAAAAGACATACTGGTATCATTCAAACAATTTAAGTAACGCCTTTCTCACATACAACAAATCAACAATAAAAAAACTTTGAAAACATCTTTTGCAGAAATATGGTAAATCTTTATGAAAGTACAATCATTATTGAAAAGAGTTGAAATCATTATGGCAAAAAAGAAAATTGCATTTTCTCCTTTTGCCACAATTATTTAAAAATGTGTCTCCATCATAGGCATCAGAAAGCGTTTGTATGTAGGAAAGACATTTTCTGGTAAACCCTCTCTGAATTTACATATTGGTCCTTTTTTCTGAGTGGTGATTTACATATTCAATGTTGCCTAATGCTACGTTTACACTAGGACACGATGTCTACGATGTCCGTGATTAAAAAAAGACGATTTATTGTATCAGTTTTTCTTTTTCAACGCTTTGCTACGGTTTCCTGCGCTCTCAGTACGTTTTGTTATGAAGCCAACACAACTCTGGTCAAGATTTGCCACGATTTTAATCACGTTCTCCCAAGTTCTGTTATGGCCACGATTTGAGCAAAATCTCCACGCTTGCAGCACGATTGGGTATAAAAAGGCTGGCATATTTTTAATCTACCAAAAACAATAGATGTTTCCTTGTTCAGTGTTGCAAACGTAATGGAGCTTTCAGAGCGTGGATACACATCGTGGGAACCGCGCGGGAACTAATCAGAGCGTGTATGCCTATTGGGATGTTTCTAGCAGAACGTGTCACAGCGTGATGTAATTACACTTGCCATTCAATGTATCTTGACGAATCGTAGTAGAGAGTGATAGAAACGTGGTGAACCTTGAAGGAATCGTTTTTCTAAGTTCATCAAGATCCCCTACGATGGTGCATCAAGTTCTGTTACGCTAAGTTACTGTCTGTTAAGGTCTACTACGATTCCCACATTCTCTCAAGATTTGGCGTCAAATCGGCATAATCGTGGCAAAGTTTTTGACAGCCAAAAATGTTGTCACGAACCTTACGATAATAACGATTCCACCACGTTCCCTCACGATCACTACGATTCGACCCCACACGCTCATCACGATCCTCTCAAATCGTGGAGATCGTAGACATTGTGGCCTAGTGTAAACGCAGCATAAAGAAGATTCGTGTTGATGGATGTACTCATTTATCTATGGATATTCTGCTTATGAGGAACAGGGTATCCATAAATAAATGAGTTCAAAATCAATTTTATGAGGGGGGTTATATATCAGTCTTTAACTCAGGGGAAAACAGGAAAACATTTTGAAAAGGAGAAAAATTGCCTATGGGATAAAGTTGTGTATTCATGTTTCAATTACTTTTCCAGTTGTTTTCAATTTGGATGTCTTTATATAAAGTAATAAAACAATACAGTTTTGAATACATTTAAAACAAATTATAACCATTGAACTTGTTTATCCATATGGTCTGCAAACCTGAAGAATTGTTAATTAATCTTCATATCAAGCATTAAACTTATGTTTTTTCCAACTTGTAATGTTGACAGAAATTGGTTTGGCTTAGACATCAAAACAAACTCTTAACCCTTTGTGGTTGGTGTTTGAATATTGGGATATTTGTATTATGTGTGATAAGGAATGAAATTATTATGAAAATAAAAAAATATTTTTTTATCAAGTACAAAATGTTGTGAAATAAGCTAATTCTGTACTTGTGGAACTGATTCAACTCGGAGATCAAACAAATGTTAATTAAACCCAATGATTATTTAATAAAATTAATTCATATTTGTTTTAAATTGCACTTCAAAGGAGAACCATTATATTTGTATTAGAAATAAGCTCACCTATTAAATAATCCAACCCAGTGATCAGACAATGATTAATTATAATTGTCAAATTAATTGTGTTAATCACTTCAAACAACAGGAAATCATTATAGTGATGATACTTGAAAGGGACCACACCTTTTCAAGTGTGTTTAATTGCAATTGATTTTGGTCATGTATTCTTTAAGTGATCATTAAATTAATTATAAACTTAATTTGTTAATTAATATCAAACAATGCACTGAACAATAAACTTAAAATGTATAAATAAAAAAGTTAACACATTAAGATATCATAGTCTGTGAAAAATCTCAACAAGCCACAGTCTTAAAGATAACCTAAAGAAATATAACTATAAAACCATGGATGTAGTATCAGCTGCTTCAAAACTCAGAGATCAGATTGTTGTTCTTGATGCTGCACAGAAACAGAAAGAGCTATTGGGTAAGTTACAATTGATCAAATATTATAGATTGTAACCATATTGTATGGACATTTTACACCAGTCTATATTTCGAGCCAATTTACATTGAACTACTAAAGAAATAAAAGTATTGTATTTACACATTAAAATGCTTTCTAGAAGTCACTATCATTATGCCATAACAAAATGTGGACAATCTAAATTTTATCGGGAGCTAAATTTTCATCTGTAAATATTCCTATGTGTGTTAATATTTTATGACATTCTTGTTTTTGTCTTTTCCAGATGAGCAGATCACATCCCTGAGCCAACAGTCTCTGATATCAAGTCTTGATGGTAATTCAGCTAGGAGTCTTCAACTGTCTCTACGTTTGTCCGTGTGCGAAGGTGTTCAACAGATCTACCAGCAAATATCAGACAAGAAATGGAATCAGGTAGGTTCATTATATATGTATGCTTTTATGAAAAAATTATGAAGCTATAGATATTATATAAATGTATAATAATAATCACACCTTCCTTTTTGTCACAATTTCAAAAGTGTGGGTTTAAATAGAGACACAGTAATTGAATAATTGTGATACAAGTTTATGAATTTATTTACCCTAGCCATGCATGGCGAGCAGAGATTGATATCATATAATATATGCTTTAATTTATGATTCAATTTATATTTCCAGGTTCAAACAACCGCCAGATCCTTTTTGTCAGATTCACACGACACAGCGATGACCTCATCACCACCAGGTGTCAGCACTAATACAGACAAAACAGCAGCGTCGTGGTCCAGAAGTTTCTGTGATTTCTATAGAGATCATTAAATAGCATTTATATAATAGCTATTGTTGTTATTGTTGTTATTGATGAGAGAGAATAAAATGTATAATATATGATGCTATTGTTTTTAATTGAAGCCCTTTTCACTGTTTGCCTAATTTTTGTGTAATTATTGCTTGTATGAAAGGGTTAACATACTATTTTCAGAGTGAGCCATCATTGCTTCGTTTACTTATATTAAAATTCATTGAATTAGGAAGCACTGCGGAAAACACTTAGCACTTTCCCACATACAGCAGATCTGCATCAATTGCAAATAACGCGAGCTGTCCATAAGACAGCATGCTCGATTATTTGCCGTTTGATTCTATAGTAAACAGTGGTTAATGAGATATGTGCATGATAGTACCTTGCATGCCAAACTTTAATCAAGGCCATACTACGGAATTCATACAAGACTTATCTAACTAGACTGTATGACACATCTGAAGACATGAATGAAGTTTCAAGTCAGTATCATTAGTGGTTACTGAGATATGTCCATGATAGTATGTTGCATGCAACACTTAAACCAACATTTCAAAGTCCAAAAAGAGGCATAATTGTGTCAAAATCTGATGTAGAGTTTTGGGACTTGTCCTGCAAGGTCATTTGATGATGCCAATAAGTGTGTGAAGTTTCAAAGCAATAGCATCTGTGGTTTGTGAGAAAAAGCCTTGCATGCAAAACTTTAACCAAATTTTCAAAGTCAAACAAGGGCCATAATTTGTCCTAAATTTATTCAAGAGTAATCTAACTTGACTTTCTGACACCCCTGAAGACATGAATGAAGTTTCAAGTCAATATTATTAATGGTTACTTGGTTAGTTACTGAGATATGTCAATGATAGTATCTTGCATGCAAAATTTCTAAGTCCAACAAGGGGCATAATTGTGTCAGTCGATCAATCGATCCAGTGTAATATCCCCCCACCCCTCGTTTTTGAAAAATATGATATTGGAACTTTTCAAAATATATAAACGAATTTCATGTTTATAATTTTATTGTAGGTTACCTTACATAGATGGTTGTATAATGTTGTCATCACTCAATAATGTGAATGTAAAAGTACTTTACAAATCATAATTTTTCAAAATTTGCAGACGAAGATAACCACGCATGTTTACATTGCTCTGTACTAGACAAAGTTCGACCCATAGCCCAATATTGTACTTAGGCTAAATAAAATAATAGGTGTGGTTCAGGGTACGCTGCCAAAAAAAAATAGGGTAGGTTTTTTAGGAAAAACCTTTTCCTCGATTGATTTGATTTAATTTATCAGATTTCGGTACGGGTCAAATTACGCCAAAAACATCTGTGGTCATGCTGATCAAGAGCCAAAAAGTCCATACAAAACTTTCTTTGAGTAAAAATGAGTGTGTATAGGATGCACTGGAAATGATTGATTTGATCACTTTTAGTATTGTGACCTTGTTGATAGTGAAAGTAGAGAACGCTAGACACCGGTTTAGTCTGGGCCCAAGTTGGTCCAAAATCTGGTGAATTCTTTCTTGCATAATGCATGACCCCCATTTTCTTTGGATTGTTTTAATGCTTAGAGGTTACTCTTTTCAATGATATACGGTGTTCCACATGAGAAAGGCTTAGAAAGTGTGACAATTCAGGACTGAAATTGGTCGATTTACATGGAAACAAAGAAGGAATTTTATTTGGTGTATTGTGACCTACAGTGCTTTTGCCTAGATCAAATTAAAAGTCAAGTTTGTGTCAACTGCAAATATTAAAGCATTCTAGGGTACTTTAAGGGGTGGGGTACAGTCAAATTGCTAGAAAACTGGGTGCCTGGAGTTGAATTTAGGCTCATGGGGGTATTCAGGCATTAATAGGTAATATATATAGCCACTTACATTTGTTTCCATAAAATATCCAGACACTACACTCCTCCCCCTCTTAACCTTTATGAGCCAGGCATCAACCTCAGCAATCCCACAGCACTCTCCAGCGCATTCCAGTTTACTTCTGACATCATTAAAGTAACATAAGAGGGGAAAAATGTCCGCCCAATGTGGGGCGCGAACACCTGTGATCCTCATAACACTAGCGTTGCGCTCTAACCAACTGAGGTAACCGGTCAATCATGTGACATCATGTCCAGACACTACAGAAACAGAGATGGAATTTATTTGGTGTATTGTGACCTTTTATAAATCAAAGCACTGAAAGTGCTCACAGCAAGGGGCTAACTGCAGATAACATTTGGACATGGATTTACCGATCCCAAAAGTCTAACTTGAACACTTTACACTAGCACTTTGTTAGTTAGCACTTTATATCCATATATTAAATGATAAAGGAGTAAAGCAAAATACTGTACACACAGTATGATGGTCTATCGATATACTAAAAGTTGGCATACACATGCGCATCTGCTATCTGGATAGTTTCTGCTTAGCACACCTCCTGGTTTACAATGGATTTTTAGCCGTGTTTTTTTTTAATGCAATTAACACATATACATTTCATATCAAACTCACAATAACCTAACAATGATAATTATAATGAGAGTCCAATTCTACTTTCAAAGCAGAAATAAAATCCTGTGTTATTTACATTTTCTTCAGCATGCAATGACTGAAATATTGTTAAAAGCGACATAAAACATCATACACACGATGTAATCGTTTCTTAGTGTTTCACAACGCATAGGTGAATATTTTAAATGCATTGCTTTTGAATTCATTTTAAATCCCAACATTTTGAAAGAGTTTATTGCAGCAGTGTTAAATGACAATTGCACCACTGATATCGGCAATTTATAAGACAAAAAATATTATATTTTTCTTATAAAAAAAATTATCTGCCCAAAGCGGGAATCAAACTCTAGTCAACATGCTAACCGCTACGTTATGCGGCCACTTCTATTCGGAGGATTTTATTTATATCATAATTATAAACCGATACACGAGTTAGCGAATTATTTAGTATTGAAGCGTTTTATCTTGATAAAAAACAAATGTCATTTAAATCATTTGTTTTATAATTGGGACTTGACTATCTTATTCCGTCTGCTGGGGTTGTTCAGGTTAATTTTAGTTGAGAATTTGATGTATTTACGCAGGAATCTAAAATGAAATACTCTAGTACTTAGATTCCTGATTTAACGTTACCGCTGAAAATACATTTTATTCAAAAGGATTTTTGGAAATTCCGACGCCTAGGCTCCCTTGCACATTTACCGTATATGTTATATTTTGTCAACTATTTATTTTATTATCATTTAAATAATTTGAATGTTTGAGTGTATATGTTATAATGGGACTCGAATATCTGAATTTGTTTTTGAGTCGGAATCAAAACGTTGCCTTTACTCCATTCGATTTACAATATTTAGGAATTACCAATGAACTTTATGCGCGATCAAGTATGTTAAAAGCGTAGAAATACATTTGAATTATTAATCATGTAATTCATATATTTTAACATAAAATTTCTTTCAAGTTATTTCTTTTGGGTTAGTGATGTTGAATCAAATTAATTTTCGGCTTCATCTGTCAACAATTTACCGCATTTTTATTTTTAGACGGGAACTATTGGCGGTACGAGATGACCAACATGGATATTAGCTGGCAACAGTCATTTCATTTAACAAAATATTCCACAAATCATCCACTTTCATTGACATTATGTACGATCTGCAATCACCAATACATCTATATGAAGTCGAGATGGTGCTCAGAAACGGAGAGCTGATGTAGAAAGACAGATGTGAAGTAATTCAATGCCGATATCGTAAAACGCCTGTCTAGATTCCAGTCTCAAAACGATGCGTCGTTTCGAAAATCAGCTACTATAGCAATTGGCTCTAACAAGCCCCTTGCTAAAAATGGTTTTCGTACCAAATATTTTTCTGGACTTATATCAGATTATTTTTTAAATAAAAATAGTTTGGGTAGGTGGGAAAAAAAGGGGTATGTAGGGAAACCTGAACCACACATTTTTATTTTTTTTGGCCTTACTAGAATATTTTTGGTGACGAACAGAAGATAAAATTATCTTATTTACTGATCTGTTTGTACGGTAAACATTGTTTTGTCTACATAAAAATAAACCTTTTACTTAAAAAAATGTTGTTTTGGAATTACCATGCTCAATTGATATCAGAAATACGCATACAACTTTCAATAAAGTGTTATTATACCTCTATACATGGGGCTTACTCGGTCATCATCAAAGCAAAATTTAAACAGATTTAGGGCTGCTGTTATTGAATTACTTTCTACCTTATACTCATTCAATCACATTAAATTATTTGGTTAAATTATTGAATAAGCTATCAATGGGTATGTTTGCTTTTTCATGCCGTTGTAAAAAAAAGGTAAAAATCGGCCGTTAAAAGTGCACACAAAATCTGCGCGATAAATAGAGGATATTTGTTTGTTTTGAGTGGATATGGAATATATCTCATCAAGACGTGATACAATTGAATATTTTCACGAGCGCGTAGCGCGAGTGAAAATGTTTAAATTGTATCACTTCGAGTTGAAATATATTCCATATACACTCAAAACAAACAAACTTTCTTTTTATTTAATGACAAATTGATGAAAAACAAATAATATACCCATTATGTATTTCTTTATATATAACTTGTGTAGTATAACATGACCGAATAGTAGGAAAATGACGTCACGTCAGCGGTTTGACGTCATAATGTTAGTCCCTTTGACGTCATTTATTCATATTCCACAGTGTGGAATAAGGATTTTATTTCACTGATAGAACACAGTATTTCATCACTTAGCATTAAATAATATCTCATTTTTTTGTGATGGAACTACATGTCAATTAGCCGTTCAGTCAGGAAATGGACTGATTGAAAATTGGTTACACTGATCAACTCGTAATTAGCAAGCTGCAAACAGGATTGTCACAGTTTGGACGTTTATCTTGTTTACGTCCCGGTAAGTGACTCTCCCGTAGGGTGTAAGAAGACGTTGTGTAATTAGTAGGATTTGATTGTATTCTCATTAGTGACATATAGCGTAGGTATAAGAGAAATTTATGAAAATATCTGGACCTATTTTTTAAGATTGAAATCGGTCTGGTGAGTTAAAAACTGGTCCAGACCGTCAAATTACCGGTCTTCTGGAGGCCTGCTGATAAGATGGGGGAATGGCAAAGGCAATGTTCCTCATCTAAAATTTAAAAGAATGCATCTATTTTTGCAATCTATTTACATGAAAAAAATCTGAATTCACAAGACCCTTTCCCTCATATAGACACTTTCTGAGGCCTCTGCAGCAGACGGCTTTCTAGAAAACATAGTGACAAATAAAAAAATTGCTCAAAATGAGCAATTTCTCCTTTTGCCACAATATTTTCCTCTTTTAGTCATAGATTATTCATTCAATTATAGAGATTTTCTATTTTTTGATAAAATATGTTCAAAGTCATCTGCTGCAGAATTGTCGTATGAGGGAAAGGGTTAATTGAATGTCCTGGATATGACTACCAGTACATGAGGATGGTGCTATTTTTGTGTCTGTCAGTGAATTTACCGCAGAAAATATCGTTTTGTTGTGGTGCTGCCTTAACCCTTAACCACATACAATTTACAAATCATCTGCAGCAGGTGGAAACATTTAAATTATGGAAACTCTCTATAAATGAAAGACTGGAACTTGTATGTCACCTGCCAATAAGTTGGTATGGGACAATGACGGAGAAGTGATCCCTATGTGTTATCCTTGTAGCATACTAGTACCTGCATTTAATTCTGTGTGTTCAATACCAAGACGTTGTTTGACATTTTCTGCAACCTTGAGCATTTCAGGGCTTGTTTTAAAGTTTTTAAGTTCTGCATGATGGGTTTTATTCTTCTCTACAGCATTGATGTACATTTGACAAGATTCATGGAAACGTAAAATCTTGTCATTTATATCCGGCACAAGATTGTCATGAGCTTCATCCAGTATAATTTCTGTCAAACCTTCATAGAAAGCAGCTGTACTGTCTTTGCACCTTTCCTTACTTGATGTAATAAACTTTGCTTTATCCATCCTATGACCAAATAGTTGTTTAAGTCTAGTCCCCATTCTCTGGCCCAAAAGGTAGAGTTCATCTTCCCCTTCATCGACAAGCAACTTTTCTGATTCTTCTGGGAAACTGTTTTCCCACTGTTTCAAGAAAGGCATGATTTTTGTATTTTTGACGATAAGTAAAAGTTTCTGGTGTAATTTCGACATGTTCCTGATGTCTTTTAATCCCGGAAACCTGGCTCCGTGCCTAAAGAAAATTTGTGAGTTTACTGCTGTACACCGACGTCCATCAAAAGTGGTCTGCATCCATTCATTTTCCGGTACCGGTTTCTCTATATCATATATCCACTTGTATGCAGTTTTGGTTGAGAAAATGTCTTTTCTGAATTCACTTTGACCTCCATGCAGCAATAAAATAAGAAGAAATAAAGAACAGATCGTCTGCAAACCTGTCATTTTTTATTTTTATTTGTTGTTTGTTGTTGTTGTTCGCACGGTTGTTGTTTGGGGGGGGGGGGGGGGGGGGGGGGGGGGGGGGGGGGGGCTGTGTTGTTGTTTCATTTCCTTTTTATTGCATTTTGTATGCGAATATACAAATAATGTATACAATTTATTATTTCTTTTTGTATTCTAAGTTAAAATGTCTGAATATTTAATCAATTACAACTGAATGATCGATTATGCAGACTAAAGTCTCACTACGTTTACACTGGGGTTGGAGGATCGAAAATTCTCATCAATTTCGTGAGAAATACTTTGTTGTAAAAAAAAAAAAATCTGACAAAAAGGGAAAGAATGATGAAAAGGCATGCAACAGTCGCATATATATAAGAGTTTGAATTGATTTGCTTACCTACAGACACGACAGTTAAAGTGAGGTTTTTTAGAATATAACATCAGTAGAGATTGACTAAAGCAAACCTAGATTTTAAAACATAAATTTAAATGGAAAAGGAGAAATTGCTCAAAAAGTCAAATAGGTCTCTTCCTCTGGATGAAGTATCATCATGAGCTCAAGGGGATTGGCTTCGAGTATATTTATTAACCTGTAGACACAAATCATTCTGTGTTTACACAGTTGACAGATGGAAGGAATTGACAGAATAATTTGTAATTGGCAAGTTTGTATTTAAAACACTTTATGATAGATACAGTACCTTGTCATATAAGAAATAATATTTAGAAATTTGACTGTACATACTGATTTGTTATAAATTAAATTCAACCATTAAACCGTAAGTGAATTAAATTTCATATTTTTCTGTAAATATGAAAATTTTATGTAGAAGATGAGTCACAGGACTAACAAAATCAATCAATTTCCCAGGTTCAAACCCTGTCAGTGTCATAGTGTAACCCTGGCAGCTGAAAGAGTCCAACCTGAACTGGGCTCAAACTCGGTACCTCTTGTCCTGAAGGTGAACACTCTATCATTGAATTAACATCAACTACTACTCTATCTCGCGTCACTGCAGGTTATTAAATACGTTGGGGGGCCAATGTAACCCAGCTGAGAAATGTTGACCCAACAAGGGCTCAAACTCGGGACCTCTTGTCCCTGAGGCAAACACTCTACCACTTCTCTATAAAAGCTAGCTCCATATCAAGGCAGTATAAGTATCTCCTAATACAAACACATAGCTACAGAATTTTTGTCTATCTATGAGACAGACCACTATACTACAATGGCTCCCAATAATAGATTGTTCTACATGTACCTTTTGGATTTTACAAGCCAAATCGTCACAAGAACTGGTTAAATCACCAGGAAGCAGACATTGAACATGCTGAAATATTGATTCGCAATAGATGAAAGATAAATAAGTTTAACAAAGGAACTGTCATTGATGATCTGGCCAGAAGACCTTTCGGTGAACATGTCCTAAATGTTTCATGCCAAAATAATTATTTGCCAGTATTGAATACTTTTCAAGAATATTTAATCAAATTAATATGCAAATTACCAATAATAAATCAAATCATATATAATCAGTAACACAGCCTAACTATGCTCATGATAAGTTACAAAAGTAACAAAATGTATAGAAAATAAAACTTGAACAAATAAATTATGATGTAACAGACTTCATGTTAACAGAATGTTGATAAATTCCAGTTTATTCTGGATTTAATATAAGTTACAGCTGGTTGACTCTTACTACAAGTGTAAATTTGTTCTCAAAATGTGTTATGTGCAGCTTCAAAAGCTTGCGAGACTATACTAATTAAGAAAAGCGAATATAGAGTGATGAGATCAAATGATGGATTGTGAACAATACTAACTACCAATTCATACTTGTAGTTCAGCAGTTAAACCGGTTTATTTGTAACACTGTGACTGATTTCACTGAAGCAATATTATCCAAATAATTGATAGATGGAACTTGGAAGGCTATTTTCTAAGGATGTCGGCACCTGCTGCAAGGCTTTCACACTATGAGTAATACAGATGACTGGATTAATGATCTAATTGGAAGCTTGCACCAGAGCAACATACTGTACCTTCTATGGCTTTATTCCTGCCATCTGGTTGTTGTAATTAAGCTTAACTAACTAAAATATTGAATTCTGTTTTACAATTAACAAAACTTTATACTAACTTTCACCATTTCGGTACCTCAGACCTGGCTTAAAGTTAAAGTTTTCAACTCTCTAGTACTACGTTTAGATGTTTGGCGACTCACGTAGGGACTTCTGGTTCATTGTTCAACAACAGAATAATATTGAAACACCAATTATAACAATATAATGAGTCATTTCATATGTAGTCCAACTACACTCTTAAAAAAATTCCTTAGACGTCACATATAATGAATGGTAGGCACTAAACGGCTGTTCTCTCAAATCAAATAACCAATTGATCAGGTTTGTATGATTTAAAAGTCGAGATCCCTACTGTTAACAAAGATTCTATGATTTTCCCGAAACAGATGACTTAACTCTTATGAAGCAAATGACTTGCAAAATTGTAGGAAAAGGAGAAAGAAGTAATACTTTAACATTACCAAATTGGGTAAGTTATTGATCCATGTATTTTCCTTGATTGCAATATGCTTTATACTTACAGGTGTCAGTGGTGAAGTATTCAAAGTAAGATGTTTGTTTTAACTGAGATGAAGGATACAGTCCGTATTCCACCATGGAGGTTCGACAAAGATATCAATGAAGCTGTGACTGAAGCATTAAACAAAAAATTGGCCAACAAGGTAAACTGATCAATTTGATAATTAACCCTTTCCCTCTATTGTGATACCCTTTGCGTTGTTGTCATCGCCACAAAACATCAACATTTTACTAGAAGATTCTTTAATTGTACATTGACTTGATCCCATTTAGACTGCATATTTGATTGATTGATTGGGGTTTAACGTTTTTTCAACAATTTTTCAGTCATATCACGGCAACCAGTTTACCTACTCATGTGTTTCCTGTCTTTCTCACACCAGTACTCCACACAACATACTTTCCAAGCAACTGGCTGCTTTTCCACATAGACTGTTAGCCCATTTGTGAAAGACGAATAACGTTTCAACCTTGTCACAGGGACTTTTGTCAAATGTCAGAAAGAATGTTGGCCGAGCTGGGGTTCAAGCTCACAACACTGGATTAACACCTCTAGTCGCTACCGACTGAGCTACAGGGGCTCGGCCCCATAGACTGCATATATGCTGTCTTATTGGAATTAACACTGGTCACAGTCTTTTGAAGACCTTTTTCCCTTGGCTGAGGCTGAATTAGTACATGTACTTCTATATTACTGTTACAGGTTGTCCACAATTTGGGACTGTGCATTTCGCTATGGGATATACAGAAACAAGAAGACAGTTATATATTTCCTGGGGACGGTTCTCACCACACAGTGGGTATGCGTTTTGATTGTTTTAGGCTATCTCAACTCTCCCACTTCCATGATTATAGATAACCGATAACCCTTTCCTTTATATAGACAACATTTACACACTTTGGCAACAGATAAATATTGAAAACAATGTGGTGGAAATTGCTTAAAATGAACAATTTCCCTTTTTTTCACATTGTTTTCAAGTGCAACCGATTTACTTCCGATTTTTTTTTTAGCTCACCTGAGCACGAAGTGGTGAGTTATTGTTATCGCCTTTTGTCCGGCGTGCTTCGTGCATCAACATCTTCTCCTCTGTAACCAGTGGGTCAATTGTGATGAAACTTCACAAAAAGCATCCTTTCAATGTCCTCACCAGAATTCCTTCAAATTTTTGGATCCATGCAGAACTCTGGTTTCCATGGCAGCCAAACGAAAAAAGCTTTGTAGCACTCTGGCCAGCTACATCAAATTGTCCACGAGGAAAACACAGGTAAATAAACGAGATCGTATAGTGATACATTTATTTATTTAAATAGGTAAACTAGAGTCTCATGACTCTCTCTCTCTCTAAGGCCTAACTATCATTCTCTCACTCTCCCCAGAGAGCCCATACGTCTCCTCCTTATCTCTGCATGTCTCTCTATCTATGCAAATCTCTCCCCGCTCCCTCAAAAACATACATTTATATACTACAGGGCTGGCGCCGTGTACACGTGATATCCCGTATATAGTTATACCCTCATGGATCTAATATCTCACATGTATACCTCTATACCTTTACCCTCATTGTGTTACATTCGTCCCCCTCTTAACAAATTTTCACCCAGAAAATTGTTCAAATATAAGTAACACAATGGGTTGACGCAGCCCTACACATTTGAAAATAACTATAATAAACAGTGCATGCATAAACTAAACACTACATGTTATATGCACAATTACAAATATCAAAACAAAATCTTAAAAACCAAAGTCTGCAGTTATAATCAAGTAGCCAAAGAATAAATTGTTCATTTGTCCCAACCAGATGGTTGAAGCACGGCGTTGATATCGGTTGTGGGTAAGGATCATAAATGTCATAGTAACTTCTCCAGGAATTTCATTCAATAATCTTAACAGGTGGTCATTATAAACGTGATAATGATTCATTGATAATCTGTCTGTAAAGAGAAAGTCCAGTCTCCTACGTTTAATCAACAGCTGGCGTTATCTTCTAGAAAAACAATATACCCACAGGTATGTATCTAAAACTGTTGATTCCCCGGTTTGTTAGTATTTTTCCCGCTCTTTATCATTTTAATGGACACTTAAACATGTGTCCATCACCAGGCAGATCACCGCACAGCTCATTATAGTTGTGCCGTGTTAGCACAAACACAACCCTGACTTTACGATGATATTTTATGATCTCGATGAGATTATACTGTCCACACACGTAGTATAGGGTTACAATAGATATACAATTCTATATACTGCAGCTTAACTGCTACAAACACATTAAACATAGTTAGTTCTTTTCCGGAACATCATGAGCCCCTTTGCTCAAAAACAAACTCGGAAACATCATACAGGTATTCTCTAGGCGTCCCCACGTACCCTGTTAACCCTTCTCCGGACGGCACTGAAACGGTTGGCGGTTGGTTCCCGCCATTATCCATCGTTTGGAGTTCACATCATTGTGAACCGCTTCATTCCGCCCTTTTGTCATCCATTTACGTAAACAATTTGGCAGACAGTTCATTAAAACACTACATTTTTATTTTAACAACCTATTCATAATATGACTGACCACTATGGCACTACCCAAGCTAACGTAATACCAAGCGCTACGCGACAAACTTACTTCAATTTTTCTGAACCTTGTCAATTCTAAGCCTTTAATTAACCTATCGATAGGCAAGTACCCTATTTCTGATAAAGTCGTGGAAATTTGAATTTCAGAAAAGTTTGCAAAACTCCTACAACAGACGATGCTGCGAGTGTGAAATACTCTATTGATGCAGTGCATTCCTGTTTGAGCTCCATTAAATCAATAGGTGATTTAACTTCAAATTTCGTATGCTGATCAGTACATACGAACTCGAATGTAGATCCACCCTAGAAATAATAACCCAATTGTATAAATGGTAAACTATAGGTAAGGTTCCCATGGTTACCGAAGTCAGACAATGTTTATTGGACAGGATAAAGTGGTTTCGGAGATATAATTGGTACAGGTAGACATACCTCGTATTGTTCGTCAAGCCTTATCATTGGTATTGACAGCACACTCATTATTTTCCCCTCTATAAACACCGTTTTGCTCGTTAATTGTCTATAACTTTACGGTTTCAACTGAGTGCGATATGGTCTGAGCTTAATAGGCGGGTACATACCTGTATACATTTTCATTCTAACATCTGTGTCTGCACAGATTTCTCTATTTTTATACCCCCGATAAACGAAGTTTAGAGGGGGTATATTGGAGTCACCCTGTGGTTGGTCGGTCGGTCGGTCGGTCGGTCGGTCGGTCGGTTGGTCCGTTGCGATTTTCCTTGTCCGGAGCATAACTTTAAAACTAATTGTTGGAATTTAATAAAACTTCATAGGATGATACAACACATTGAGAGGAAGTGCGGTGTATAGGAACCATAACTCTATTTTACCTAAATACAGAGTTATTGCCCTTTGTTACTTTTTCTTGTCCGGAGAATTACTTAATAACTAACAGATGGAATCTAATAAAACTACATACAATGGTAGAGCATAATCAGAGGAAGTGCAGTATACAAGAACCATAACTCTAATTTACATAATTACAGAGTTATTGCCCTTTGTTACTTTTTCTTATTCGTAGAGTCTTGTCCGGAGCATAACTTTAAAACAAATTGTTGAAATTTAATAAAACTTCATAGGATGATACAACACATTGAGACGAAGTGTGGTGTACAGGAACCATAACTCTATTTTATCTAAATACAGAGTTATTGCCCTTTGTTACTTTTTCTTGTCCGGAGAATTACTTAATAACTAACAGATGGAATCTAATAAAACTACATACAATGGTAGAGCATAATGTGAGGAAGTGCAGTGTACAAGAACCATAACTCTACTTTACATAATTACAGAGTTATTGCCCTTTGTTACTTTTTCTTGTTCGTAGTCTTGTCCGGAGCATAACTTTATAACTAATTGTTGGAATTTAATAAAACATCATAGGATGATACAACACATTGAGAGGAAGTGCGGTGTACAGGAACCATAACTCTATTTTACCTAAATACAGAGTTATTGCCCTTTGTTACTTTTTCTTGTCCGGAAAATTACTGAATAACTAACGGATGGAATCTAATAAAACTACATACAATGGTAGAGCATAATCAGAGGAAGTGCAGTGTACAAGAACCATAACTCTACTTTACATAATTACAGAGTTATTGCCCTTTGTTACTTTTTCTTGTTCGTTGAGTCTTGTCCGGAGCATAACTTTAAAACTAATTGTTTGAATTTAATAAAACTTCATAGGATGATACAACACATTGAGAGGAAGTGCGGTGTACAAGAACCATAACTCTATTTTATCTAAATACAGAGTTATTGCCCTTTGTTACTTTTTCTTGTCAGGAGAATTACTTAATAACTAACTGATGGAATCTAATAAGACTGCATACAATGGTAGAGCATACTCAGAGGAAGTGCAGTGTACACGAACCATAACTCTAATTTACATAATTACAGAGTTATTGCCCTTTGTTACTTTTTCTTGTTCGTAGAGTCTTGTCCGGAGCATAACTTTAAAACTAATTGTTGGAATTTAATAAAACTTCATAGGATGATACAACACATTGAGAGAAAGTGCGGTGTACAGGAACCATAACTCTATTTTACCTAAATACAGAGTTATTGCCCTTTGTTACTTTTTCTTGTCCGGAGAATTACTTAATTACTAACAGATGGAATCTAATAAGACTGCATACAATGGTAGAGCATAATGAGAGGAAGTGCAGTGTATACGAACCATAACTCTAATTTACATAATTACAGAGTTATTGCCCTTTGTTACTTTTTCTTGTTTGTAGAGTCTTGTCCGGAGCATAACTTTAAAACTAATTGTTGGAATTTAATAAAACATCATAGGATGATACAACACATTGAGAAGAAGTGCGGTGTACAGGAACCATAACTCTATTTTACCTAAATACAGAGTTATTGCCCTTTGTTACTTTTTCTTGTCCGGAAAATTACCTAATAACTAACAGATGGAATCTAATAAACCTACATACAATGGTAGAGCATAATCAGAGGAGTGCAGTGTACAAGAACCATAACTCTAATTTACATAATTACAGAGTTATTGCCCTTTGTTACTTTTTCTTGTTCGTAGAGTCTTGTCCGGAGCATAACTTTAAAACTAATTGTTGGAATTTAATAAAACTTCATAGGATGATACAACACATTGAGAGGAAGTGCGGTGTACAAGAACCATAACTCTATTTTACCTAAATACAGAGTTATTGCCCTTTGTTACTTTTTCTTGTCCAGAGAATTACTTAATTAACTAACCGGTGGAATCTAATAAAACTGCATACAATGGTAGAGCATAATGAGAGGAAGTGCAGTGTACAAGAACCATAACTCTTATTTACATAATTACAGAGTTATTGCCCTTTGTTACTTTTTCTTGTCTGGAGAATTATTTAATAACTAACAGATGGAATCTAATAAAACTACATACAACGGTAGAGCATAATCAGAGGAAGTGCAGTGTACAAGAACCATAACTCTAATTTACATAATTACAGAGTTATTGCCCTTTGTTATCCAAAAATGAACAAAACAAGAATAACCCGATCCATAACATTGTCCTTTTAAGGTGGGGTTTCTAAATATTTCACAACCTTTCCTATCAGGGCGGCGTTCGGGGGTATTAATCACATTCAGTGATAGTTCTAGTTACGCTTTATTTTAATGACCTGTTGTTTGTATATCGGCGGCGCGTCGCAGTTAACGAACTCAGTTTTCTCGGAGAAACGACCCCAGGAAAGTTTAACAACAGCATTAGTGATAAGCACTCTGGGCTTGTTTCCAACGTAACCCTTTTCAAATGAGGATTTTTCGAATGTTTAAATACCTGACAATAACAAACATAAACTGTTTGCGGAAGGGTCTTTATTTTTGATTGAGTGCGATCATACCTCGGCACAAGAATTTAGAAATATGTTCTCTATTTTTGTTTCCAAAATTTGAGAAGAAGTGAATCTGAGCCTACACCTGAAGACTTTATAAAAATAGTATATTAGTTCTGTTTGTACAGCCAACTACCCGATTACTACATACGGAAAGTATTTGCGTTAAAATGTTGCCCTGACTTATGGATTCCAGAAGACACATTGCTTCTTTTTCCACATTCCCAAGCATAGTGGCCTGGCTCTACGCATTGATAACAGATAGCGCTTTTTCTGTATCGACCCTTATCTTGCCTGACTTGCGCAAGACGTACTTGCCCGTAACTGTTCCGCGCTCTACAATCTGCAATGAGGTGCTCTATCTTGTGACAGTAGTTACACTTAATTTTCTGTCGATAGTGATCGACCTCCATCGGGACGGCCTCATCAACTTGATGATTTTCTCTTGGCGCGTGACCCGTTCGCAATTGAAATCGCATACGAAGAATCTGTCCTCGCTATATCGTAACCGCGTTCTGAAATAGTTGTAGGATTTCCCTCATTATTTTCATTTTAAGCAAAGCATCTTCCCCCATACTTAACATTCGCTCGGCATAAACCTGTACTTTAAGAGAATCTCCCCTGAGCCCATCAAAAGCGTCTTCCCCCATATTTAACATGCCCTCGGCATAAACCTGTACTGTTTCCCCCGTTTTTTGACTAATTTTCCTCAAAATCAGCAGCGCATGCTGAGAATCTACTACTTCGCCAAACCGCGTTTTTAACTCCCCCTTAATTTGATTCCAGGTGTGATCAGCATACTGTTCAATATATCGTTTTATGAAATCACTGACAGGGCCTATGCTTGCCTGATATGCTATATATTTCACCCTTTCATTAGATCTTCTAGTAAACGTGCCAAATTGTTTAATACTTTTAATCCATTCTTTAAATTCTTTTAGTTTACTACCGTCAAATCTTTGAACAACTTTCGCCACGCCTTGAGCCCCCATAGTGGTATTTAAATTAGTCATGTGTCCATCTACAGACTGAAACAACTCTAAAAACATTTTTTCTGTCATTTTGCCTTGCCAATTACGTAAAAGGAATAACAAAAGATTGCAACTTACGATTCACTGGCAAACGTCTCTGGATGGCTCAATACGGCAACACAATTGTCAAAGTGTCCAACACTACATTTCACATCAGGTCAAATTGTCAAAGTGTCCAACACTACCTTTCACATTACTACGCACATCATGTCTGACACAACACAAGTTCGATTATCCATTGTTACGGCACCAAATAACTTATGTAGCACTCTGGCCAGCTACATCAAATTGTCCACGAGGAAAACACAGGTAAATAAACGAGATCGTATAGTGATACATTTATTTATTTAAATAGGTAAACTAGAGTCTCATGACTCTCTCTCTCTCTAAGGCCTAACTATCATTCTCTCACTCTCCCCAGAGAGCCCATACGTCTCCTCCTTATCTCTGCATGTCTCTCTATCTATGCAAATCTCTCCCCGCTCCCTCAAAAACATACATTTATATACTACAGGGCTGGCGCCGTGTACACGTGATATCCCGTATATAGTTATACCCTCATGGATCTAATATCTCACATGTATACCTCTATACCTTTACCCTCATTGTGTTACAGCTTCTCCTAAATTGGTTGGCTGATTTTCAAATAATTTTGTAGAAATGTTCCTTGGGTGACCCTCTATCAAATCCCTACAAGTCATGTTGAATGGTCAAAAAACATGGCCGCCAGAGGGCGGGGCTTTTTTGCCTCATATGGCTATAGTGGAAACTTAAAAATCTTCTTCTCCAAAAGTGTCAGGCCAATTTTCAAATAATTTTGTAGACAAGTTCCTTGGGTGACCCTCTATCAGATTCATAAAAGCCATGTTGATAGGTCGAAAAACATGGCCGCCAAGGGGCAGGACTATTTTGCCTTATATAGCTATAGTGAAAACTGAAAATATCTTCTCCTCCGAAAGTATCAGGCCGATTTTCAAATAATTTTGTAGAAATGTTCCTAGGTTGACCCTCTATCAGATTCCTTCAAGCCATGTTGATTGGTCGACAAACATGAAACTTTCCCTGATTCATTTGACACCATTGCAATAGACCAATTTTGAAAACATTTCAGATAGAGAATAAATTGCTTCAAATTATAAATTATTTCTATTAACTACATACATGTATGTACAAGTCTCTCTGAAATTCTACATCCAATACTTTTTCCTCAAATATATATAAGCAAACCATGAGACATCTCTTTAAAACAGCATATCTAGTATATAATAATGTAATCATCTATGAAAAGTTTTAAATTAAACATTTATTATCTTTCAGTTCATTTTCGTTATTTAGTCTTCAGACCATTTGTAGATGAAATTTTATTGGGAAAAATCAAGTCTTGCAGCAAAGATGGTGTTCATGGTAATATTTTTTATTTTGTTTTTATGTGTCAATCTTCTCAACTGGTTGTTTTCTCAATATTGAAGTCAATTAACTGAAAAATCATGAGGAAAGCATCCATGTGTAATCTTCTTGTAAGGGAATTTCAGTTAAAGAATTAGTCAATATTGTGAAATATTTTTAAACAAATAATGAATATTGTAACAATACTTAGCCTTTCCCTGATATAGACGCTTTCTGACACCTCTGTAACGGACGACTTTTGTAATATATGTTGACAAAGGAGAATTTGCTCAAAACAAGCAATTTCTCCTTTTGTCGCCATCTTTTCAACTGTATTCAATTATTGTACTTTCATTTAAAGGGAGTTACCAAAACATTTCAGTTATGTGGTCTGCTGCAGAGTTGTTGCATGTGGGAAACGGTTAAAGAAAATTTGAGCCTTTTCAGGAGAAAAAGTCTAAAGTTTGCATTTCTTAACAGTGTAGGTTCAAATTAACCTGTCCATCTGCTCAGTATAAAATAACTCACACAAAGTAACTGAAGCTTCTAACAAGCTTATTTAAGTACTATGTACATAGTGTAGAAGTTGATAAGACTGTGCAAAATGCTCAAGCTGATCTGGTTCTACATTGTTCACAAGTCATCTTTTACTTTTTCCCTTGAACAGGCTAATTTTTTAGCTCACCAGAGCACAAAGTGCTCAAGGTGAGTTATTGTGATCACCTTTTGTCTGTCGTTCGTCGTCAACATTTTTGCTTGTTAACACTCTAGAGGCAACATTTTGCATCCAATCATCTTCTCCAAAAGTGTCAGTCCAATTTTCAAATAATTTTGTAGACAAGTTCCTTGGGTGACCCTCTATCATATTTCTAAAAGCCATGTTGATAGGTCGAAAAACATGGCGGCCAGGGGGTGGGACTATTTTGCCTTATATAGCTATAGTGAAAACTAAAAATATCTTCTCCTCCGAAAGTGTCAGGCCGATTTTCAAATAATAATCTAATGTGATATCTAGGCCAAGTATGAATATAGGTCATGTTGGGTCAAAAACTAGGTCAACAGGCCAAATTGAAGAAGAATCTTGTTAAAACTCTGGAAGCTGCATATTTGGCTTGAGCATGTTGAAACTTTGTCAGAATAGTTGTCTTGATGATATCTACGGTAAGTTCCAATATGGGTCAGGTCAGGTCACTAACTTAGTCACTAGGCCAAATTGTAGAACAATCTAGTTAACACTATAGAGATCGCATTTTTGACTTGAGCAGCTAGAAATTTTGTCAGAAAGTTTGTCTTGATGATATTGCCATTGGCGCTGAAAGATTTATGTCTTAAATAGTCCATTCTCAGGTGAGCGTTTCCAGGGCCTCATGGCCCTCTTGTTTTAATTCGAAATAACAGTCCTTGAACTAACATAAAAACATTTACTTTTTAAAGCAATGGAAGTTTGTTCAGTATTATGAGGTCACTGTATTGTACTATGAGTTTTCTTTTTGTAAACAAACAAAAAAATCTCTACAATCTTGCTAAATATATCAAGGAAGCTATACTATGTCAATTAGAAAAAATACCCTTGATGATATTGCTGTTTTTTAACGTATAAATATTAACGTTGAATTGTTTGTATTTGTATGTAATTTTGTGTATTAATGTATTATGTCTGTCTTTGCCATATAATTGTTTTGTAAATGGCCAAAGGCAAAAATATTGCTGTTGTCAATAAATATGAATGAATGAATGAATGATGAACTTTTTATTTCAGTTTCCATGGGTTTCTTTGATGACATCATGATTCCATCAGATGCTTTGCAACATCCAACAAGATTGTATCCTTTCTGTTTAACGTTACCATTTCAGAATCATCTGATTTTAGATCAACAAAAAACAAAATAATCAAACAAGAAACACAACTACTTGACATGCTTTTGTCATCAACAAACTTGATAAAAAGAATTATAGCTCAAGCGTGCATTGTAATGTTACTTCTGATAATTGATCTTGACCCCGTTCTGTATGTTTAGAACCTCCCAACTGTGTTCCTATTAATTAAGTTAAACAAGCCTGAGTGACTTTCATACTATTTAATCATCAATTTATGCACATGAAAAACAGTTTACCAGAAAACAATTCTATAAAATTCACAATATCGACTTGTTTATGTCAATTTAGTCTCTCCTTCTTCTTTTTTAGCAAAGTTTATGTCTAAAAGTGGCAATTGAACTCTTTGACAGATTACTCATTTCCATCTCATGAACATTATACTTATGTCATTTACTCTCTTATTTTTCCACTCCTCATGTCGTTCTAACCCTATACTTTGATTTGGACCTGTTCTGCCAACTGTTTACTTCATAGTATCATTCTCTCCCCCCAAACTTGCACTGATTTTCACCTTTAAATAATATTCCAAATCAGCATAAATATCCCCATGCAATGAGGTAGTGGAGGGAATATATGGATCTGCCTGTACGTATGTATGTGTCCCAACTATGTTATCGCACTAGCAACTTCAATTCTTATCCGATTATTATGATAGTTAACATATATTCACAAGCATTGCCTCTTGAACGAGTTTCCATTTCACTGACCTAGGTCAAAGGTCGAGGCCAGTGACTATATAAGTGTCCAAACAATGTCATCGCTCTAGCTACTTAATTTGTTATATGTTTGTTATGAAACTTAACATATGTTCTCAAGCATTGCCTAAACCTTTAGTACGAGTTTGCGTAGATTAATGTCACAGTGACTATAATAGGTCTGTACAAATAACGTCATCATTCTAGCACTTTCATTTGTTGACAGAGTTCCTTCATACTCAGGTTCAGTTCAAGAGAGCTTGGACAGTACGGCATTTCATCTACCTAGCTCAAAGGTCAAGGCAGCAGTGACTGAAATATGTATGTACAATACAACGTCATCACTCTAGCACTTGCATTTGTGGATAGATTTCTATCAAAATGCTTACACAGTTTCGATGTCAGGAGAGCATGGACAGGTTCATATTTCAACAACAAAGATTGAAGGTCAAGGTCACAGTGACTTTAATATATCCGTATGAAACAACATCATCATTCAAGTATTTTCAGTTGTGGACGGAATTCCTTCATACTTCTATGTTTGTGTTTTACTGACCTAGGTCAAAGGTCACAGTGACTATACGAAACGGCGCTGCAAGGGATTTGTTTTGTCTGCAATGCTCTTATTAATGTATGACAAACTGCTAGTTCTTTCCATTGAGATGTTCATATTACAAAATGTATCTAATCAAAAAATCTCTCTTTTCCCTCATACTGTGTTTATTTTGCATCTTAAAATTACACTTCATTTATGAAATTTTGACTTTTTTCCAACTTAGTTAAGTTTTGTAATTGCTTGTTGATCTTAAGCTTTACCCATTCTCAAACAAACTGACGATCCAGATGAGACGGCACATATATAGATTAATCGGGTTCATCACTGTTTTCAAAGGGCCTAGCATGTAATATTAACCTTAACAGTACATGATCAGTGATGAGAATGAGCAGCTGTGGGCGTGGGAGTATGAGCTGGAAGACGGTAAACATGACTTATTTATGGATATCGGAGAAGATATCAGGTTAGTGTACTAATAAAACATTGTGGCAAAAGGAGAAATTGCACGTTTTGTGCAATTTCTTCTTTTGTCACTATGTTTTCAAAAAGCTAATATACATGTCTTTTCTTATCCCCCGCCAGATGGGATATTGGCTTGTCTGGAGCCATATATAAGGCATGATTGGATGGATTTGATAAAAACTATATATACTTGTTAACTACCATAGGGAAATGTCAAACGGCAAGTTTCACTAAGATTGCCTAAAAACACCAGAGTTTTGTTTCGTTTTAACTTATTTTGTATCATGGTTTATATCGCAATTACCTTGTGAACACTACAGTCCAAAATGAACATCCAATCTGCATGAAAGTTTATTAGAACTCTCATCTCCATCAAATTTCTGTCAAACTCTAATTATTTTACTTACATGGGGTAAAAAACATAAGACAAATTTTGTAAAAAAGTGATGAACACTCTAAAAACCTCCATCATATATGTTCATCAGAAGATTCATCTCCATCAAATTACTGTTGGGTTCATAACTGGGTCATGTTGGGTCAAAAACTAGGTAACCAGGTCAACTTTTAGAAAAACCCATGACCAAATTAAAGGCCAGATTCATCTCTTATCAAAGTCCAATCAGGTTTGAAACTGGGTCAAGTGGGGCCCAAAACTAGTTAAACACTTGCCTGAATATAGACAAGATTTGACACCTTTACGATTATATATAATTCCAAGTTTTCGATTATTATGATTGATGGTTCCTTAAGCAGACCAATCATAAAATATTATATTGGGTAGATATTTTATTTGCTTAACCCTTTCCCTCATATAAATGCTTTCGGATGCCTCTGCAGCAGACAGCTTTTTGAAAACATAGTGACAAAAGAAGAAATTGCACAAAACGTGCAATTTCTCCTTTTGCCACAATGTTTTCCAATTTTAGTCATAGGTTATCCATTTAATTTTGGAGATTTTCTATGTTTTGACAAAATAAATTCAAAGTCGTCTGCTGCAGAATTGTCGTATGAGGGAAAGGGTTAACAATGATATTGATATGAAACAAAGCCATGGAGAGCACACTACCAAAACAACTGTTGACATAATGTGTCAATAATTCTGTAATAAGAAGCATCCAACAGCCTTTGTGGTTAAATGGTTGGAACGTCTGCTTTGAGAGCTGGAGACCAGGGTTCGATCCCCACTGGAGACATACCAAAGCCTTAAACAATGATAGTAATAGCTTCCCTCATTGAAGCTCAGTGTAGGGGGAATAGCATTATGACTGATTGGCTGGTATCAGGATAAGCACATCAGCAGTACTGATAATTTGTCCAGGAAACACAACCAAATACAAACATATTATTATTGACTGAGACAACATTGGTGTGAACATTAAACAGAATCCTGCAGAATATTACCTGAAATAAGGCACTTTTTCTAACTCGTATAATAAAATCTAAGGAAAGGAATGAAATATGTGGAAACGTTAAATTTTTAACACAGAACGAATTGTCAGCAGAGTTGAAACATTGTGGCAATAGGAGATATAAATTACTCCTCATGAGCAATTTTTCCTTTTATCATAATGTTTTCAAAAGTCATCTGTTGTAGTTGTACTTAAAAGTATCTGCGTGTGTGAAAGGGCTAGAGTAAATTGTATATAATGAGCATTTTCGGCTATTTTCTTTGAGTTTCGCAATAAGTTTTCTGTTGACTTGCCAAATGTCAAGGAAATATTTTAGATTAATTGGACTCATTGCCTAGTTTGTTCCGTATGTCTTGTTTTTTCTCCTCAGATTTCGAATGGTTGATGGACTATTTGTAGATACAAGTCCAACAGGCCCAGAAACTGTTAATAAAGATCAGACGACTGAAGTCAGTGAAACAGAAACCAAAAAATCACCTTATTCCATTACAGTAAGTTTTCTTTATGTAAACCCTTTACCTGATACAGATTATTTCTAATGTTATTAGAAATAGAAAAATGGTAATATATTTAATAACTTTAGTTACAGTTGACAAAATGTAAACCAAAAAGTGTTTGTAGTAAGTATTTAAAGATCTTTAATGGAATTGTGTGTTTGGGCTTCTGGGTTTAAGTTCACTGTTATTAAAAATAGAAAAATGGTAATATGCTCAAAATTACAGTGGACATAATGTAACCAAATTATTAAGTGCCTGTGGATAATACATATTTATAAAAACTTTTTATTGAAATTGTGTGTCGGGATCATTGGAGCAAGGTCAAGTTTTCTTTCTCTAAACATAGAAAAATGGGAAAAATACAATATCTTAAGTTGCAGTTTAATTATTTTGACCAATTTAGTGTGTAGTGACTAGTTATGAAAACCTTTTGTGGGATTGTGTTTCTGGCTCCTTGGATCAAGGTCATGGACACTGATACTGAAAAAAGAAAAACTTTACATCTTTATTTACATTTGATATACCCTCATTTGTCGTGTATAGTGTAGTAATGACTTAAATATATTTTAAAGACTATGGTTTGTACACAAATACTAGGGCTGTAACGAAACATTCGAATATTCGATATAACCGAATACAGGTCTGTAAGATACGTATTCGTTATTCGCCTCATCCAGAACCGAACATTTACGAATATAATCAAAAGCTGTATGATTTAAACTAAATTCAATGTAATTTAACTTCAAACATAACAAACCTTTTGTCACTCTTGCAAACCTCTTTAGTTTTATAGCGCATTCAGCGCTATATTTATATAGTACCCCAGTTTTTCATTTTCTCAAAATATATTTGATGTTGTGTTCACTACGTTTTATTTCGACATACGTTTATGTGTGTTTAAAATGGGTTTTTTATGAATTTTTAGTTATAATTCGATTGAAAATAGAGAATTCCCATTTATTGACAACCAAAACCCGTCAACAAAAAATGTGACCACACGGAAATTTAAATTATTAAATCTCCTGCCAAATATACGTCTCTTCTAATCATTTGAATTCTGATTTAATTTGTGTTTACATGTTGTTAAATTCATGACAATATTCGTGAATAAATATTCGTATTCGTTACCCTGTATTCGTGATACATATCGTATTCGCCACATAGTGTATTTGTTACAACCTTAACCCTTTCCCTCATATAGACGCTTTCGGACGCCTCTGCAGCAGACAACTTTTTTAAAACATAGTGACAAAAGAAGAAATTGCTCAAAACAAGCAATTTCTCCTTTTGCCACAATGTTTTCCGCTTTTAGTCATATGTTATCCGCTTTTAGTCATATGTTATCCATTCAATTATGGAGATTTTCTCTGTTTTGACAAAATATGTTCAAAGTCGTCTGCTGCAGAATAGTCGTATGAGGGAAAGGGTTAACAAATACTACCACTTATTCTTCAGAAATTTATAATATTTAACTAGCCATTTTTAGCTCACCTGTGCACGAAGTGCTCAAGGTGAGTTATTGTGATCGCCCTATGTCCGGCGTCCGGCGTCCATCAACATTTTCTCCTCTGTAACCGGTGGGTCAACTGGGATGAAACTTCACAGAAAGCATCCTCTCAATGTCCTCACCAGAATTCCTTAAAATTTTTGTGATCAATGCAGAATTCTGGTTTCCATGGCAACGAAATGAAAAAAACACCGAAAGTGTCAGGCCGATTTTCAAATAATTTTGTAGAAATGTTCCTTGGGTGACCCTCTATCAGATTCCTTCAAGCCATGTTGATTGGTCGAAAAAACATGGCCGCCAGGGGGGGCGGGGCTATTTTGCCTTATATGGCTATAGTGCTAACTTAAAAATCTTCTCCTCCAAAAGTGTCAGGCCGATTTTCAAATAATTTTGTAGAAATGTTCCTTGGATGAGGTCCTTCTATCAGATTCCTTTAAGCCATGTTGATTGGTCGAAAATCATGGCCGCCAGGGGGGGCAGGGCTATTTTGCCTTATATAGCTATAGTGCAAACTTAAAAAATCTTCTCCTCCAAAAGTGTCAGGCCGATTTTCAAATAATTTTGTAGAAATGTTCCTTGGATGACCCTCTATCAGATTCCTTCAAGCCAAGTTGATTGGTTGGAAACTATGCCCTCCAGATGGCGGGGCTTATATAGCTAACGTGAAAAAGAAATCAGGTGAGCGATTCCAGGGCCATGATGGCCCTCTTGTTTAGCTCAACTATTCGAAAAATATGAGAGCTATACTACTCACCCTGGTGTCAGCTTCCACGTCAAACCTTGGTTAAGGATTTGCATACAAGTTTTTAAATACTACTTGTATTGCATTGAAACTTTCTACAACCCTACCCAACTATCACACCTATGTAGATAAGCAAGTGAGATAACTTTATCCTTCATTTTATGCAAGTTAAGGCTGTTTTTGTGTCACCCTGCATAGCATGGTAGGCACTTAGTGATTGCTTTTTTTTTTGTCCGGCGTCTGTCTGTCCGTCACACTTTTTCGTCACTCTTTCAATGAGCAGGTGCAGGTGACACACTGTGCTCCGCGGAGCACTCGTTCTAGTTTAACTTAGAAATTCTGGTTAAAGTTTTGCATGCAACTAAATTAAGAGTCCATATCTCAGTATTTACTTGATGCATTGTATTGAAACTTTATACAACCATACCCAACTATCACACCTATGATGATTATCAAGTTAGATAACTCTATCTTGCATTTTATGCAAGTTATGGCCCTTATTTTATTTAGAAATTTTGGTTAAAGTTTTGCGTGCAACTAGATTAAGAGACCATATCTTAGTAACTGCTTGATGCATTGTATTAAAACTTTATACAACCCTTCCCAACCATCATACCTATGTAAACAATCAAGTATGATAACTCTTATCTATTATATTTTGCAAATGATGGCCCTTTTTCACCTAGAAATTTGGTTAAAGTTTTGCATGCAACTAAGTTATGGCCCTTTTTGGACTTATAAATTCTGGTTAAAGTTTTGCATGCAACTACATTAAGAGACCATATCTTAGTAACAACTTGATGCATTGCATCAAAACTTTATACAGCCCTTCCAAACCATCACACCTATGTACACAACCAATTAAGATAATTTGAGTACTTGATGCATTCCATTGAAACATTACACAATCCTTCCCAACCATCCCACCTATGAAAATAATCAAGATAATAATGCAACTACATTTGAGTCCATATACCAGTAACTAATAAGCCGTGGAATAGTCGAGTGCGCTGTCCTCCGATAGTTCTTCTTCTAGATAAAAGTGATAAATGTGTCGGAATATATAGTTATTTATCAACAGGCATTGATGGCTTAATGCCTGTACATGTTACAGTCCCTACACAAGGAGCTTTTTTATCTTGACAGATTGTGACAGTCATCTTTCCAACTTCAGGTGCTAAAACTATTGAAAGATTATTTCGTTCACAGACTCTAGTTAATAGATTGTATAATGCAGAGAACTTTATCAAAGTAACCCTTCACCACAAACTACAAATCTGCAGCAGACAACATTGAATAAGGGAGAGTCTGTGAAAGAGTAGTTATTGAAGAGAGATGAAAACATTGGGGCAAGAGGAGAAATTAACCCAATTTCTTTTTTTCTACGTCTGCTAATTCTAGAAATTGTTAATTTGTATTTCCATTTCAGGGCTCAATAAGTGAACCAGGGTTAGGACTTCTATCATGGTGGAACACTTGACAGGACAGTTATGTTTTATGCAGACCAAAATGTGTTCTGAGAATTATTGTGTGAAACTCATGATTAAATCTAGCATTCATAAAACTCTTTTGTGTAGGAGGATTGAAAGAATAGGATGTTAATATTATTATTCATATGTTGATGAAAGTAATTAGACCTTTTCAAAATGTAGTCAAGCGATCTGATGATGCCATAAACATGATTTCAGGGTACATTATACTATGCCGCTTGAAAAGACATGTTTTATAGGTTTGTAAGGCTTTTCAGGAAATTCTATATAGAGTAAAACTAATTTTTTCATAGATAACTGTGAAATGTGATTAACGATGAGTCTCCTGCTTTTAAAACAGAGGTAAAACATGTAACTTCTTATAAATTTGAAGTATGGATGAGATACTGCGATGAAAACATTATGAAAAAGGAAAGAATGCAAAATATAAAGACACTTTAACCCTTTCCCTCATATAGACGCCTTTTGCCACAATGTTTTCCACTTTTTGTCATAGGTTATCCATTCAATTATAGAGATTTTCTATGTTTTGACAAAATACGTTCAAAGTCGTATGCTGCAGAATTGTTGTATGAGGGAAAGGGTTAAAAACTCATCTGTTTTCACAGAAGTGTTTGGGGTTCTATTAAGCATGACATTATTCAAATGTATATTTTATATCAGATTATGCGGTTAGATTGCTGTCTAACTCATTTTCATGTACTAAAAGTCTACAGCACTTCACTTTGAAAGCATCTTTATAAAAGTCGATAAATGAAATTATAAATCGAGTTGAAAAAATATTTCAAAATGTTTCTGCATGTGGGTTAATCAATATGAATCCTATCACTGCTCAGACACAGAGATAAACTGAATGTGAGCAGATGAATTGGATTATTTTGTTTTATACTATTTAAGGTTGTTAAAGGTAAATAAAACTACTCCTGTAAGTCTGTTTGTGTTATGTTTAAATATTCATTTTGTTGATCTGAGGGACACAACTCGGATGTATTTGCTGTAATGGAAATGGGCTATATATGCATGCATTATGTCTGTTCCTGAATTGTCAAAAAGCTTGTTGAATTGTTTAAAGATGTTTAACCTTTCCCTCATACAGGTGCAGTTTGATGCCTCCACAGCAGACAACTTTTGAAAACATTGTGACATAATGAGCAATTTTTCCCTTTCTTTTAACTCTTTTCAATTATTAACTGAGGTAGTCGAGGTGATTAGGGATCCAGCTGTACGTATGTATGTGTCCAAACAACATCATCGCTCTAGCGACTTCATTTCTTATTCAATTTTATGAAATTTCACACACATGTTGACAAGCATTGTCTCTGGTATGAGGTCGCATTTCACTGACCTAGGTCAAAGGTCAAGGTCACTGATTATATTAGTGTTTTAGTTATATCATCGCACTAGCAATTTCATTTCTTATTGATTGTTATAAAACTTAACACATATGTTCACACCATTGCCTTTTGTACAAGTTCGCGTTTTCACTGACTTAGGTCAAAGGTCAAGGTCACAGTAGCTTTAATATGTTCGTACAAAATGATGTCATTACTCTAGCACTTTCATTTGTGGATGGAATTCCTTCATACTTCATACACTGTTTCCATGTCAAGAGAGCTTGAAAAGGTTCATGTTTTACTGACCTAGATCTAAGGTCAAGGTCATACTGAATATAATACGTCTGTTAGATATGACGTCATTGCTCTTGCACTCTCATTTTTGGACGGAAACACTTTCATACACAGGTTCAGTATCAAGAGAGTTTGAATTGGTTTCAGTTTCAATGATGTAGGTCAAAGGTCAAGGTCACAGCAATTATAATATGTCTCTACAGAACATGGTAATTGCTCTAGCACTAACATTTGTGGATGGAATTCCTTAAAAGTTCATACACTGGTTCAGCAGTGTAAAGACAGCTTTGGCATGTTTGAGTATTACTGACCTAGGTCAAAGGTCAAGGTCATAGTGACTATAATACATCTGTCTGAAACAATGTCATCACTCTAGCACTTTCATTTGTCGACGGAATTCCTTCATACTTCATACATAGGTTCAGTGTCAAAAGAGCTTGGATGGGTAAGTGTTTCATTTATGTAGGTCAAAGGTCAAGGTCACAGTGACTCTAAAATGTATTTTAAAAAAAATAGACCCTGCAAGGTTTTTTTTCTATCTAGTTATACTTTCGTTTACACAGTTTTTTCAAATGTGTGTCAAGATGATTTCAGTCGTCTGCTGCTGATTTGGTGTATGAATGAAAGGGTTAAGATCACACTTAATCCATTATTACTTCACACAGATGACATTTGACACCTGTCATTGAACATGACTTTTGAAAACATTGCAATAACAGGTGAAATTGCATAAAACGAGCAATTTCCCCTTTTATTGCAATATTTTCAACTCTTTATCAATTGAAATCTTTCAGTTTTCTAGATTATTGAAATTGTTCATCTGATGATTGTAAAGCAGACGACCTTTGAAAAGTCATGTGAAGTAATGGGTTAAAAGGTCAGGGTTCAAAATGGGTGAAATCTTGTCTCGACATCATTAAATCTTCAAATTGATGTGTCATGTGTTAGATCCAGAACCAGTGGCTCAAAGGTCAAGGTAACACTTGAAGATGGGTGAAGCAGAGACTGTCCAGACTGTAACTTCTACTGACATCTATGGATTTTAAAATCACTTGCCCTAATTTGGTGGACTGTCCGACATGAAATGTTCTTGAGACAAGATATCAATAAACGATTTCTATGGTTAAATGGTTTGATTGTCTGCCCTCGGTGTAGGAGATCAGGGTTTGATCTATCGTCTGGTCAAGTCATACCAATTAAAAATACTTGAAGTTCTGTTATGCTTACCCTCCCTGGCACTCGGGGTTGGAGGGGGAGGGGCGCATTGCAACGGATGCACTAAAAGATAAATAATACCAGGGGTGTAGATAAGAATCTACGTCCCTGATAATACTGATAGTACTATAATGTACTCTGGAAACACTTATATTATCTGAAATACTAATGAAAGCAACCTTCAAACAAACAGACCAAGGTTGCAACAGTTTGTTAAGAATAATTTAAAAGCTTCTATCACATTAGATTTCATCCCTACTATGTCAGATTGGTTGAATAAAAAAAATATATAGATCAATGAAATAATGTTATTCTTAGGGTTGCGCACATGATTTCAGGGTCTTCTTGTAATACCGGAGTAATGACCCTTGAAAAGGGGAAATAGTGGAACATAACACAGGAGTCGGTCACAGGAAGTCTATATATATTTTATTGCAGAATAATCTGCCCCTGATTTAATTAATCTTTTTGTCAAATGTAGTTTGAAGGGACATTACTACCTAATCAATGGACCATTTAACCATATAAATTCATACAGTCAATGCTGTTGTTAGACGGGAATCAAATCGCTATACATGTTTATCAAATGTATGTGATAAAGGAGCATTAAAAATGAGAAGTATTTTTATACTTTGATTATTTCGCAATAATCCGATCACTGGACGCTTGGTATAGCAAGTCACCAGGCGCTCATTGAAACTAATAAGGAATCGTACAGTACCACAAACAAAACCACGACGTTCTAGTTTAAATTAAATTAATGTATTGACAGTTCACGGGAAAACATTTCAGACAAACCTAATTCTTTAAGATATCAGACATGACGGCAATTTAGGTTTGTAATTCTTCGCCGCCTCAAAAAACTAAATTCAACTCACTAAATACTGGGGACAAACCAACTAGGAAATGACGACACCAACAGGTTGGTTTTAACTTTTGTTTAAGATAAGAATTAGGACTGATGTAAAATCTACTTCATTGTTTGTGTCTGATTAGCATGGTTAAGTACAGATGTTAAAAATGTCCTACTTTTTAGTTGACTTGAATCATCTGCAGCAGACCACTATGAAGAGATCTGATCGAGGCAAAACTATGCAAAATCTCTATAAGTGAAAAGCCGAAAATCCATAACTGCAGTTATGCATAACACTTACATTATATATATAAGTAGTTGCAAAAACAGTTATCAACTGAGGGGCAATATATTGCAACATCAGGGGTGGGGGTCAAGTGAAAATGTGTCATAACTTGCATTTTTTTGTCAATGAAGTGACCATACGCACAGCCAACTAATTATTGCCAATCATTAGTCATCTTAGTATGTATATATTGCTTTCATAAAGGAATAATTATAAGATTTGTGAATTCCACATCTATACGCTTTTCAAGATGTTTGTCAGAATATTTGAATTTTATTATTTATCAATAAAACCACAAAACAGACAATTTAGGATTTGCATGTGTAACGTGTACCGGTGTTACGCCATCGCGGGTCGCCCATCCAGGTACTAACCGCAATGAACATTGCTTAACTTTACGAAAAGGTCAGCCACTCTACCAACGTCGCTATAAAAGCCAGCTTCTACCACAAGGCCGTAGAAGTGATATTTTAAACTATACCCCGTTCCCGTTACATTTCTCCCTCTTTTCTCCTGACTTCGACCCGAAGTCACACAAGTGAACACAAGCAGTATACCAGAGTGGAGTCTACATAACATCACTAGGAACCACTGGGGTCCAGGGATGATGGTGATATCAACCCAAAATCCCACCGCTGCCACCATTTGTAACCTTGTTACGCCATCGCGGGTCACTCATTTAGGTACTAACCACGATGAACGTTGCTTAACTTCACGAAAAGGTCGAACACTCTACCAACGTCGCTATAAAAGCGGGCTTCTACGACAAGGCCGTAGAAGTGATATTAAAACCTATACCCCCATCCCATTACATTTCTCCCTCTTTTCTCTTGACTTTGACCCGAAGTCACACAACTGAACACAAGGAGTATACCAGAGCGGAGTCTATGTAACATCACTGGGAACCACCGGGATCCGGAGATGGTGATATCAACCCAAAATCCCACAGGTGCCACCATTTGTAACGTGTACCGGCGTTATGCTATTGCGGGTTCGATAACTAGCCATATCGCTTTAGTCAATCAAGAATGATTGCCCTTTAATTATAGAAATTACCTAAAATAGGTCAACTTTAGAAGCCTTTGTCCAATCATCTCAGAATGTGTATTGGCATAATATCTTGGACAAGTTCGATAACTAGCCTTATCACTTTAGTCAATCAAGAGTTATCACCCTTTAATTATAGAAATTACCTAAAAAGTAAAATTGGTCTTGTCAGCTAAATAACTTTATAAGCCTTTGTCATATCATCACCAAATTTATTCAGAATGTGTATTGGCATAATATCTTGGACAAGTTCAATAACTAGCCATATCGCTCTAGTCAATCGAGAGTAATCGCCATTTAATCATAGAAGTTACCTAAAATTGGTCTTTTCAGCCCAATAACTTGAGAGAAGCCTTTGTCCAATCATCACCAAATTTAGTCCGAATGTATATGGTCATAATATCTTGGACAAGTTCAATAACTAGCCATATCACCAGTTCATCGAGAGTTATCACCCTTTAATTATAGAAGTTACCTTAAATTGGTCTTGTCAGCCCAATAACTTAAGAAGCCTTTGTACAATCGTCACCAAATTTTGTCAATATGTGAATTGGCATAATATCTCGGACAAGTTTGATAAATAGCCATATCGCTATAGTCACTCTATAGAGTTATTGCCCTCTAATTATAGAAATTACCTAAAATTTATCGCCACCAAATTTGGTTAAAATATGTATTGGAATAATATCTCTGACAGGTTCTATAACCAGCCATATCGCTGTGGTCAATCAAGAGTTATTGCCCTTTAATTATAGAAATGACCTCAATAGGGATTGTCCGATCAATAACTTTCGAAGCCTTTATCCAATCATCACCAAATTTAGTCAGAATGTGTATGGGCATAGTATCTCAAACAAGTTCTACAGCCAGCCATATTGCTCAAGTCACTCTTAGAGTTATCGCCCTTTAATGATAGAAATTACCTAAAATCAGTCTTGTCCAATCAATAACTTTAAAAGCCTTTGTCCTGTCACCACTAAATTTGGTCAGAATGTGTATTGGAAAAATATCTCGGACAAGTTCGATTACCAGCCTTATCGCTTCATTAACCGGAAAGTTATCGCCCTTTAATCATAGAAATTATCTCTTATTGGTCTTGTCCCATCAATAACTTTTGAAGCTTTTATCCAATCATCACCAAATTAAGTCAGAATGTGTATGGGCATAATATCTCGGACAAGTGCTATAATCAGCCAAAATCACTTGACGTCATTGTATTTGATCATCACCAATTTAGACAATATGTTGATGGGCAGAATATCTTGGTCCGGTTAAATAACTAACCACGTTATCTTAGTCACTCCACTTATATCCCTCGAAATGGCCGAAACTATATCAACAGTGTCCTCTCTCTTAATTTTCCTGACGTTTAACCAGTTATCACTATACTTGGTCTCAAAAAAATAAGACGGGCTTATTTTGTGACATTTGGCGCTCTTGTTTATAATGAAAATAAAAAACAACTCATGTTTTAAAATTATATTATGATGAGTGCCCTTTTGTCAATGATGCATAACAATATGCAGATTGCAAGCAAAATGCCTGAAGGGAATCTTATGACACATTTAATATTCTTTGCAGAGTTGTCGTTCTTTACACTCTCTTTATAGGCAGTGAGTGTTCATTTAAAGTAATTTTTTTATTAAAACAAGTTTTATCTCAGTTTGTTCTTTTTTAGCTCCACTGGCTGAAAGCCAGTCGAGCTTATGTCATGGCAAATTGTCCGTCGTGCGTCCGTGTGTGCGTTAACTTTTTCCTTTAAACGACTTCTTCTCACTAACCACTTGGCCAATTTGGTTGAAACTTCATAGGAAGCATCCTCTCAATGTCCTCTCTTAAATTCCTTCAATTTTTTTTGATCCATCCATAATTCTGGTTTCCATGGCAACCAAAAGAAAAAAATAGTGAAAACTTAAAAAATCTTCTTCTCTGAAAGTGTCAGGCCGATTTTCAAATAATTTTGTAGAAATGTTCCTTGGGTGACCCTTTATTAGATTCCTTTAAGAAATGTTGATTAGTCAAAAAACATGGTCGCCAGAGGGCGGGGCTATTTTGCCTTATATGACCATAGTGAAAACTTAAAAAATCTTCTTCTCTGAAAGTGTTGAGCAGATTTTCAAATAGTTTTGTAGAAATGTTCCTTGGGTGACCCTCTATCAGGTTCCTTCAAGCCATGTTGATTGGTAAAAAAACATGGCCGCTGGAGGGCGGGGCTATTTTGCCTTATACAGCTAAAGAGAGAATTAAAAAAATCTTCTCCTCCGAAAGTGTTAGGCTGATTTTTAAATAATTTTGTAGAAATGTTCCTTGGGTGACCCTCTATCAGATTCCTTCAAGAAATGTTGATTGGTCGAAAAACATGGTCGCCAGAGGGCGGGGCTATTTTGCCTCATATGACCATAGTGAAAACTTAAAAAATCTTCTTCTCTGAAAGTGTTGAGCAGATTTTCAAATAATTTGGTAGAAATGTTCCTTGGGTGACCCTCTATCAGATTCCTTCAAGCCATGTTGATTGGTTAAAAAACATGGCCGCCAGAGGGCGGGGCTATTTTGCCTTATACGGCTAAAGAGAGAACTTAAAAAATCTTCTCCGACGAAAGTGTCAAGCTGATTTTCAAATAATTTTGTAGAAATGTTCCTTGGGTGACCCTTTATTAGATTCCTTCAAGAAATGTTGATTGGTGGAAAAACATGGCCGCCAGGGTCGGGCTATTTTGCCTTATATAGCTATAGTGTAAACTTAAAAAATCTTCTTCTCCGAAAGTGTTCAGCTGATTTTCAAATAATTTTGTAGAAATGTTCATTGAGTGACCCTCTATCAGATTCCTTCAAGCCATGTTGATTGGTCGAAAAATATGGCCGCCAGAGGGCGGGGCTATTTTGCTCTATATGACCATTGTGAAAATTTAAAAAATCTTCTTCTCCGAAAGTGTTGAGCAGATTTTCAAATAATTTTGTAGAAATGTTCTTTGGGTGACCCTCTATCAGATTCCTTCAAGCCATGTTGATTGGTTGAAAAATATGGCCGCCATGGGGTGGGGCTATTTTGCCTTATATGGCTATGGTGAAAACTTAAAATATCCTCTCCTCTGAAAGTGTCAGGCCGATTTTCAAATAATTTTGCAGAAACATTCCTTGGGTGACACTCTACAAGATTCCTTTAAGCCATGGTGGTTGGTAAAAAATATGGCCACTAGGGGGCAGGGCTGTTTGGAGATTTGATTTTTGCCTTATGGCCGTGGAGCGATACTGGCCCTCTTGGGCCTCTTGTTTTATTTGTTTCAAACCAAATAAACATTTTAAATCGCCTATAATTAACTATTTGTAAATGAGTGTAAAGAACGGCTCTCTGCAAAAGAGATTGATATATGCGGTCGGTATTCGCTAGTCACGTGATCAACAGTTTTAGCTTGGAAACAGTTCATATTTCAGATATACATGGATAAACATTATTAAATGCATCCTTTACAAACAAGACATCTCTTTGAACATGAAAATAACAATTCAGTAAGTTAAAATTGCTATTAAAAGGAGAATTCAACGTGATTTTTAGCTCAACTGGCTGAAAGCCAGTCGAGCTTATGTCATGGCGAATTGTCCGTCGTGCGTGCGTGCGTAAACTTTTTCCTTTAAACGCCTTCTTCTCACTAACCACTTGGCCAATTTGGTTGAAACTTCATAGGAAGCATCCTCTCAATGTCCTCTCTTAAATTCCTTCAATTTTTTTTGATCCATCCATAATTCTGGTTTCCATGGCAACCAAAAGAAAAAAATAGTGAAAACTTAAAAAATCTTCTTCTCTGAAAGTGTCAGGCCGATTTTCAAATAATTTTGTAGAAATGTTCCTTGGGTGACCCTTTATTAGATTCCTTCAAGAAATGTTGATTGGTCGAAAAACATGGTCGCCAGAGGGCGGGGCTATTTTGCCTTATATGACCATAGTGAAAACTTAAAAAATCTTCTTCTCCGAAAGTGTTCAGCCGATTTTCAAATAATTTTGTAGAAATGTTCATTGGGTGACCCTCTATCAGATTCCTTCAAGCCATGTTGATTGGTCGAAAAATGTGGCCGCCAGAGGGCGGGGCTATTTTGCTCTATATGACCATAGTGAAAATTTAAAAAATCTTCTTCTCCGAAAGTGTTGAGCAGATTTTCAAATAATTTTGTAGAAATGTTCTTTGGGTGACCCTCTATCAGATTCCTTCAAGCCATGTTGATTGGTTTAAAAATATGGCCGCCATGGGGTGGGGCTATTTTGGCTTATATGGCTATTGTGAAAACTTAAAAAATCTTCTCCTCCGAAAGTGTCAGGCCGATTTTCAAATAATTTTGCAGAAACATTCCTTGGGTGACACTCTACAAGATTCCTTTAAGCCATGGTGGTTGGTAAAAAATATGGCCACTAGGGGGCAGGGCTGTTTGGAGATTTGATTTTTGCCTTATGGCCGTGGAGCGATACTGGCCCTCTTGGGCCTCTTGTTATCTTGATATTGACACATAACAGCTTGCTGCAAGTCTAATAGGGACTGTTTTGTCTTCGTAAATAAAACAAAATAAAGAAACTGCAAATACTTAAAACATCAGAATATTTATTTCATTTTAGATGTATCATAACTTGGTGTTTTTAAACAAACGCAATTGTAATATATTCAAGACATTTAAATTTGTTTTTAGCTCTACTGGCCAAAGGCCAGAAGGGCTTATGTCGTGGCGATGTGTCCGTCGTGCGTGCGTGCGTGCATGCGTCCGTCCGTAAACAATTTCTTGTTAACACGATACAGTCTTCACTTTTGATTGTATCTCAACCAAACTTATACAGTAGTTAGATATCCATGAGAGCTCGGTTCCTTTCGAAAACCAGCCAGATCCGCCCATGCATGACTGGATTATGGCCCTTGTAATTGTCAAAATTGCTATAAAAGAGCTTGTTAACACGATACAGTCTTCACGTTTGATTGTATCTCAACCAAACTTATACAGTAGTTAGATATCCATGAGAGCTCGGTTCCTTTCGAAAACCAGCCAGATCCGCCCATGCAAGACTGGATTATGGCCCTTGAAATGGTCAAAATTGCTATAAAAGAGCTTGTTAACACGATACAGTCTTCACGTTTGATTGTATCTCAACCAAACTTATACAGAAGTTAGATATCCATGAGAGCTCGGTTCCTTTCGAAAACCAGCCAGATCCGCCCATGCATGACTGGATTATGGCCCTTGAAATGGTCAAAATTGCTATAAAAGAACTTTTTAACACAATACAGTCTTCACTTTTGATTGTATCTCAACCAAACTTATACAGTAGTAAGATATACATGAGAGCTCGGTTCCTTTCCTAAACCAGCCAGATCCGCCCATGCAAGACTGGATTATGGCCCTTGAAATTGTCCAAATTGCTATAATTGAGCATGTGAACACAATAGAGGCTCCATTTACTATCTGATCTTCACCAAACTTAGATAGTAGTTAAATATTGATGAGAGCTTGGTTCCTTTTGAAAACCAGCTAGATCCGCCCATGCAAGACTGGATTATGGCCCATGAAATTGTAAAAATTGCTATAATACAGCTTGTGAACACAAAAGAGCCTCCATTTACTATCCGATTTTCACCATACATACATGCTCTGGATTGAAAATGACCAAAGAACCATACCAGTAGAGCATAGGCCCTCATGGGCCTCTTGTTATATCGTATTATAGTTTTACCTGTGGCGTACAGGCGGGCGGGCAGCGTCCAGTATGTTGTCAGCTCAATAACTTTAGAAGCCTTTGTCCAATCATCACCAAATTTAGTCAGAATGTGTATTTGGATATCTCGGACAAGTTCGATAACTAGCCATATCGCTTTAGTCAATCAAGAGTTATCGCCCTTTTATTAAAGAAATTACCTAAAATTGGTCTTGTCAGCTCAATAACTTTAGAAGCCTTCGTCCAATCATCACCAAATTTTATCAGAATGTGTATTGGCATAATATCCCGGACAAGTTTGATAAATAGCCATATCGCTTTAGTCAATCAAGAGTTATCGCCCTTTCATTATAGAAATTACCTAAAATTAGTCTTGTCAGCTCAATAACTTTAGAAGCCTTTGTTCAATCATCACCAAATTTGGTCAGAATGTGTATTGGCATAATATCTCGGACAAGTTTGATAACTAGCCATATCGCTTTAGTCAATTGAGAGTTATCGCCCTTTTATTAAAGAAATAACCTAAAATTGGGATTGTCAGCTCAATAACTTTAGAAGCCTTTGTCCAATCTTCACCAAATTTGGTCAGAATATGTATTGGCATAATATCTCGGACAAGTTTGATAACTAGCCATATTGCTTTAGTCAATCGAGAGTTATTGCCCTTTAATTATAGAAATTACCTAAAATTGGTCTTGTCAGCTCAATAACTTTAGAAGCCTTCGTCCAATCATCTCCAAATTTTATCAGAATGTGTATTGGCATAATATCTTGGACAAGTTCGATAACTTACCACGTTATCTTAGTCACTACACACTTATGTCCCTCCAAATGGCCAAAACTGTACTAACAGTGTGTGCTCTCTAAATTTGCCTGATGTACAACCAATTATCAATATACTTAATTGGTCTCAAAAAATAGGACGGGCGTATTTTGTGACATTTGGCGCTCTTGTTTTCTAATAATAACTCGTCCTCCCATGTTATTTCCGAAAACCTTTTAAAAATATAAGTTGCGGGCTTTTGTCCGGCGACTATGATGAAGCCAAGATACTGTTTATGTATAATAAGGGACACTTATTCTGCTTTGCTATTGAGCTAGCTTTTATAGGGACGTGGTAGAGTAGAGTGTTTGCCTTCAGATCAAACAGTCCAAGGTTCAAGCCCTGGTCAATTCAGATCTTTTAGGATTATTCAATACAATAATTATTGGTTGGACCGTTTAGCCTTATACAATGTAGTGACTAGCCCTACATAGAAAGACATTGCATATGCTCATTTTTCATTTTGTTATTATTTTGCATACGCGAGCCGAGGTCTTACCCTATCTTTCATAATTTTTCCTTAGCAAACTTTTGGCGACGTTTCAAGGTTTGAATCTTGTGTATCAGTGTGTGTATACCATGTGACTTTGACGTCACAAATGCTACGGTGCACAGAAATATTTTACTTCGGTTTAGAAGTAAAAACAAAGGTAACTTTTTTATTTCTTCATCATTTTTAATGAAACATAGCGCAGTCTACACCGCTTACAGAGCCCTATCTCCGGTTTTTCAATGGAGTTTGATAAGTGGTTTAGTTTCTCCAAACACTTCGATGAACCTTTTCTCAAAATTTATCAATATCGCCGACAGCCGGAGCATTACCCAAACTGGATTTTGAGAACAGGTTCGTCGAAGTGTTTGAAAAAACTAGACCATCAATCAAACTCCTGTAAACAACCGGAGATAGGACATTGTAAGAGGCATAGACTGCGCGAAGTTTCATTAAAAAGAGTGAAAAAAGCAATTTTTGCGGTCTGACCATGCAAATATGACGTCAAAGGTCACGTGGTATACACACACTGTGTATGTCACACCAAAATACACATATGGGACAAAATTTAACCATTTATCTATCGTAAAAAGTAAACACAAAGGATCTTACTCACGTTTTTGTGCGTTTTAATCCCTAATTAATCCATCTCTTAAAGGCGTGACCTACATTTACACCGGTCATCGATTTTATTTAACGGGATTGGATATTTAACAAAATTAATATTTAACGAAATAGGTACAGGTCTTATTCACACAAATTTTTAAGGGAGTTGGGGCATTGTTTTGATTAATATTTTTACCTTCGTCTAGTTTATTCAACCAAGTGTTAGCGAAAATGAAATGGTTGACGTTTTTTTACGACCGTTTCTTAAAAACGGTACGTATTATGGTATGTTCATGTCCCTCCCTCCGCCCGTACCTCCGTCCGTCCGTCCGTCCGTTCAGGTTTCCGCACTTTTTTCTTACATACTTCGAGCTATTGAGCTGAAATTTTGTATACGGCTTTGTAGTGATGTGTCACAGATCAAGTTCATATTTCCTGGGATTTCGTCAATTTTTGAATGAATTATGCCCCTTTTTGGACTTAGAATATTTGTTTTCCGCACTTTTTTTTCTACATGCTTTGATGTATTGAGCTGAAATTATGTATATGGCTTTGTAATCAAGTGTCACAGATCAAGTTCACATTTCCTCGAATTTCGTCAATTTTTGAATGAGTAATGCCCCTTTTTTGACTTAGAATATTGGTTTTCCGCACTTTTTTCCTACATACTGAGCTATTGACCTGAAATGTTGTATATGGCTTTGTAATCATGTGTCACAGATCAAGTTCATATTTCCTGGGATTTCGTCAATTTTTGAATGAGTTATGCCCCTTTTTGGACTTAGAATATTTGTTTTCCGCACTTTTTTTTCTACATGCTTTGATGTATTGAGCTGAAATTATGTATATGGCTTTGTAATCAAGTGTCACAGATCAAGTTCACATTTCCTCGAATTTCGTCAATTTTTGAATGAGTAATGTCCCTTTTTATGACTTAGAATATTGGTTTTCCGCACTTTTTTCCTACATACTGAGCTATTGACCTGAAATGTTGTATATGGCTTTGTAATCATGTGTCACAGATGAAGTTTACATTTCCTCGGATTTCGTCAATTTTTGAATGAGTTATGCCCCTTTTTGGACTTAGAATATTTGTTAGAATATTTGTTTTCCGCACTTTTTTTCTACATGCTTTGATCTATTGAGCTGAAATTATGTATATGGCTTTGTAATCATGAGTTACAGATCAAGTTCACATTTCCTCGGATTTCGTCAATTTTTGAATGAGTTATGCCCCTTTTTGGACTTAGAATATTGGTTTTCCGCACTTTTTTCTTACATACTTTGAGCTATTGACCTGAAATTGTGTATTAGGCTTTGTAGTGATATGTCACAGATCAAGTTCATATTTCCTGGGATTTCGTCAATTCTTGAATGAGTTATGCCCCTTTTTGGACTTAGAATATTTGTTTTCCGCACTTTTTTTCTACATGCTTTGATGTATTGAGCTGAAATTATGTATATGGCTTTGTAATCAAGTGTCACAGATCAAGTTCACATTTCCTCGGATTTCGTTAATTTTTGAATGAGTTATGCCCCTTTTTGGACTTAGAATATTTGTCAATTTCTGCATGAGTTATGCATTTTTCATAGTTTCCCATTATTCTTTAACAACTTATTCCTGAACGACTTTATTAACTTTTTACAAACAAACAATATATCAAAACAAAGAGGAAACTTACAAAGAAGTTCCTGACGGGCGTATTATGTACCGTTTGCGGTACTCTTGTTGGACTTAGAATATTTGTCAATTTCTGCACGAGTTATGCATTTTTCATAGTTTCCAATTATTCTTTAACAACTTATTCCTGAACGACTTTATTAACTTTTTACAAACAAACAATATATCAAAACAAAGAGGAAACTTACAAAGAAGTCCCTGACGGGCGTATTATGTACCGTTTGCGGTACTCTTGTTAAATTTGTTGTCATTGTGAATTGAATTTTCATGGATTAAAGTTGTTAAGAGGTAAGCTGCATAATTTTTAAGCTCAATTCGATGTTAAATAAGGTTTATTTAATCAATAGCTGTCAAGGATGTAAACTTCAAAATAACGATCTGATAAATGCTTAAGAACTTTTTAACAGAGTGTTGACTTCGGTTGCCCAATAAATGACAGATGATAAAACGAGCAAGTCTTAATAATTCAGACTATATAGTGATGTGGTAGAGCGTTAGTCTTCTGAGGTTCGAGCCCTGGTCAACTCAGATCTTTTTGAATTGTTACAAATCAATGTGGCAATTGAATAATTGCTGACAGAAATTTCTCCTTTTGCCATAATATTTTCGTCTACTGCAAACATATCTCTACATGTAAGAAAGCGCTAATTGTCCTGTGCAGATTAAAGAGGAACGTTACCCAGCTTCAAGCATACAAAACTAAAAGGTGGATTAACTTATCAGTCTTATTTTACATTTAGCCCCATTTCCCATATAAAACAAAACATTTCAGCAGACAACTGAAAACATCTAGGTAAAATATGGAAAATTTTATTTCTGATGTATAAGTGAAAGGATAATTATTTCCCACCTGTAGACGCATTCTGATGCATCTGCAGCAGACGACTTTTTGAAAACATGGCGATAAAAGGAGAAATTGCTCAATACAAGCAAGTTCTCCTTTTGTCACCATGTTTTAAACTCGATTCAATTATTGTACTTTCATTTAAAGGGAGTTTTCAAAGTCATCTACTGCAGATTTGTTGTATGCCAGGGAAAGGGTTATGAGTTGAAAATATTGTGGCAAAAGGAGAACTTTTTTATTTCTTATTTTGCCATATTTCAAAAAGTCATCTGCAGGTGGTATTTAAAAGGGTTATTAAAATATTTTGTTTTATTTTCATTCAAAATAAACACCTAAGTGAGGATTTCTTGTCTTATAAGATGCATGAATTTTTAGGTTATGGGCCTTTTTATCAATATTTTCAACATTTTTGTGTCTTCTGCGTCGGCAGGGAGACACATAGGGATGACTGCTACACATTAAATTATGTTTAACAATACATAACAAGCATAATGTCTCAATGCTGTATACACATTTTCTTTGTATATTACCTATAGCCTCGGATGTCGTTTTGCAAGGTGAAATAAATCCAGTCAGTTTAAACATAAGCAGATTCCAATCTTAGTTTCACTGACTTGTAAAATCAGTGCCCCATGCTGGTTAGAGCTTAAAGAGAATGCTAAACAAGCTGAGGCTGTTAACATATGCAATAATTATCCATTTTTTTGGGCAGTGATGTTTTCAAAGCCATCTGCTGTAGGTTTTTATTATAAGTGAGAAAGACTTAACCCTTTCCCTCATACGACAATTCTGCAGTAGACGACTTTGAACATATTTTGTCAAAAAATAGAAAATCTCTATAATTGAATGGATAACCTATATTTAAAAGCGGAAAACATTGTAGCAAAAGGAGAAATTTGCTCGCTTTGAGTAATTTCTTCTTTTGTCTCTATGTTTTCAAAAAGCAATCTGCTGCAGAGGCGTCAGAAAGCGTCTATATGAGGGAAAGGGTTAAATATGCCTATTGCCGAGGCATCAAACATCATCTGTACTGAGTACATGTGTAATTTTAGATCATCTGACGACTGTAAAACATGTCATTCTGGTATTATCTGGTAAAGGAGGAGTGGGTAAAAGTACGGTTGCATCACAGATAGCCCTCGGTCTCGTCCATGCTGGTAAAAAGGTAAACATTATAATTTCTTATTGGCAAATTCCTCTTGTAAAAGCACTGTAGGAGGAGAACTGGAATGTTGTCAAGGTAGGATATTTTACCAGTTTATTATGACACAAGCTAGTAGATATAAATATCACAATTTCTTTTCATTGAATGAACTGAACATAATTATACTAAAAAACATACGACAATTCTGCAGCAGACGACTTTGAACATATTTTGTAAAAAAATGGAAAATCTCTATAATTGAATGGATAACCTATGACTAAAAGTGGAAAACATTGCTGCAAAAGGAGAAATTGCTCATGTTGAGCAATTTCTTCTTTTGTCACTATGTTTTCAAAAAGCTGTCTGCTGCAGAGGCATCAGAAAGCGTCTATATGAGATAAAGGGTTAATAAATGGCCAATATTGTATCCAGTCTTAGCTGAGTACTAGTTCTCCACCTAACAACACAGTCTGCATGAAAGTCCATCACACTTCGAAAAAGAATGATAAAAATCTCTGATCACTAGTTAGCAGGTACAGTGACATATCCAGTTGTGAAGTAAATCAAATGGTATCTCATTGATATGGATCTTCAATACTTATTAAGCCATATTTTGTCCGGCCTATTTCTTACAAACCACTGGGTGGAATTCAATAAAATTTTACATGAAGCTTCTATACCAGGAGGAGATGTGCATATCCTAAAGGTCTAACAATGGCATGTATCTAGTTAACCTCTGTTACGAGGAACAATTGCTTGCTAGATTTACACAGCTTAAAATAAGCATCATTTACATGTATAATGATCGTAAGAAACCAAGGAAAATCCATTGAATGATTTGAGTACATGTAGTTCTGTATGCAAATGATATTTTTTTTTACTAATCTTCAAACTACACAGTTTTTATTTATAATCTTTCGAGAATGCTTGAAAATTCCACAACCTCCTAAAATTTACCTCTTGGTAGGTCATCTGGTTCCCTAAGTTTCATGCATAATACCAGTAATTAAGCAGACAAATTTAAGTTACTCAGCTCTCAAATTTGGCTCATTAACTCTTTCCCATAATTATATCTTTTTGACACAATGTTGTCAATCTTAATTGATAATTGCACTATTTTTTAGAGATTTTCTGTATAATTGGACTTTCGGTATTGTATGTCTGGTTCAGATTTCTTGTATGTTGGAAAAGGTTAAAACCCAGGTTATACTGTTCTACAATCTCTGCATATTGTGATCTACCTTTGCAAAGGAAAAATAAAATAATGAAATTTGTTTAACCCTTTCCCACATACAACAATTCTGCAGCAGATGACTTTGAAATTATAAAGGTCAAAATATACAAAATATCTATATATGACAGTATGATTAATGAATAGAGTTGAATTCATTGTGGCAAATGGAGAAATTGTGGGAAAGGGTTAAGTGATCAGAAATACAATACACAACAGTAAATACTGATAAGAGCATGAATGCTCAAGGCTCAGTGTTTTAAGCAATTTTTATATGTATGGCAGGGAGACATCTAGGAATACTTCTCCATTGACTGTCTGTCACACTTTCACTTCCTGAGAGAATGGTAGGCATTAACACATATGTTTCCTTCAAACAATTTTGTTACTTACAGGTGGGACTTTTAGACGTAGATCTTTGTGGTCCCAGTGTGCCTAGAATGTTTGGTGTACAAAATCAGGATATACATCAATGTCCTGAGGGGTAAGTATTGATATACTGTTGTGTGAGTGAGTTTTAACCCTTTCCCACATACAGACGCTTTCTGATGCCTCTGCAGCAGAAGATTTTTTAAAACCAAAGAATAATGGCTGCACTCAGGGTTGTCGAGTCAGCATGATGACTGACTGGCTGGTCTTGGGATAAATGGACCACAAGTACTGGTAACTTACCAAAGAAATGCTGAAAAATTGTTGGAGGCGGCCTTAAACACCAAATTATCAATCATAATAATAAACTGTTTATAGACTCTTCCAAAATTGAAATATCTGTTTGAACATTTGTCACATTCTGAATAACATATATAATTATTTCGTTAAATGTAGTATTCGGTAAACAAGCGACACCTAAATGAATATAAAATGTTGCGATTTGTGTTTATCGTTGCAAGGGAAATTTATCCAATTCATTGTTGAATTAGATCAGCTTACGTCTTATAATTTCTTGTCAATTTCGGGCTTGCCCCATGCACATTTCTGGGAATTTTGCTGCGCCATTCTGAATTAAACTGCACAAATGACGCAAGCATCCTCTGCAGCAGATGACTTTGAAAAAGCAAAATAATTGAATATCTCTTTAAATGAAAGTATAACAACTACTTGTATTGAAATGAGTAGGAATTGTGGCAAAAGTTGTTTGTGTCACAAGCATCGAAATACATCTGATTCTGGGAAAAGGTGAACATAATGGAACATTTGGACAAATAATAGTATAGTTTCAGTAGAGAATGTAAGACTATATAGGAAACGGGAAAATTATGTAGTTTCAATTTTTCAAAAGTGACAGATGCCTAAAATCAAAGGTCTAGGTAAGGCTCAATTAAACCCCTTTGTTGTGGCTACTCACACCTATCATCTCGATATTAAAAACATTGAATAAGCCATTGTCTTGAGCTCTGTAAAATACTGTTCCATTAGAGAACACAATCATGCCACTCATCATAATTTATTGAATTTTAAAAATCTTAATTTAACAACTTCAATCTGTGTGTGTTTAATCTTAATCAAGTGTTCTTTTAAAAATAGAATTATGTTTCAATATTTTCCATATCATTTGGATATGAAAGTTAACTTGGCTTCATAAGTAGAGGTCTAATTATTTTAGAATTCTGTTTATATATATTAAATATATGTGTTATATTTGTTAGATACATACTGGTACCCATGTATGTGTTATATTTCTCTCTATTTGATAGCTGGTTACCTGTTTATGTGGACAAAGAACAAAAGTTAGGAGTGATGTCAATAGGATTTCTTCTTGGTAATAAAGATGATGCCGTCGTCTGGAGAGGTCCAAAGAAAAATGGTATTAAATATGTAAAATATTGAATCTTTTGTTTGGAGTGACATAAACTTGAATCATTTATTTGGAGTGACATAAACTTTTCCCTGATTTAACAAACACTTTCTGATGGCTGTGCTATATAGATCACTTTCATATATATTGTAGGACAATGAGGAAATTGCTCCTGCCGACAATGATTCAATTCTGTGCACAAATTATACTTATAATTATGTTTTACCTCAGATGTTTTCAAACAAGACAATTCTAAGAAGATAATATGACATAATTGTTTAACATTTTCTGTTTAAAAATGTAATCAATGAGAAGTTGATGATCTTTACAAGTTCAAAATGAATATACCAGAAGTAATAATTCCGATGAAAACAGATCCCATGAAATATTGTTTACAGAACAAACTGTAAAAATGTAATTCAATTTAAACAACTTTTTTCTGCTTTGTTTGTTAATATTAATCAAAACATGCTCCAAATTGTTCTTTTATATATGTGTATTCAATAGAGAAAGGATTGAACAACAGGCAATGTCTATGTACATCCTCTCCTATTAATAATTTATTTCCAGCCATGATCAAACAATTTCTGAGTGATGTTGTGTGGAATGATATAGATTACCTGATTATAGACACGCCCCCTGGAACTTCAGATGAACATATTACAGTGATAGAAAGTCTGAAATCCTATAACCCAGATGGAGCTCTACTAGTCACCACACCTCAGGTAAAGTTTTACCCTTTCGCTCATACGACAATTCTGCAGCAGACGACTTTGAACGTATTTTGTCAAAACATAGAAAATCTCCATAATTGAATGGATAACCTATGACAAAAAGTGGAAAACATTGTGGCAAAAGGAGAAATTGCACGTTTTGTGCAATTTCTTCTTTTGTCAATATATGTTTTCTAAAAGCCGTCTGCTGCAGAGGCGTCAGAAAGCGTCTATATGAGGCCACCTGCAGACGCAATAGCAGCAGTTTCACCTTTGGCCACAATGTTATCAACTTTATTTAACAATAAAGCTATCTTTTTATGGAGATTTTCATCACTATGTTTGCAAAGTCGTCTGCTGCAGATTTGTTGTATGTGGGAAAGGGTTGAGCCTTTCCCAGACACTGACACTTTCTGATGCCTCTGCAGCAGACGACTTTAGAAAATATTGTGGCAAAAGGGGAAATTATTCATAATGAGCACTTTCCCCTTTTGCTACAATTTGTTCAAGCTTATTCCATTATTATAGTTTCATATGTATACAAAGATTTTTCATATTTTCAAAGTTGTCTGTTGCAGATTTGTTGTATGTGGGAATAGGTAACATTTTTCATACAAATGTTTTCTGTTTTTCATACTGAAGAGGTTTACTGCTTCTGCATCAGTCTTTTTTAACCCTTTCCCTCATACGACAATTCTGCAGCAGACGACTTTGAACGTATTTTGTCAAAACATAGAAAATCTCCATAATTGAATGGAAAACCTATGACAAAAAGTGGAAAACATTGTGGCAAAAGGAGAAATTGCACGTTTTGTGCAATTTCTTCTTTTGTCACTATGTTTTCAAAAAGCCGTCTGCTGCAGAGGCGTCTATATGAGGGAAAGGGTTAAAAGGTTATGATTTTTAAGAACAGTCTGCATTGTAATCAATGAGTAGAAATTGGTCATATAAGCAATTTTTCCTTTTACCACAATGTTTTCAACTGTACTTTATAATTATACCCCCTTCGAAGAAGAGGGGGTATATAGGAGTCACTGTGTCGGTTTGTCTGTCGGACGGAAGCCATATTTTGTCCGGCCTATTTCTTACAAACCACTGGGTGGAATTCAATAAAATTTTACATGAAGCTTCTATACCAAGAGATGTGCATATCCTAAAGGGGTTACAATTGGATGCTATTTTACATAGATATGGACCTTTTACTTATTAAAGGGTGTCAAGAGTCCAAAAATAACATTTGACTATCAAAAAATTAATGTTTAAATAATAACATAAGAAAAAAAAAAAAAAAATAAGAAATGTTTTTAAGTATGAAAAGATAAATTTTGTGCAATAAAATTACGCTTTCACGGAAATTGCCGAGTGCAAATAAACTGACTTCCGGTTTACCGTGATGACGTAGTGATAAGGAGTTGTTTCGATTTCTATAATGGCGGATGAGTTGAATTACGGAGCTTTAGATGAAAAATTGTACTGTTCATCGTCTTCTTTCGAAGAAAACAGTGATGAGTCAGCTATTTACAGTGAGACAGATGACCTAGGCAACGGTCTAGCACCTTTAGGGATCAGACCATACCAGTTTGAGTCAGTAAAACGATCTGAAACGAGCAGCGAGTCTGAAGACGAAGCAGGACGTGAAATTGTTTGTGATGAATGAAAGTATTGATAACATGAGAGAATAAATTAATTTTTGTAAAAGGTTATTTTAAGAAGCATTTAAACTTTAATTATTTATATCTAGAACTACTTTTGGTTTGATTACTGTTCGTTTTGAAAGGGATTTTTGTTTCTACTACATAAGTCAAATTTAAACACATGTTCGCATATTTTCCCGATTTTTAATGCAGAAATGACCTATTTTCCTGTCATGATTCAAAGTCGATTCCACGAGAATAAATGTAAAAACATCCCATATAAATAAGATTACAAAGTTATTGAATGTCTAATGTCCTTACATTTTCATTTCTAACCATTTCCTTTTGAAGAAATAGATCGGCAATAGAAAATTGTCAACCAAAAAAAAGTCAAATTTAAACACATGTTTGCGTATTTTCCCGATTCTCAAGGACGATTTAGTTCTTTGTTTACTTACCCTTGGTATTTGAAACTCATTATTCCAAGACAAGAACAATCCGGAAACGACTTCCAGATCAGAAATATGTCAGACGGGGTGAAGCCAGAAAAAAAAACAGCTTCAGTATTGTGTAAGTGTCATAACACGCGATTCTAACTCCCGTGAATGACCCATTTTATTGCCCTTCTGATTTCTTTCCGCAGTGTAACTATATCAATCAATCAAAGACCCGCTGGTATTGTGTAGATGAAAACAATAACCACTTAAGTCAGCTGTTCATCCCTTTCCCCATTACAACAAACCACAGCAAACGATTGTGAAAATGTCGAGACAAAAATAAAAATCTATAAAAAATGAAAGTATAATTACTGAATTAATTCAAATCATTGTGGCAAAAGTTATCTATTAAATTTAATGCATTGAGGCTTTCTCATTTTACTGCAATGTTTTCCAAACTAGTCAGCTTTAGTTGCGTCAAGATGAATGTACATCTGTGAAAGGGGTATTAGTTTACGCAGTAGCTTACTTGATTGTCAAAACCGGTATACACCGGAAATAAATTATGACTTCTGATCGGTCAAACAAAGAACCGACTTAACACGTGTGCGTAAACCCATTCCTCTTTCAACAAATTTGCCGACGAAATTAAAAACATCTTGACAAAAAAATAAAACTCTTTAACCCTTTCTCACATACAGACAAATTCTACAGCAGAAGAATAGATTCATACAGGGTTGCTTCATTGTGTTTGGGATCAATTTCTCTCGTTTTCAAATGTCGTCTGCTCCAGATTTTTTAATATGAAGAAAGGGAGAAATGAACTACAAAGCACTGTTGTCAAGGTCATTTTTACTGCATGCGTCAGTAATTTTCCATTTGATCTGGGTTGCACGTGGTTTACACATAATAATACCGTGTCAAATGAAAACCCGCCTTCCGATAGTTGGGAATATTCAGATCAATATGCTCTTTTGTTAAGACTGATCAGGGTCATCACTGTTCGTAAATCGTCACACAACAATTATCGAAGTCTTTGGAGAACAGTAATGACCAAAAGCCGGCATTGCAATTATGTAAATTGATACAAACTGCCTTAAAATTTGGAAACAAAACTGATGTCTACTTTTATGTGTCGTGGCTCAATCTTTATATGGTGCATAGTGATGTAATGTAGAAAACCCTTGTGAAATAATTACATTAAACAATTACAAATGGAAATGGATATTTTTCATAGGAATAAGGTAATTTTCAATCTTATCAGTTCCTGACGCATTTCATTCAACCTGGTTACTGAATTTTTAAACACTACACCTGTTTGGACGCTTTTTACTTACAAACTTTATATAGTGACACTATGATTTAAAGTCTGAGATCCCTTTGTAAATAATCAAATTGTATGGTGATAAACTTTCGAAGGACCTTTTCACACGAAAAATGTACTTGTCGGAACAAATCACGGTATGTTTTGTCGGACCTTTCCAAAGTGTTCACGTTGAGTCCACCGCCTTTATCCACATTTTCCTTACTGTGTCATCCTTTGGGAAGCTATAAAAGCTAACACCGTCCTTCGGCATGTTTAAACACCCCCCTACCACACACTCTCTGGGCATTTTCACGTTTTATTTCTCTTTAATTATTCCAAATATATTGATGCGTTCATGATTTACACTGTCAACATAATGAGAGCCTGCATTGAATTCCCCATGAGCACGTCACTTCCGGTATTTTTTACGGAAATTGCCGATCTTTTTTTTCCGTTAATCTCGACCTTGCTTATTTTGAGCCCGGATTTTAAATGCTTATTAAAGTTATTTTTTTTTATATTTTTCAAAGAAAATTCTTATCACATTAAGTTTTTATGACTTTTCCATACATATTAATCGTGTATTTGAATGTCATTCTTGGTACCCTTTAAGTTATGGTGTAGGTCAAGGTGCTGTTTAGGGGATATTTATCATCTTCAGTGATAGTTCTAGTTAAACTAATTTTATGGTTTTACCAATGTGTTTTCAATGTTGTCTGCTGCAAATATGTTGTATGTGAAAATGTGTTAATTAGTCATAACTTTCTTTCTGTTTGGTTGATTCACACTCAGTGAATTACAATGAGGGCTATCAATCCAGGCATCTCGAGTTTGATTCCTGGCATGACCATTCATTCTTTCTAATGATTGACGAAAAATTTGGTGACTAGCTTCAATTGCCTTCCACCAATAGGCTAAATAGTCTTGTTTGGGAAGTTAGCCAGTTAAGTTTTCTTTAAAACTGAAGTATTAATTTCGCACTTGAATTTTGGTGTCATGAATACCCATTTATACATCCAACTCTATTAAAAACAACAACAACATGCAGTTCTTCAAGGATGGTCTTTGACTTTTCTTACATCAAATTCAGTGCACTCAGTCAATTGTTTTCATTGACATAGTCTGGCTAACATCTTGATTCTCCACACTAGTCCACACATAGAGCCATAATGCAGCTTTTGAAACTTATGAATAACTGTGCTTTTCTTTTATATAGGGAGTTGCAGTCGGTGATGTTAGGCGAGAATTAACATTCTGTAGAAAAACAGGAATTCCAATTTTGGGAATCATTGAAAACATGAGTGGATATGCATGCCCTTGCTGTGGGGTGAGATTTTTTATTTTATTTATACCTTTTTGTTTTGCCAAATTTCATAGTTGCATCTGGTCTTAATATTTGTTTAAGTTGAGTAATTTGTCCAAAATCTCAGAAACAACTAGTCACCAGTCATTGAAATATCATAACTTAGTTAAGTTTGTATATATATCTATATCTCAAATACTTCATGTCCCAAGTCAATTAAATTTCAAATGGGTTGTCACCTGAATTGTCTATTTGCCACCATCATTTGAGAGACTTTTACAGAATATTTAGCAAAATGACTTCAGTTTGAGTTAAGTCCAAAAAAAATGGGATCATGCATTATGCAAGAAAGAATTCACCAAGCTAAAATTGTTACCGTCATTTTGGACCAAATCGGGCCTGGATAAAACAGGTGTTTCACATTCTCTACTTTCACAAAAGGTCAAAATACTAAAAATTATCAAATCAATCATTTTCAGTGCATCCTTTAAACATTTACAATGAATTTTAACTCAATGTCATATATAATCAAATCCATTATAGATATTGTTTTGAAACTTACCATACATATTTACCATCATTACTTCCATCTACAGACAAGAGAATATAACTTGAGTGAAGGTTTTTGTCAGAATAATTGCCGTTTCTTATTTTTAGCTCTACTGGCCAAAGGCCAGAAGGGCTTATGTCGTGGCGATTTGTCCGTCGTCCATGCGTGCGTCCGTAAACAATTTCTTGTTAACACGATACAGTCTTCACTTTTGATTGTATCTCAACCAAACTTATACAGTAGTTAGATATCCATGAGAGCTTGGTTCCTTTCGAAAACCAGCCAGATCCGCCCATGCATGACTGGATTATGGCCCTTGAAACGGTCAAAATTGCTATAAAAGAGCTTGTTAACACGATAGTCTTCAATTTTGATTGTATCTCAACCAAACTTATACAGTAGTAAGATATCCATGAGAGCTCGGTTCCTTTCGTAAACCAGCCAGATCCGCCCATGCAAGACTGGATTATGGCCCTTGAAATTGTCCAAATTGCTATAATTGAGCATGTGAACACAATAGAGGCTCCATTTACTATCTGATCTTCACCAAACTTAGATAGTAGTTAAGTATTGATGAGAGCTTGGTTCCTTTTGAAAACCAGCTAGATCCGCCCATGCAAGACTGGATTATGGCCCATGAAATTGTAAAAATTGCTATTTATAATACAGCTTGTGAGCACAAAAGAGCCTCCATTTTCTATCCGATCTTCACCATACATACATGCTCTGGATTGAAAATGACCAAAGAACCATACCAGTAGAGCATAGGCCCTCATGGGCCTCTTGTTTAGCTTAAAACATCATCTCCTCCTAAACCACTAGGACTAATTTCAACAGGAATGTTCCTTTGGTGGTCCTCTTTCAAAATTGTTCAAAGATTTAAATTACATGGAGAACTTTGGTTGCAGCGACATGAAAGAGGGCAAAATGTCAAAACTTTAAAATCTTCTCATCTGAATCTGCTTGTCAGATTCTTATATAATTTGGTAGAAATGTTCCTTGGGTGACCGTCTACAAAAATTGTTCAAGCGATATTTTTTGGTTGAAAAACATGGCAACCAAGGCCAGGCCGCTTAGAAAATGGGCAAAATTGGCAAAATGACAACTTTAATAATCCATCCTCATGAAAGTGCTTGTCTGATTTCAAGATAATTTTGTTGATCCTCTACTTAATTTGTTCACAAAAGGGGTAAATTGAACTTTAAGCTACGAATGACAACTCCTTCCATTTCACTGGACCAATTTCAACTGAACTTCACAGAAATGTTTTTTTGTTAGTCTTATGTCAAAATTGTTCAAAGATTTACATTCTGTACCCAAACTTTAAATTCCTTTTCCCCCATAATCCACTTGTCTGCGGAGATAGATTATTTTTTCCTTCATATATAAACATCTCTCAACCACCATTGCTTTGTTGTTTAATTTTGGAGATGTTGATGTTTTTTCAATGGAAGAGATCATACATCATACATACATTATAAACAATCTTTTTCAGGAAGTAACTAACATATTTTCCAAAGGGGGAGGAGAAGCTTTGGCAACTCAAGCAAAAGTTCCATTTTTAGGTAAGTGATGCTCATGTTTAAAAAATTGTAACTTAATACCTTAAAGTTATACTAGAGTGAAGGAACTCATGTCACGAAATGAAAGTGTATCATACAGTCAACGGAGAATAGATCCCTATGTGACACCTTTAAGTGTGTCATACAGTTGACGGAGAATAGATCCGTATGTGACACCTTTAAGTGTATCATACAGTTGACAGAGAATAGATCCCTATGTGACACATTTAGGTGTATCATACAGTTGACGGAGAATAGATCCCTACATGACACATTTAAGTGTATCATACAGTTGACGGAGAATAGATCCCTATGTGACACCTGTAAGTGTATCATACAGTTGACAGAGAATAGATCCCTACTTGACACCTTTAAGTGTATCATACAGTTGACAGAGAATAGATCCCTATGTGACACATTTAGGTGTATCATACAGTTGACGGAGAATAGATCCCTACAGGACACATTTAAGTGTATCATACAGTTGACGGAGAATAGATCCCTATGTGACACCTGTAAGTGTATCATACAGTTGACAGAGAATAGATCCCTATGTGACACCTTTAAGTCTATCATACAGTTGACGGAGAATAGATCCCTACATGACACTTTTAAGTGTATCATACAGTTGACGGAGAATAGATCCCTACATGACACTTTTAAGTGTATCATACAGTTGACAGAGAATAGATCCCTACATGACACTTTTAAGTGTATCATACAGTTGTCAGAGAATATATCCCTACTTGACACCTTGGCATGAAGAAATCTGATAGAGGGTCTCCCAAGGAACATTTTATACAAAGAAAATTGTAAATTGGCCAAACACTTTCAGAGGAGAAGATTTTTCAATTTTTCACTACAGCCATATAAGGCAAAATAGCCCCGCCCCCTGGCGGTCATGTTTTTCAACCAATCAACTAGGCTTGAAGGAATCTGAAAGAGGGTCGCCCAAGGAACATTTCTACAAAATGATTTGAAAATTGGCCTGACACTTTCGGAGGAGAAGATTTTTTAAGTTTTCACTTTAGCCATATAAGGCAAAATAGCCCCGCCCTCTGGCAGCCATGTTTTTTGACCAATCAACATGCTTGAAGGAATCTGATAGAGGGTCACCCAAGGAACATTTCTACTAAATAATTTGACAATCAGCCGGACACTTTTGGAGGAGAAGATTTTTTGAGTTTACAATATTTTTTTCTTTCGGAAACCAAAATTTTGCATGAATTGAAAATTGGCCAGACACTTTCGGAGGAGATTTTTCAATTTTTCACTATAGCCATATAAGGCAAAATAGCCCCGCCCCCTGGCGGTCATGTTTTTCAACCAATCAACTAGGCGTGAAGGAATCTGATAGAGGGTCACCCAAGGAACATTTCTACAAAATTATTTGAAAATTGGCCTGACACTTTCGGAGGAGAAGATTTTTTAAGTTTTCACTTTAGCCATATAAGGCAAAATAGCCCCGCCCTCTGGCGGCCATGTTTTTTGACCAATCAACATGCTTGAAGGAATCTGATAGAGGGTCACCCAAGGAACATTTCTACTAAATAATTTGACAATCAGCCGGACACTCTTGGAGGAGAAGATTTTTTGGGTTTACAATATTTTTTTCTTTCGGAAACCAGAATTTTGCAGGAATCCAAAAAATTTGAAGAAATTTAGGAGAGGACATTGAGAGGATGCTTCCTATGATGTTTCATCCGAATTGGCCAAGTAACTTACCTTAAAGTTATACTAGAGTGAAGGAACTCGAGTCACTAAATGAAAGTGGTTAGGGAGGAGAAATTGTTTGAAGCAAAAAGTTAACGGACGCATGCACAACGGACAATTCGTCATGACATTAGCTGGACTGGCTTTCAGCCAGTGGAACTAAAAACTGAAGCAATTTCTCTTTTAGGCTCAACGTTTTCAACTTTATTCAATAATTATACTTTCATTTATCAGAATTTTCCAAATTTTTGACTAGATGTTTTCACAGTAGTTTGCTGCAAAGCTGTTGTATATGGGAAATGGAGAGTTAAATTAATTTGAATTATGTTTTAGGATGTATTCCAATGGATACCATGTTAACCAAGTCATTAGAGGAAGGGAAAGATTTTCAGCAGGCCTTTAAAGATTCTCCCACAATGTGTGCAATCAATAAAGTGCTAGAAAGATTGATGGCAGTAGATAGAGATTTCTGATCGCAGTGTGTTTATGGCTGTGGACAGAGATTAACTATCTCAGTGTGTTGATGGCTGTTGACAGATATTTCAGTGTGTTGATGGCTGTTGACAGAGATTTCAGTGTGTTGATGGCTGTTGACAGATATTTCAGTGTATTGATGGCTGTTGACAGATGTCAGTGTGTTGATGGCTGTGAACAGAGATTGCATTGTATTGATGGCTGTTGACAGATATTTCAATGTATTGGTGGCTGTGGACAGAGATTTCTGATCTCAGTGTGTTTATGACTGCGGACAGATATTTCAGTGTATTGATGGTTGAGGACAGAGATTTCTGATCTCAGTGTGTTGATGGCTGTAGATAGAGAATTCGGAATTCAGTTTATTTATGGCAGTACACTGAACCTTTTCAATCTCAGTGTGTTAATGGCTGTAGAGTGTAGACCTAGATTTCTATCTCAATTTGTTCATGGTCGTTGACTGAGATTTTTTTATCTCAGTGTTTTGTCTTGTCATACAATCAATCGTAATCTTCAAACAAAATTATTCAAATTTCCCTAACAATATTTGAAAACATGGTATGGAAAATGCCGGATTGATCAAAACACCTTTTCCACACCATGTTCTCAACTCTGTATCAAAATTGTACTTTTCATTAGATAATTTCTTAAAATAAAATATCAGGTAAAAAGATTTTTATACCTGCAAAGCAGATGAATTAAAATAAGGTGGAAAAAGTAAAAATTGCTCATGATTATTATTATTGCTTTGCCCATCCTGTTTAACCCATTCCCTCATATAAACGCTTTCTGACGCCTCTGCAGCAGACGGCTTTTTGAAAACATAGTGACAAAAGAAGAAATTGCACAAAACGTGCAATTTCTCCTTTTGTCACAATGTTTTCCACTTTTAGTCATAGGTTATCCATTCAATTATGGAGATTTTCTATGTTTTAACAAAATACATTCAAAGTCGTCTGCTGCAGAATTGCAGTATGAGGGAAAGGGTTAACTCTCATATAATTAAACATATTGTATGTTAGTTTAAGAATATTTTACTTTGTTTACTGTTAAGAAGAAATACAAAATCGCTAATCAGGTAATCCGTTTAAAAAAATGTTAACTTTGCTGCTTAACCTTCCCACATACAACAAATATAATATATTAAATGGCAAAAGGCGTAATTCACCATCATGATGCATCTGCATGTTGAAAAGGGTTAAGGGCTTTAAACAACTGACACTATTCTATTATGTTTTGCAAACATTTATATGCATTTACTGAATATACAATGTATGGCAAATATCATACAAATAGTACATTTCTGCTTTTACCCAATGGATGTGGACTACATTGACCCTTTACCACATGCAGACGCAATGTTCAATCATAGTTGAGCAGTTTCTACTTTAGCCAATGTATTAAACTGGTTTATTCTCGACTGTCCCACATTTTGATTTTTGGGCTAAAAATCGATGTAGGACTATCGGGAAAAAATACAGGTAAGGTGTCGACTAATCCCTGCCCGGGGCGAAGATATCACTACAGTTCGGTTCATTTAAAATTCCACTATATTGGTAACCATTTTTTATAAAACAGTATGTTACGAATTTATCAGAAAAAAGCTCTTGTTTGGTCCTCTTTTTGATATAACATAGGAATAAGGAAAATATCAAATTATTTAGAAAAACATATTTTAATTCAAATTAGGTAATTGAACTATTGTTTATAATACATACATTCAAATAACAAATAACAAATTAAACACATCATATAATCACATCGTCTGATCTGGGTTTTCACTGTTTTCAATTTTGTTGAATATTTACTCAGTTTATAAATGGTTACATATGTAGACAATATGTTGCTCTGTCCGCATACTCAATTGCGCTAATGGACCCATCACGCAGGCGTTCCTTTAGGGATGCTAGTCGCGTGTCAATGTTTTTATATTTCCTTCTCTTGGTTGGTCTTTTACCTCCGGTAGCATACTGAACTACCTTGATACATGAAAATGATTCAACTTCCTGGATAGTTCTAAGGATGGAAAATATGTTCGGATGTGAATGCTGAACAGCTTTCTTCAACATGCTATGCCAGCCTTCTACATTGTTTGTCGTCCTTGGACCATGGGTATTGAAGTGATTCCAAATCTGTTTGTCGCTCTCAATCCAGTTCTCAGTTACATAGTCTGTGAATAATTCAACTGCTGCAGGAAGCTCTAAAGTAGCAATGTCAGTGAGTGCTTCGAACCACACGTCTTCAACTGAGTTGACTGGTACAAGTGGTAAAACTGCTGCTCGTCTGACCAGGCGGTGAATGTCTTCGTTTGTCCTGTAATCGTTGGCCAAGCCCGAAGACTGTACCTTCCGCCAGATACACTGTGTGTAGTGGAAGAAGCATGCCTTCACGTCCGTCGTCTGGAAGACTCGTAGAGCAGCTTTTCTTGGAGCGAGTTCGTGGTCCATGAACAGGATGTCGGGTTTCAACTCGAGTCCAAAACGGTTACATTCTCTATCCAGTGCATTAAACAGTCTCAGATAAGTTTCTTCCGACTTTCCTGGTAGGAAAGCAAACATCAGAGGATACATCTGTCCGTCTATAAAACAATGCCATGTGTATAACTGGTAGAACAGTCCCGGGCATGTGTAGAAGGTACCGTCAGCGTAGATTGTTCTGGCGTTGCATAGGTGCTCCAGATTTGTCTGCGTAGCGAACACGAGCATTCGGTTTTCTTCACCTTCGTCTATAAGCAGAAACTGCTCACCAGCTGACGTCTCTGTCCACTCCCCTTCCAGGCGTATGTCTTGTCTTCTTTTCGGAAGTACTGGTCTGTCTTTGCTTCGCTCACGATAAAGTTGAGACTTACATCCTTCAAAAGTCTGGATTCTTTTTACCAATTCAACAGATTGTTCATTCCAATCCCGATTTCTGAGAGCTGATACCTCTTCTTTGTAAATTGTTGGAATAGGCGTTGTTTCTTTTCGACACCGTTTTCGCATCTTCTGCATCACATCGTCTGTTTCTATATGGAAATTGTCAGGCTCGTGGATATGGTGAGCGTTATGTCTGACGAGAATACCTTCTCTGGTTGTTACTCGTGATGGACAGGCACGGTTAGAACATGTCCAGTACACCCTCTCTTCCCGTCGGCTCTTAATAACAAATTTGTGGCCATCAATAACCAGACTCATTCCGCCGCGCTGGTTCTTCACAAAATCTAGTCTTACTTGCGCGTTAGCCATGTTTTCAGTATGATGTAAAAACAATAATGATACTTTTCCCCAAAATTTTCAATTCAAGAAATGCATCAACAGTTTGTTCATTTATAATTAAGAGCATATAATTATATAATTTTCTTTAATTTAATTGAATGTTTGTGCAAACAGTTTAGAAAGAAATGAAACAAAGGTGAAATTAATAAAGATCAAATATGAATTATAAGTGTGTTTTTTTGCAAACAAATGAAATTAATAAAGATCAAATAGTAAAGAAACCGCAATGAAACAAAGGTGAAAATACTGTGAAATTTACTATGTTTGTAGTGGAATAGGCATAAACTTAATTGAATGTTTGTGCAAACAGTAAAGAAACCGCAAATTTACTGTTTGTAGTGGAATAGGCATAATAACAGGACTGTATTCTCACCTTTCCCTTACCTCTCTTTACCGCTCGTTATCCCACCGCACTAAGGGTAAATAGTAAAATCAAAATGTGGGACAATCGAGAAGACACCATTAAACTCTGTTCAATATACTAACATACTAAGTTAACATACTTTAATTAAGATTTTCAATACTTTTGCCCGGATGTTTTTAGATTTGTCTGCTTCATAATCTCATATGTGGGACCAGGATAGCAATTGTACCGTTAACCTATTACCTGATAATGTCTGCCAATTTTACATTTTCAAATTGTAAGGCAATAAGAAAGTTGGAATAAATGGAAGTAAAATTTAAGACAAATGTTTGTAATAGCTTTCTGCAGCAATATGTTCAAAAGTTAGTTCTACCTGTGAAAGGTCTAACTGTTTGCAATTTACAACAAATCTGCAGTAGACAACTTTGATAACAAATTCCTGTTTCATTTCTGGCCTGAGAAAGTCTTTTCTTGTTTGGTTCAAAGAATCGTTACAATTATCAATCAATGACCCAAAGATCACTGTTAGTGTTATAGTCACTGTTTTTCTGGCCATAGAATCAACAATTTTAGTCAACAACGTTGCACTTTTAACTATCTACGATACGATATTTTGTAATTTCCTGTCAGCTGTACTTGCCACAGGTGATATAGCATCCCAGATCAACTGGTTCATTCTTACAACTGTCAGCCTGTCACAATTAGCGGGTCTACAATTATTTTCGTCTTTCACAAATTCACTAGTTCTGAATATCGTTCTTCTTCAATCCCAATAAAAAAAAGATCATTAAAGTTTTAAGCAAGGATGCTATTCACCTCCTCATCACATTTCTCAATGGCCTTAAACCGTTTAGCCATGTCTTTGAATCTATTATTGTTACGGTCAGAAGGATCTTCCTCATCCTTTCTTTTAAGCTGATGAGAAACTTCTGTCTCCTCAATCTCGTTATCATAGTTCTCTTGCTTATACTCATCACTGTAATTCTCAATTACGTTTAATCGTTCTGAAACTGAATTCAATGCTTCAGATTGTTGTTTCATCGTATTCTGGGCACGACAGTCATGGTTGAGTGCCCTTTGGCAAGGCACATTTTCTAGCCTAGTACTGGTTTGTTTACTTGGGGATCATGAATAAGATGTCCAGAGTATCGACTGCAAATTTTTTTGCACAACCATCCTCATGATTTTCTCTCTTTGCAGAAGCTTTACCTTTCTTTTTACTTTCCGACAAATTAGCCAAACTACTTTCGTTTTTTCCCATTAAAAAATACCCAAATCTAGCGTTCATATTCTGTGTCAAACAAAAAATGGCTATACACCTATAAAATACTAGTTTCACTCGTATAATTCAAATTATAGATCTACAATCAATTTTATAATTGTCAATTTTTGTTTGTGCTCTGCGCATGCACACCAGATCTCGGGGTAAGACCATACGAAAATTGCCAATCATACAAAAGTCATTGTATGGAGTATTGCTGCGACAAATCTGGGAAGCACATGATATTACTGGAATAGTGTTGAAAATTGCGTGAAATGTCAATCAATCCAAGTATAAATTCATGTATTTATTTTTATTTTCAACTTATATGTGATCATATAACAACGTGTGTACAGAAGTAGCAAATTGACCTGACCATTTTTGCCAAAAAATAGCGAGACATGAACAATTTCTGCTTATCTCATAATAATCATTTTACATTCTTTATGGATAATTCTAAAGCATTTCCCACATACAATTAGTCTGCAGCAGATGACTTGTTGAATAAATGAAAGTTGAAAACATTGTGATAAGGGGGAAATTGTTTATAATGTTTTCAAAAGTGGTCTGCTTCAGCCTGTCAGAAAGCGACTGTATGTGGCAACAGGTAATTGGAGATGAGCAGTTTCTATTTTTTGTCAGTGTTTTCTAGTCGTCTAGGAAATGTTTAACACATGCATTTCCAGGTTTTTACTCCTTTTAAGGACACAATTTATGCATTAAATTGACTTCAAAGCAGTCAAACCAACAGGTCAATTTGCTATTACATTATGAAATAAATGTTAAAACAAAAACATTATAAATGTATCACAGACTTACAGATATAAACTCTTTTATTTGACTTTAGTATTCCTTTTCTTTGAAATTTCCAATCAAGTTTTTGGAAAATATTCACCTCTTTACTAATACAGACAGCATAACTATTTTCAACATACAACAAATCTGCAGTAGACAAAAGTATGGAACATCTCTAAAAGTTAAAGTGTACTTGCTGAAAAGAGTTGAAAACAATGTGGCAAAAGGAGAAGTTGCTTGTTTTGAGTAATTTCTTCTTTTGTCACAACGTTTTAAAAAAGTTGTATGCAGCAGAGGTATCTGAAAGTGAATGTGGGAATGTCAACCTTTTTCCCATGTAAACGCCAGTTCTTAAAACCCTTTCGCTGATGCTTTTTGACACAATTGAAGTAGTCTTGTAAAAAGAAATTGGATTTGATGAACATTTCTCCTTAAAAAGTGCACTTTGATTTGTAGAGATTTACATTAGTTTTGCCTGATGATTCCTAAGTTGTGTGCTGAAGATTTGTCATATTTGAAAACAAGACACCGCTGAAGAAGGTAAGGCCGGATTGTCGGCAATTTGACCTTGAAAATCGACATACCAAGGTCAAGGTCAAAGTAACCATAGAAATCAATAGAACTTGTTACTGGTTACCTTCAGGCAAGTTTCAAGTTTGTAACCCTTTCCAGTGCTGAGATTTTACCTCAACCTGAAACTTTAACCTAAATGTTGACGGACAGACAGACGGACATCGCCAATCTATAGACCGGAATTGCTAGAGCAATCCGGCCAAAAAAGGGTTAAGTTTCAATTTCTTTAAACATTAAGATTACAAACAATGTCATGGGTTACTCTTATTTAGACTAGGGTATTACAGTAGTTTGGTGTGATCCAGACAATAAACATTTCTGAAAATTTCTGATAATATCAGTACATTCAAAAGGAGTTTGTCCGACAGTCATTCCCACATGCAAACAACTTTTGACACATCTGCAACAGACAACCTTTGAAACACTGTAGCAAAAGTTGAAATGGCTCACAATGAACAAATATCTCACTATAAGCAATTTCTCCTTGTTACACAATGTTTATACCCTATTCAATAATTATACATTTGCCTAGATATTTTCTAGGTCATCTGTTGCAGATTTGTGTATTTAGCAAATTGTTAACATGTGCACGAAATTGATGAAACTAGTTATTGTATTACTTTCATAGCAATGCTATGAGAATACATTAACGATGAAAGAAATTAAGTTTTTAATTGTTCAGAAATAAGTAAATAAGATATATCACATTGCCTTTATGTATCACAGCAAGTCCCTTTCATCACAAACTATTCCAATTGAAATACTGTATGTTCCAAGACATGGGAATTATGAGTTTTAACCCTTTCACACATGTAGATGCATTTTGACACCTATGCAGCAGATGACCTTTGAAAACATTGTTCTTTCATTTATAGAGTTTCCAAAATTAATGTTGTACTAAAAAACATTTCTTAAAAGATTTTTCAATTAATTGTATGTAGGAAAGGGTTAAGTTTCATTTCTTTGAGTTGATAGATCACTGAGCAATCATGGCCTGTTCCAATGCTATATAGGCACCTGTTGACAAAGAATCAGGGTCCCTCTGAAAATAATACAAAGAGGTATGTCATTATCATTGAACGTCTAGTCATAAGCCTAGTTAATCTGTAAAAAATAGTATGTATCTTGTGTAGTGCAATAAAACTAGAAATATTAGGACAACAATTTTGAACATGTAGAAACAGCTGTTTTTAACAATTTGAAGCAAATCTGTAGCAGATGAACGACATAGGAACATCATGGTCCTCTTGTTTATTAAATGGTTTTTCCTTCTAAAGTCATACATTTTGATACATTCTTAAGACAGCTGTAAATTGAAAATACGTGAAACTGAAAGACTTAACAACATCAAAGGAGAGCTGTAAGAATAAGACTACAGAATTAAAAACAATATTCAAGATACTTTGGCTAAAATCAATTTCAACATCTGTCTTCTCATCCCAACATAATAAAAGGAAATATAAACAAAAGTTTCAAACTGTCCCAAAATACCAGGGGTGATCCAAAAGTAAAAGGACTTTCTTTATTAGTTGATACACATTGATGAAATTCATACCATATGCGCATATCAACGGCTTGGCGTGAAACGGTTGTAACTAAAGACCTATTTTGAAAACCCTGGTTAAGGGGCAATTTTGACCCCTTTGTAAACAATGCAAATTTAGGTGCCATTGCTCAGAACGAGCAATGGCACCTAAATTTCCATTGTTTACCAAGAACAATGATTTAACTCTTATAAAAGACTTTATGGGTAGGTGATTAACATTGGTAAAAAAATACCAATTTCAGTTACAACCGTTTCACGCCAAGCCCTCGATATATATATATGTATATCTATTTTTGTTCTACTTTATCAGGACTTAATATTTTTAATTTTATCATTTATTTAGTTATTAACTTTTTCATAGAAATGAGTTGAGGCATAGGCAGGCAAAATTGTAATTTTACAAGAAAGTAGCAGTTTTAAATGTGTATATTTCAATTATACACAGCCAGAAGATAACGAAAATTTGCATGACGTTTATTTGATGTTCTGTGCTCTAATTACAAAAGTTTGATGTTGTTCCATGATTAACATCATAATAGTAAAGTTGCTTAGCGACCTGCTAGAATGTCACATACAAAATGATGTCAAATGAAAAAATTTAAAATTGCTATATAGTTAAAGGATATCACAACCTAGACAAAAACCAAAATAATCTAAAGTTGGAAATGATAATTCAGTCGAGTTGACCAGGAGCCAAGCATTCACTACCTAAGTCTACTTACACATTTTGTTCATGGTTTGAGGTGAGAAATCAGTGGGAAACTAATGTCACTTGCAAGAGAGCTAGTTCTGATGTTGAAAGGAACAGGGACAGTGTTGTTGTTTTTTCACTACAAGAATTGTCATTTGATACACATCATATGTTACACGTTTTGTTGAACAGTGGTTATGGACTGTCTTTTAGCAATGGCTATTGGGAAGTTGATGCAAATTGTGTGTTGATATAAATGTTATTATACCCTCACAACATGGATCATATGTCCCAACCAGGTCAACGCTCTAGCGAAGCCCTTGTTAAAAGATTTATTCAAGTTTTCAAACCAACCAGTTTTGTTTTCAAAGGCAACATCAAAATAATGTCGCTATCATGGCCCGCCCCATGGTACTTAAAATTTTCATAATCTCACAGAAATTTGTACAACCAATTATTTAAATATTTGTCATATATATGTAAGAGAAATGTGAATTTTATAAAATGAGGTTTATTTTCTACAATTTTGATTTGTGTCAAAATTATAACAAAAGTCCTATTAATTCTGGATCATCCCTTGAACAACTACATGTATAAAGTTCTGGCAAAAAAAGCAAACAAAGTAATAATATCATGAATTCCTTTTGGATGTTTATAGCCAACATTTTATATACTATACAAGGGCCATAAAATCCTTAAAATCCAAACAAAAATGGGTAACAAGCAAAATCATTTAAGGATTGCCCCGATAGCTGAGTATTGAATATTCCAATGAACTTTCAAGAAGATTGGATCAAAATTGTAGCCTCCAAAGCTTTCACAAGGTTTTTCTAAAACTTCACATAATGAGCCAATATTGCAACAAAATGAATGTTCTGATAAATGTTTATGATTTTTTGATAAAGAATGTTGCATCTAAAATCCTCACAAGGTTGTTATTGCCAACAGATGACTAACACAGGGTGATGATCACAATGGCTAAACTTAACCCTTTCCCTCATATAGATGCTTTCTGCAGCAGACAGCTTTTTGAAAACATAGTTACAAAAGAAGAAATTGCTCAAAACAAGCAATTTCTCCTTTTGCTACAATGTTTTCCACTTTTAGTCATAGGTTATCCATTCAATTAAAAAGATTTTCTAGGTTTTGACAAAAAGTGTTCAAAGTCGTCTGCTGCAGAATTGTCGTATGAGGGAAAAGGGTTAAAGCTCAGTTGATTAACAAGAGGGCTATGATGGACCTGGATTGCTAACCTGAGTTATGCAATGAGATTCGTCATGCAAACCACAATAACTCATATTATTTTACCAATCATCATGGCTTTGAAGTAATCTAGTAGAGGGTCACCCAAGGTACATTTCTACAAAATTATTTGGAAATTGACCCAATACTTTCGGAGACGAAATTTTTAAAGATTTCACTAAAGCCATATTAGGCAAAAGAGCCCAAGCCCTCGGCAAGCATGCTCTACGTCCAATCAACATGGCTTGAAAGAATCAGTGAGAAGGTCACCCAAAGAACATTACTAAACAAATATTTGGAAATTGGTCAGATACTTTCTGAGAAGAAGATTATTAATGATTTCACTATAGCCAATAAAGGCAAAACAGCCCTGCTGTCCCCTATTGACTAATTAACAAGGCTTCAAAGAATCTGATAGAGGGTCACCCTAGAAACATTCCTAAAAAACTAATTGGTAATGTAATTTTCGAGAAGAAGATTTTAAAGTTTTCACTATAGCCATATAAGGCAAAGCAGCCCCATCCCCTGGCAGCAATGTTTTTCAACCAATCAACATGGCTTGAAGGATTCTGATAAACGGTCACCAAAGCTACATTTATACAATTTTTTTTGGAAATCAGCCAGATAATTATGGAGAGGTATTGTTTTAAAGTTTTCACTATAGCAAAACAGCCCTGCCCTGGTGGCCATTTTTCTTTATCAATTAACATCGCATGAAGGAATCTGAGAATGTGTCATCAAGGAAAATAAGGAAATTTTGGTAAGGACATTGAGAGATTGCTTTCTGTAATGTTTCATCACAAATGACCTGCTGGTTACAGAGGAAAAGATGTTGAGGGACAGTACACCGGGCAATCACAATTACTCACCTTGAGCACTTCATAGCGAGTTCAAAATCAATGAAACAAGGTAAATCTTAAACAAACCATAGAACACGTTTTTAACTGTTTTGGGGTTCCATTAATGTGTTTCTTATGTTTAATGCATTTAATCTATAATCTTACACTGTTTGCACAACCTTATTAACTTTAAACATTTCTTAACCCTTTACTTCATATAGACGCTTTCTGACGCATCTGCAGCAGACAGCTTTTTGAAAACATAGTGACAAAAGAAGAAATTGCTCAAATAAAGCAATTTCTTCTTTTGTCACAATGTTTTCCACTTTTAGTCATAGGTTATCCATTCAATTATAGAGATTTTCTTTTTTTTGACAAAATATGTTCAAAGTCTTCTGCTGCAGAATTGTTGTATGGGGGAAAGGGTTAAGCTGTATAATTCAAATTTTGTAATAATGTATGTAAAGAAAATTAGAATACTAAAATAAATTGTTACTTTATGTTATGGTTTAAAATGTACAACATAATAATACCCCAAATGTGGTTATACATGTACCTTCCATCTACTAAACCATTTAATTAATGAACAAGTCATGAATATTTAACTTTCTCTATAATTCGGTTGACAAGTTTTTTATCCCTCTTTTTTTTCCGTTCTTCCTCCATAGTCATGGCGCTGTGACACTATAAACCAGCCAGAATAAAACATAAACTACCATCAAAGTAAACTTTCTCAAAAAACGTAATAAATTCATAAATCCATCATCTGATATGAGACTGTTACAATATTGAAGATGTCTTAGGAAATGATTATAAATTTTTGACAATTGGAAACATCATCACAATTATTGCCTTACTAAATAGAAAACTTGAAGGAAAGCCAACAACTGGCATGACAGACTGGATGCCAACAGAGTGACCAACCTCGTATGCTGATGAATATCCTAATAGTTTAATGATGATTGATCCTATCTCTTGAAGATATGTCCAACAGGGAAGACTGATAGGCGGACTAAGGGGACTATAAATGCCTTGTCTCTTACAAAGAAGGGGCATTAAAACAAAACTAAAATAACAGCTACTACTTGTGAAAAGCAAATTCACAAATATCAGTTTCACTAACCACATAATATCTTCACAGATTTATTCACTTGATAAAAGTTTTAAATAAAATAGCCACTTGCATTTTATATAATGTAAAAAGTGCATGTTTCAGTTTAGAACCTCCCAGTTGTGTCAAAGTTTTATCAATTATTCATGTTGTCTATATTAGACACTGGTGCAACACTTGTGTGCAACAGATTTTATGGACATTTTCTCATTCCATCAACGCATGTGTACACATGTATATGCACATTGTATGGGAAAAGGTACAAGTTGGCATTTCTGAACAGTGTAGGTTCAGTTCAGATCATCTTGTCTATCTGCTCAGTTTCATCAAAATATACACACTTTGATAGAATCTTCAAACAAGCTTGTGTTAGTAATATGGGAAAAGTGTAGATCTTGATCAGACTGTACAGGTTTTAAAATGTTCAAGAAATCCACATTGTACCTTTTCCCATGCACAGACTCATATGGCATTAACCCCCCCCCCCCCCCCCCCCCCCCCCCCCCCCCCACCCACCCTACAGAACAAATTTGTAGCAGAGGACTTATATCTAAGCAAACAAGAGCTGTCGGAGGACAGCGCGCTCGACTATATGCCGCTTATTCACATAAAGCACTACTTCATTATATTGCACTAAAGTACTATTAACCCTTTCCCTCATATGGCAATTCTGCAACAGACGACTTTGAACATATTTTGTCAAAACATAGAAAATCTACATAATTGAATGGATAACCTCAAAAACTAGAAAACATTGTGGCAAAATTTTCTAAGTAATTCAAGGGCCATTACTCCATATTTAGGATACAATGGAGTTATCTAACCTAATTGTACGATGGTCCTTAACTAATGTGTGAAGTATGAAGTGATTTGAATTATGAAACTTTAACGTTGAGCTAAACGCAAATGTTAAAACTGACCGAGTCCAAAAATAGCAAAACCTTAAAAAAAGGTTTACCAAATGTTTGACATCATGCAAAACCCGTTTGATCATATGTTGAAGAATTATATTTGATAAATGAATGATCACAATTAGAAAGGAATGTAACCAAAAATTATGAATTTATCTAAAATTCTTAAAATCAAACAAAAATCATGTTATTTATTCCCAAAAAGTCACACTCAGCATCTTCAACATACCATGTGAAGAAAGGTATTATATGTAATTATATTCCAAATATGAAAGCCCTAACACAAGTACTTATTGAGAAAAATTAACAAATTAAATGAAAATGCCAACTTGCCCTAAAACTTTAACCACCCAAAATCATGTGTTTCACCCCAAAAAGAAGGTCACACTCAGCATCTTCAGCATTCAATGTGAGGAAAGGTATAAGATGTAACTACATTCCAAATATTAAAGCCGTAGCACAAATACTTATTGAGAAAAATTAAAAAAATAAATGAAAAGGCCAACTTGCCCTAAAACTTTAACCACCCAAAATCACGTCTTTTACCCCAAAAAGAAGGTCACACTCAGAATCTTCAGCATACAATATGAAAACAGGTATTAGATGTAATTATATTCCAAATATAAAAGCCCTAGCATAAGTAATTATTGAGAAAAAAAATAAAAAAATCCAACTTGCCCTAAAACTTTAACCACCGAAAATCATGTTTTTTACCCCAAAAAGAAGGTCACACTCAGTACCTTTAACATTCAATGTGAAGAAAGGTATAACATGTAACTATATTCCAAATAATATATCTATAGGTGCTACCTATTTACGAAAAAAACGCAAGATAATTATAAACAAAAATTTAAGAGCATACTTTGGCCATAAATAAGGATTTATAAGTAATTGACTAGACAATAATAATGTTAATGGCATGTGTCTTGCATTATCAAAACATATTTGCAATTCTTATTGCTGTCGTCTATTATTACGAACAGAAAATAATAAAGTAAAGACTTTCAGAAAATCAAGGAATACATTTATAATGAACGCGGTTAAAACATGAGGGCCAAGATGATCCTTAATCGATCACCTGCATTATGGTAAAGAAGCAAATAGATCAGCCCTTTTCTGATGTAGATCAGCCCTTTTCTGATGCCACCTGGCGACTGCCTTTTTCAAGCAGTCAATATGACTTGAACAAATTATGTTAGGGGTCACATTTCTGCTAAACCCTTTCCCTATTAGAGACGGTTTCTGAGGCCTATGATTTAGGAAAAGATTGTCGCAACAAGAACAATTGCTCCTTATGAGAAAATTATCCTTTTGCCACAATGTTTGATAAATAATTATACTTTGAATGATTGAGTCAATAGCTCATGTATAGGAATTTGGGGTATTTCATGTTGAGACCACTTTTTTGCGGGAAACGACGTCGCTCCATTGACGTTACGCCAAGATGAAGTGAAACGGAAATGACGTCACGTCCTTCTTTGGCTATGATACAGTCAAAATTTAGTTTCGGGCGTAGAAGGCTAATGCTGTCGTTTTTTGACGAACGGGAAAACATATTTCTTATAGATTTCCATTTATTTTTAACTTTTCGTACAAATGTTAATTTCAGCACTTTAATGATCTTAAATATCGATTTTAAAAAAAATGATTAAAAAGATGACAAATAATTTTCAATCCGTGTTTTTCTGCTCATTTTATACATACCCCAAAATACCGATTTTAAAAAAAATGATTAAAAAGCCGACAATAATTTTCAATCTGTGTTTTATGTCTGCTTTTTATACATATCCAAAATGGTGGCCCCCATGGATTTTTTTCAGTTTCATTTCAGAAAGCTTCATGGGTTATTGAAAAAAAAATAAAAATTAAAGCCCTAGCACAAATACTTATGAATGAAAATGCCAACTTGCCCTAAAACTTTAACCGGACGCCGACGGAAACGCCGACGCCGGGGCGAGTAGTAAAGCTCTCATATTCTTCGAATAGTCGAGCTAAAAAATACTGATGAAGGTGTTATTTTAGAAAAAACTTCAAAAATATTGTGGCAAAAGGAGAAATTTGCATGTTATGAGCAATTTCTCATTAAGACACAATGTTCCCAAAAGTTGTTAGCAGCAGAGAGATCAGTAAGCGTCTATAAGTGCAGTCTTTGCAAAAGTTGTCCGTACTTCTGTCCTGACTGATAAATGTTTATCCCTTTCCCTCATACCACAATTCTGCAGCAGACAACTTTGAACATATTTTGTTAAAAAATAGAAAATCTTTATAATTGAATGGATAACCTATGACTAAAAGTGGAAAACATTGTGTCAAAAGGAGAAATTGCTCGTTTTGAGCAATTTCTTCTTTTGTCACTATGTTTTCTAAAACCGTCTGCTGCAGAGGCATCAGAAAGCATCTATATGAGGGAAAGGGTTAAGCAATAATTGGTTGAACAATGAAGGAAGTAGCCGAAAAAGGATCTTTTGCTCTGGTATCGCTACAAGCAAACTTCTATTTTAAATATAGATTGCTAATCACTATTGTACTAGAGTGCATTGGTCTAAACAGGTGTGCAATATTTTAATTTCATTATAGTTGAGATAGAGGTAATGAACTGCTATTCTACTCTATGAAGGCTAGTAATCTCTAAATACAAAATATGAGAAAATTGATTGATTGATTTTTCGGTCATAATCACTCATATCACAGCAGTCAGTTCACAAATTCATGCGTTTCCTTGCTTAAGTACTCCATACAACAGTCTTTCCAAGCAACTGGCTGCTTTTCCATAGAAAGTTAGTCAAATTGTTAAAGAGGAATAATGCTTGCCACATTGACTTTTGTCAAACATCCAAAAGAAAGATACTAGATTGATAAATTTTGTTTAACCCTTACCCGCATACAGACGCTCTCTGACACCTCTTCAGCAGACGACTCTTGAAAACATTGTGGCAAAAGTAGAAATTGCACATTATGAAAATAACCCTTTCCAGCAAACAACAATTCTGCTGCAGACGAATTTGAAATATTAGGATAAAAATATGATTAACTTCTATAAATGAAAGTTAGTTTTGACATGAAAACATTGTGTCAAAGGAAGCAATTTCTCCTTTAACCAAAATGTTTTCAACATTTGTTTACTTCAGAGCTTTAAGAAAGCTTCAGTATGTAGGGAAGGTGAAATGCATTAACTCACTGAACATTGTTTACAATGAAATCAATAACCTGACCTCAGTCAGGGCTTGTGCTCCCCTCTTTTGATAGAATTTGGTCAACATCTTGGGAAATGTACATATACATTCATGTGCTTTTGTTACTTTTATGGTCTTTCGTCACCAACATTTATTACCTTCAATTATCTAATTAAATGTCGACATGTTGATGTATGTATAATGAAAATTAAGCAGTGTCTAAATAATCTCTTAACAGCCATCATATATCATACCTGGTACTTATATTATAGTTAAAAGTTTGTCTCTCTATATAGAAGTTACAACTAATAAACTCTCATCGTTTTAAAATAATGTTTGCATGAAATTGTATTAAATAACACAGATTGCCCATCAGAAATCATACATTTTTATCAACACCAGTACTACTACATTAATCAAAATCTGTTAAAAGTACCCTATGGAAAGAACTAATCTATTCATATAAATTCTCTATAAAATAAACCTCTGTGAATGAAGATATAATTTCTGCATGATTTATCTGCTGTTAACATAAAAAAGGTAAAAAGCATCTAAAATTCTAAGTGGCAAGAAATATACTAGTGAAAAAGCTATTTAGAATGCAAGTATAAATAATCAGAAAACAGAGCAATGAGGGTTCTTATCTCTACTGTTTCATTTCTGTGATATTGTCATTTGTGTATATAAACATGAGGACTGGAAAGTCTGTGAATATGAATGTTCTGGTCAGTCTTCATGTTGTGACTACATGTAAAATAACTTCTGACAACAAACTAGAAGTGTAAACCTATAGGTTGAGTTCTTATCGTTGAGCCTTGATGCAATGCCAAGGTGAGGATGCCATAAAGAATTCTTACTTTTTTGACAAAATCCGAGTTAAAAAATAATCCACTTAACCTTTCGAGATTGATGTATATAAAGTGTAATAAGGTAGTGTTAATATTGATCAAATCATACACAATATTAAATAGTATTGATCTTAAACAAGATGACCTTTCTTTACAAATCTTGGCCTTTTACTTGATTTGATTGCAACAATATACTCATAATTATTTTCACTGTCAGAAATGTTATTGTTGAACAGAGTTGAAAACATTGTGGAAAGGGGTGAAATTACTCACTATGAGCACTTTCTCCTTTTGCCACATTGTTGTCAAAAGTCATCTGTTGCAGATGCGTTAAAAGTGTCTGCATGTGGAAAGGGTCAACTTTAACAATGGCACACATGTAGATGAAAGTTGACAAAGTTCTGGGAGAAGCAAGAAAGACAGAGAAGGAGACCTATGGGATAACAATAAATTACGTTTCACGCAAGATTCTTACCACTGAATACAGGTACAAATGTATCCTTTATGTAACAAGTGAAAGTAATCAATTATTGCATGTTAAACAAGGATAAAAACTCGTAATATTGAGGTAAAAAAAAGTATGCCTTGTTTTAGTACCTGTCTGTACACATATTTATTTTATTTCTAATACAGTATAATCACAAGGCAGTGAAAATTAAAAGCTTAATTTCATGCTTTTTGGGGAGTTATTGAGAAAGACTAGTTGTTTCCTAAACTCATTATAGATTTTTTTTCATTAAGCACCCAATCAGATAAGTTCATTTTTTTTTCAGTGGGCTTGTTTGCATTGTAATGTCTTCGTAAAAATGTTTAAGTCCTTCATTTAAATCAACTACACAACACAGAGAATGTAGGACAAGAGCTGTCCAGACCTGCATATGTGGGATGAGGGTTTAATTGTAAATAAAAACAAAACATTTTGTCAATGACAGGGTGAAAACATAATCAGTCCTGAGATACAATCTTGGCAAGCTATAAAGAAATAATTGTTCCCTATCGTCAATTAATTCATTTTCAACATTATCAAGTTTCTTCTGCCACAGCTGTTGTAAAATAGTTTGATATCATAATGGTGAATCTTAAACAATACTCACTCTGAATTCCAGCATGAGAAGATCACTGAGTCGTTTCACTTCATTAGGCTGTGACAGGAGTGACAGTTGTTTGGCGATATGATCTTTTCTAACTTGTCTCTGTTTTTGCAAGAAAGTGACACTTTCCTTCAGGTTTTTTTCATAAATTCTGTAAAAGAAATTAAACAAGTAACTGGAGGATTGCAAGCAATACCATAGTCCCCTACCGGTTTGCACTTTTGAGTCAAAAATTAGGCAAGCAAGAGTTATGGTTCATGTCCACTGCACTCCCCCTTGATGAGATGCATCCATGTGTGAAATTTCATAACCATAGCTAGTACAGTTTTGGAGATATGCTCCGGACAAAAATCAAGTATGAAAATAAAGAAAGGGAAATAACTCAAAAATTAGGGAAGCAAGAGTTATGGTTCATATGCACTGCACTCCGCATTGATGAGATGTATCCACATATGGAATTTCATAGACCTAGGTAGTATAGTTTCGGAGATATGCTCCGGACAAAGAACTGGATTCCGCCCGCGCAATAACTCAAAAATTAATCAAGCAAGAGTTATGGTTCATCTGCACGGCAACCCCCCTTGATGAGGTGTATCCATGTGTGAAATTTCATAACCATAGGTAGTATAGTTTTAGAGATATGCTCCGGACAAAAATCAAGTATGAAAATAAAGAAAGGGAAGTAACTAAAAAATTAGGCTAGCAAAAGTTATGGTTCATGTCCACTGCACTCCCCCTTGATGAGATGCATCCATGTGTGAAATTTCGTAACCATAGCTAGTACAGTTTTAGAGATATGCTCCGGACAAAAATCAAGTATGAAAATAAAGAAAGGGAAATAACTCAAAAATTAGGCAAGCAAGAGTTATGGTTCATGTCCACTGCACTCCCCCTTGATACGATGTATTCATGTGTGAAATTTCATAGCCATAGCTAGTATAGTTATGGAGATATGCTCCGGACAAAAATCAAGTATGAAAATAAAGAAAGGGAAATAACTCAAAAATTAGGCAAGCAAGAGTTATGGTTCATGTCCACTGCACTCCCCCTTGATGAGATGCATCCATGTGTGAAATTTCATAACCATAGCTAGTACAGTTTTGGAGATATGCTCCGGACAAAAATCAAGTATGAAAATAAAGAAAGGGAAATAACTCAAAAATTAGGGAAGCAAGAGTTATGGTTCATGTGCACTGCACTCCCCCTTGATACGATGTATTCATGTGTGAAATTTCATAGCCATAGCTAGTATAGTTATGGAGATATGCTCCGGACAAAAATCAAGTATGAAAATAAAGAAAGGGAAATAACTCAAAAATTAGGATGTATTCATGTGTGAAATTTCATAGCCATAGCTAGTATAGTTATGGAGATATGCTCCGGACAAAAATCAAGTATGAAAATAAAGAAAGGGAAATAACTCAAAAATTAGGCAAGCAAGAGTTATGGTTCATGTCCACTGCACTCCCCCTTGATGAGATGCATCCATGTGTGAAATTTCATAACCATAGCTAGTACAGTTTTGGAGATATGCTCCGGACAAAAATCAAGTATGAAAAAAAAGAAAGGGAAATAACTCAAAAATTAGGGAAGCAAGAGTTATGGTTCATGTGCACTGCACTCCCCCTTGATACGATGTATTCATGTGTGAAATTTCATAGCCATAGCTAGTATAGTTATGGAGATATGCTCCGGACAAAAATCAAGTATGAAAATAAAGAAAGGGAAATAACTCAAAAATTAGGCAAGCAAGAGTTATGGTTCATGTCCACTGCACTCCCCCTTGATACGATGTATTCATGTGTGAAATTTCATAGCCATAGCTAGTATAGTTATGGAGATATGCTCCGGACAAAAATCAAGTATGAAAATAAAGAAAGGGAAATAACTCAAAAATTAGGCAAGCAAGAGTTATGGTTCATGTCCACTGCACTCCCCCTTGATGAGATGCATCCATGTGTGAAATTTCATAACCATAGCTAGTACAGTTTTGGAGATATGCTCCGGACAAAAATCAAGTATGAAAATAAAGAAAGGGAAATAACTCAAAAATTAGGGAAGCAAGAGTTATGGTTCATGTGCACTGCACTCCCCCTTGATACGATGTATTCATGTGTGAAATTTCATAGCCATAGCTAGTATAGTTATGGAGATATGCTCCGGACAAAAATCAAGTATGAAAATAAAGAAAGGGAAATAACTCAAAAATTAGGATGTATTCATGTGTGAAATTTCATAGCCATAGCTAGTATAGTTATGGAGATATGCTCCGGACAAAAATCAAGTATGAAAATAAAGAAAGGGAAATAACTCAAAAATTAGGCAAGCAAGAGTTATGGTTCATGTCCACTGCACTCCCCCTTGATGAGATGCATCCATGTGTGAAATTTCATAACCATAGCTAGTACAGTTTTGGAGATATGCTCCGGACAAAAATCAAGTATGAAAAAAAAGAAAGGGAAATAACTCAAAAATTAGGGAAGCAAGAGTTATGGTTCATGTGCACTGCACTCCCCCTTGATACGATGTATTCATGTGTGAAATTTCATAGCCATAGCTAGTATAGTTATGGAGATATGCTCCGGACAAAAATCAAGTATGAAAATAAAGAAAGGGAAATAACTCAAAAATTAGGCAAGCAAGAGTTATGGTTCATGTCCACTGCACTCCCCCTTGATACGATGTATTCATGTGTGAAATTTCATAGCCATAGCTAGTATAGTTATGGAGATATGCTCCGGACAAAAATCAAGTATGAAAATAAAGAAAGGGAAATAACTCAAAAATTAGGCAAGCAAGAGTTATGGTTCATGTCCACTGCACTCCCCCTTGATGAGATGCATCCATGTGTGAAATTTCATAACCATAGCTAGTACAGTTTTGGAGATATGCTCCGGACAAAAATCAAGTATGAAAATAAAGAAAGGGAAATAACTCAAAAATTAGGGAAGCAAGAGTTATGGTTCATATGCACTGCACTCCGCATTGATGAGATGTATCCACATATGGAATTTCATAGCCATAGCTAGTACAGTTTTGGAGATATGCTCCGGACAAAGCCGGACTGACTGACTGACGGACGGACTGACGGACTGACTGACGGACGGAGTGCAAACCTAATAGTCCCCTTCGGCACGCCGGTAGGGGACTAATAAAAAATGAAACAAGAGGGCCATGAGGCCCTGGAATCGCTCACCTGAGAATGGGCTATTTAAGACTTTACTCTTTCAGCGCCAATGGCAATATCATCAAGACATACTTTCTGACAAAATTTCAAGCTGCTCAAGTCAAAAATGCAATCTTTATAGTGTTAACTAGATTGTTTTACAATTTGGCCTAGTGACCTAGTGTGACCTGACCTGACCCATATTCGAACTTGACCTAGATATCACTAAGACAAACATTCTGACAAATTTTCAACATGCTCAAGCCAATCATGTGGCTTCCAGTGTGTTAACAAGATTTCCCTTAAATTTGGCCTAGTGACCTAGTTTTTGACAGGACATGACCCATATTCGAACTTGGCCTAGATATCATCAGGACAAATTTTCTGATAAAGTTACAAGATGCTCAAGTTTGAAATGCGTCTTCCAGAGTGTCAACAAGATTTTCCTTCAATTTGGCCTTGTGACCTAGTTTTTGACCCAACATGACCTATATTCGAACTTGGCCTACCGGTAGATATCACTAAGACAAACATTCTGACACAGTTTCAACATGCTCAAGTTTAAAATATGGCTTCCAGAGTGTTAACAAGATATTCCTTCAATTTGGCCTAGTGATCTAGTTTTTGACCCTACATGACCTATATTCGAACTTGGCCTAGATATCACTAAGACAAACATTCTGACAAAGTTTCAACATGCTCAAAAATGCGGCTTCCAGAGTGTTAACAAGATTTTCATTAAATTTGGCCTAGTGACCTAGTTTTTGACCCGACATGACCCAGTTTCGAACTTGGCCTAGATTTGATAGAGATATATGTTCTGATAAACTTTCATGAATATTGGATGCAAAATGTTGCCTCTAGAGCGTTAAAAGCAAATATTGACGACGAACGACGGACAAAAGGCGATCACAAAAACTCACCTTGAGCACTTTGTGCTCTGGTGAGCTAAAAAATGAATCTTTATCTAGCTTAACCCCTTTTACAAATAATGACACATGTTGATGCATCTGCACAAGACAACTTTTGAAAACAATAGCAGATTATGAGCTATTTCTCCTTTTGCCATAATGTTTTCTACTCTATTGGATGGTTGTTTACTTTTATTATAGAGATTTTCACTGGTTTTTCCTAGATGTTTCCAAAGATCTCTGCTGAAGATGTGTTGTATGTAGGAAAAGGTTATACTTGGTAAAGTAAGACGAATGCAATGAGATGCTATATAAATCCATAAACAGGAAATTCTACTTACTCTTGATATTGTTTTTCTGTTTCTCTGACTTTCTTGAAACTTTCTTTTATTAAATCCCTGTATGTAGGGGCATCAAGAGTGAATAAAATTAAGGATAACAAACATATAATCTATCCCTGCATATCATAGTTCTAACAGACTTGAGATGCCAAGCAACTTAAAACATATACTTTGCTGGCAAATTAACCCTTTTCTTGATACAGATGATTTCTAACGTCTTTTGCCACTCATGACTTTTGAAAACATTATGGGCAAAGGTAAAATTGCTCAAAAATGCTGAAAGATTTCAATACAGTATCAAAATAGGCTTCCAATTTTGCAGATATAAATTTCCGTAAAATTATTTCAAAGCAGATGGTACTATAAATATCAAATCAGGACAAGCAATAAATCTGTTCCCTTAATCTTTTCCATATTTTGTTGCATACATGCAAGAGTTAATGTCATATAGACTCTTTCCCCAAAAGAACAATTTTTTTCTGAATTGACAAATTTGATTTAATTGTAGGGGAAAATCTTCTAATAATATATTTCTCCTTTGATTAATTCTATTCATGATACATTACATGTTATTTAAGTTTTCTGTTCGGTTAATCAGATTTTTTTTCAATTTTGATAAGTCTAAAACTAAGAAACTGTTAATGTGTTAAATACAATATCTCAAAGGATATGGAGGTGGATTTTCCTGCTCTGTTCTTTGCACATGGACAGCTTGCCCAGCCTCTTTGGTTAAATTTTTCACCCTCAAGAAATGAGCGACCAGTGGACTTTGTCCATAAAGGTTATAGGTGGACTTGGTAGTTTCTGCTCCTTTACATGCAGGATGAGACTGAAACCAGATAAAAAAGGAAGAATATATCAGTAATTTTCACTTGTTTTCAACAATTTTTAAGTAAGAAATAATATTAAAGTGTTTACAGGAATACATCTTGCCTATCGATGATTAGTTTAATAAAAGTGTGTGGACGAGACTGTGGAGACATGATCCCTATGTATCACTCTGTGAAGGCAAGCTACACAACTTGAGGGTCAATCTTTAATTTGAAATCAATTGTTAATCCTTTCTTACATGAAGACATATTTTGACACATTGACAGCAGACACTTTTAGGAAACATTGATGAAACAAGAGGCCCAAGAGGGCCAGTATCGCTCCATAGCCATTAGGCAAAAATTAAATCTCCAAACAGCCCATATAAGGCACAATAGCCCTACCCCCTGGCGGCCATAGTTTTCGACCAATCAACTTTGCTTGAAGGAATCTGATAAAGAGTCACCCAAGGAACATTTCTACAAAATTATTTGAAAATTGGCCAAACATTTTCGGAGGAGAAGATTTTTTATGTTTTCATTATAGCTATATAAGGCAAAATAGCCCTGCCCCCTAAGAAGGAGAGGAGAAGATTTTTTAAGTTTACACTATTTTTTTCTTTCGGTTGCCATGGAAACCAGAATTTTGCATGGATCCAAAAAAATTGAAGAAACTCAGGAGAGGACATTGAGAGGATGCTTCCTATGAAGTTTCATCCTAATTGGCCGTGGTTAGGGAGGAGAAGTTGTTTGAAGTAAAAAGTTAACGCATGCACGACGGACAATTCGCCATGACATAAGCTCGAATTGAATATTTGTGAATAAAAAATACATTTTTTCAAAGGTAAAACATTTTTCTATAACCATATAAGGCAAAATAGGAACATTTCTACAAAAAAAATTGGCCAAACATTTTCGGAGAAGATTTATTAAGTTTTCACTATAGACATAAAATGCAGATTAGCCCCATCCCCTGGCGGCCATGTTTTTTGACCAATCAACTTGACTTGAAGGAATCTGATAGAGGGTCACTCAAGGGACATTTCTACAAAAACAATTGAAAATCGGCCTGACACTTCCGGAGGAGAAGATTTTTTACAAAATATTTGAAGGAATTTAGGAGAGGACATTGAGAGAATGCTTCCTATGAAATTTCATCCCAATTGGCCAAGTGGTTAGGGAGGAGAAGTTCTTTGAAGCAAAAAGTTAACGCACGCGCGCGCAAAGGACAATTTGCCATAACATGAGCTCGACTGGCTTTCAGAGAAAAAGAGAAGCATATGAGCAATCAATGTTTAGTAATTTTTGTTGCTTTCTTTTAGAGATTTCCCACCTTTTCCTCCAATGAAGGGAAACTGCAGCAGATTCCTTTCATAAGTTTATGTACTAAAGGGTTAATTATAAGGTATCTAACATAATTTACATTTTCATGATATTATCACAATGCTACACTTTTAAAAGTGCTGCTATTTTAAACATTTTTATCAGACAGAGGGCTCAAAAGAGTTGTAAATTGAGCCATTACTTATTGGGAGCCAATTTTTCACTCTTTCCCACATAAGGGCCTCTGCAGCAAACAAATTTGGAAAACATTGTGGCCGATGGAAACATTGCTCATGATGAGCAATTTCTCCTTTTGCCATGTTTTCAACTTTATTTAATAAAAGTACATTCATTTATAAGAATTATTATATTTAGACTTAATGTTATCTAAGTCATCTACTGCAGATTTGTTGTATGTGGGAAAGGGTTTATTTAACCTAATTAGGTTACATCACTTTAAAGCTTGAATTGAATTTGAAATGAAGTGCATCAAAAGTTACCTCCCTCTGTGGTTTCCGTTCAATCTTGGTGGCAGTTGCCATCATCTTAATGACTTGTTCTGATTGGCTCATTTTATCCCGTGCAGAATCCATTTCTTCATAATCTTCGAATGTTGTTTCTCTGATAGGTGTGAGTGCCTCAATCAATTTACGAGGGTCAACCTGTTTTTGTTTTGAAGCAGATTTTCTCTGTGAACAGGCTGCTGATTTTGGCTGTTCCGTCAACTCTTTGTCTGCTTTAGTATAGAAAAAAGTGTAAATTAACCCTTTCCTACTTTCTGATTTCTAACGTTTCTGCAGCAGACAACTTTTGAAAACATTTTTGCATAAGGTGAAATTGTCCATAATGAGCATTTTCACCTATAGCCATAAAGTTTGGAAATCTAGTCAATAATTAAACTTTCATTTATAGACATATTTTGTATTTTTGAAGTAGTCTACTGCAAATTTGTTGTATGTGAGAAAGTGTCAATCCATTACTGGACATGTTATTTTTGGACCCTCTGAAATTGAAACAAGAGGGCCATCATGGCCCTAGATCGCTTACCTGAATTATGCAATGTGTTTTCTAATGCAAAACACATTAAGACAATTATTCTGACAAAGATTCAAATGAAACCTCCAGGGTTAACAAGATTTTTTTTCATTTGGCCTAGTGACCTATTTTTTTTTAAATTATATACGAACATGGACTAGATATCATCAAGACAAACATACTGACAAGTTTCAACTTGCTCAAAGTGAAAATGACCTAGTTTTTAACGCAATATGACCCCTATTCGAACTTAGCCTAGATATCATTAAGACAAACATTCTGACAAAATTTCAAACTGATGAAGCAAAAGTGATCTAGAGTGCGGCGTCTAGTCTTTTCAAGATTTTCCTTCAATTGAACTTAGTGACCTAATTTTTGACCAAACATGACCCATCGTCGAACTTGACCTACATATCATCAAGACAAACATTCTGATAACATTTCAACATGCTCAAGTTAACAAGAGGGCCAAGATGGCCCTAAATCGATCACCTGAATGATAGTTAATTAGAAGCAAATATTTAACTGCAAATATCTGTGAAAATGTGATCAGGAGTTCAAATGAAACTGCAAGGAGTGGACACTCAGTTAAAGAAAAAGTTTATCAGTAAAAGCCACTTGTATCTTGAAATCTAACAAGAACTTTAATAAGAATGGAATTATAAAGTTTTGTCATTTTGCACTTTTCCTGATGTCGCTTTGCTGCCCTGTTTGTCAACGAAATCAATATGGCTTAAACAGTTTTTATAGAGAGTCACCCAAAGAACATTTCTGGCAAATTATCTTGGAATCTGACAAATGGTTTATGGAGATGGAGGTTTTTAAAGTTTGGGTATTTTTCTCAATTTCTGATGCTGCAGCAACAAAAGTTCTATACAGAAAGAGGACCACCAAAGGAACATTCCTGTGAAGTAATGTTGAAATTGGTCCAGTGGAATGGTAGGAGTTGTCATTTGTAGCTAAAAGTTCAATTTACCCCTTTTGTGATGACGCGAGGTTGCTATGATTTTGTAACCAATCAATATGGCTTGAACAAATTAAGTAGAAGATCGCTGAAGTAAGATTCTTATTCAATTTTCTTAATATCAGACGAGAACTTAAACGACAAGAACATACGGCACAGACGCTCGACTGATAGGGAGAAAAAAAAAAAATGAGCTAAACAAAAAACCTTAAACGGACGACCACACCGCCGCCGCCGACGACGCCAGGGTCATGACAATAGCTCTTGTTTTTTTCAATAGTCGAACTAAAAATGGAATTTCAAAATTCATTTTGCCCCTTTTCTGATGCCTCCTGAATGCCACGTCATTAACCAAACAGTATGCCTCGAACAATTTTTGTAGAGGGTCACCCAAGGAACATTTCTACCAAACTATATTGGAATCTGACATACAGATTCAGGAGAAGATTTTTTGACCCCATTCTGATGCCGCAGCAACCAAAGTTCTCAATGGAATTTAAATCTTTGAACAATTTTGGAACATTCCTGTGAAGTTTGAATGAAAGGTCCTGTGGTTTAGGAGGAGATGATGTTTAAAGCTAAAAGTTAACGACAGACGACGGACAAAAAGTGATCAGAATAGCTCACCTTGAGCCTTTGGCTCTAGGTGATCTAAAAATGCAGCAATGTTAACAAGGTTTTCCTTCAATTTGGCCTAGTGACCTAGTTTTTGAGCTGACATGACCCATATTTGAACTTGACCTAGATATGACTAAGACAAACATTCTTACAACATTTTAAACTGCTGAAGTAAAAATAGCTGCCTCTAGAGCGATAACGAGATTTTCCTTCAATATGACCTAGTGACCTACTTTATTGACCCAACATGACCCATATTCGAACTTAACCTACATATCATCAAGACAAACATTCTGTTAAAGTTTCAAAATGCTCAAGTTAAAATTTCGGCCTCTAGAGAGTTAACAAGATTTTTCTTCAATTTGACATAGTGACCTAGATTTTGACCTCAGGTAGCCCAGTTTCAAACCTGTGCAAAAGTTGATAGTGATGAATGTTCTGGTAATTTCATGAAGATGTCAATTATTCAACACTATTAAATAAACAAGAGGGCCATGATGGCCCTGGATCTCTCACCTGATTTTTTTTAACTTAAGCTATAAAAGCCCCCGCCCCCTGGAGGCCATAGTTTCCAACCAATCAACTTGGCTTGAAGGAATCTGATAGAGGGTCACCATAGGAACATTTCTACAAAATTATTTGAAAATCGGCCTGACACTTTTGGAGGAGAAGATTTTTTAAGTTTTCACTTTAGCCATATAATGCAAAATTGCCCTGCCCACTGGCGGCCATGTTTTTTTTACCAATCAACATGGCTTGAAGGAATCTTAAAGTGGGTCACTTAAGGAACATTTCTACAAAATTATTTGAAAATCGGCCTGACACTTTCGGAGAAGAAGATTTTTTAAGTTTTCACTATAGCCATAAAAGGCAAAATAGCCCCGCCCCCCTGGCGGCCATGTTTTTTTACCAATCAACATGGCTTGAAGGAATTTGATAGAGGGTCATCCAAGGAACATTTCTACAAAGTTATTTGAAAATCTGCCAACCTGTTTGGGAGAAGAAGATTTTTTAAGTTTTCACTATAGCCATATAAGAAAAATAGCCCTGCCCCCCTGGCAGCCAGGTTTTTTGACCAATCAACATGGCTTGAAGGAATCTGATAGTGGATCACTTAAGGAACATTTCTACAAAATTATTTGAAAATCAGTCCGACACTTTCAGAGGAGAAGATTTTTTAAGTTTTCATTATAGCCATATAAGGCAAAATAGCCCCGCCCCTGGTAGTCATGTTTTTCGACCAATCAACATGGCTTGAAGGAATCTGATAGAGGGTCATCCAAGGAACATTTCTACAAAATTATTTGAAAATCGGCCTAACACTTTTGGAGGAGAATTTTTTTAAGTTTTCACTATAGCCATATAAGGCAAAATAGCCCCGCCCCCTGGCGGCCATGTTTTTCGACCAATAAAACATGGCTTGAAGGAATCTGATAGAGGGTCATCCAAGGAACATTTCTACAACATTATTTGAAAATCTGCCAACCAGTTTTTAGGAGAAGAAGAATTTTGAAGTTTTTTTCATTTCGTTGCCATGGAAACCAGAATTCTGCATGGATCCCAAAAATTTGAAGGAAATCTGGTGAGGTCATTGAGAGGATGCTTTCTGTGAAGTTTCATCCCAATTGACCCACTGGTTACTGAGGAGAAGAAGTTGACGCACGACGCACGCTGGACAAAAGGCGATCACAATAACTCACCTTGAGCAAAGCTCAGGTGAGCTAAAAAAACAAGTAAAAAACCAGATCAGCCAGAGCTAGTATAAGAATCTTCCCTGTTTGCCTTCGATTCTTACAAGCATCCAACCAGCCTCTGGAGAAGTTATGACCAAAAAGCGACTTTAACCGTTTCCCAAATACAAAAGCTTTCTGACGTCTTTACAGCAGATTACCTTTGAAAACATTGTGACAAAATGAGAAATTGCTCATGATGAGCAATTTTCCATTTTGTCACAATATTTTCAACACTATTCAATAATAATTTTTCTTTTGTTTAGATTTTACATGTGTCTGCCATCATGTTTTCAAAGTCATCTGCTGCATATTTGCTGTATATATGAAAGGGGCTCAAGATGCCATTGCTATCAAAACCTACAAAGGTCTGTTTTTATTAAAAAAAACAGAATTATATTGCAATACACAATGATATATCATTACAACCATTGTGCGTGAAGCCATCAATTTGATAATTTTAGCATACCTTCATGAGTCGAAGAGGATTCTGAAGATGATGCTACACGACTTGAAGCACTTTTTCTATCTTCCTTATGTCTGCTATATTTACCCCTCCTTTTACCCCTGCCTTTCCCCGAGTGGGCGGAGTAGTTTGATGCTGACTGTGACAAAGAGGCAGAAGAGGCGTATCTGCTTATATTGCTGGAGATTAAGGAGTCCAGGAAATCAAAATTAACACCGGTAGTTGACGCTAAAATAGAGAAATACATCACAATAAAACTAGGTAGAAAAATCATCGCAAAAAAGATACACAGTCAAACTAAATTTGCTCAAACACAGAGTTGTCAATGGTATATACATGTAGTTCAAATTATCTGCAGTTCAAGAGTTCCATTTTGTATTTTGGATTTTGATAAAGATGTAATGCTAACAATGTTCTTTCTTTCTGGAAACGGTGTACATGTATTGTACTTTTTCCTCCGATGTTTTCAATGCAGATGATACAAAGTATATTATGTCTGGTAAATGGTTAACTTGAATAATTAACCAAATTGTCTTTACTTAAATACTTCAACAGTGATATAATATCATTCAAGTGCAAAGAGAAAGATTTAATTTGAACAGAAAACAAAACATGACATTTATTAGCCCTTTCCCATCTACAACAAATCTGCAGCAGACAACTTCAAAAACTTATGGTTAGAAATATGATAAACCTTTATTAATGAAAGTTTAATCGTTCAATTGAGTTATAAACATAGGGACAAAAAAAGAAATTGCTCATTCCCAATGTTTTCAAAAAAGGTCAGCTGCTGGGGCATCAGAAATCGACTTTATGTGGGAAAGTGTCAAATGGATATCAGCATTAAACTTCATTACTTACTCTTTTTATTTGCATTTAATATTTCTTCTCTCATTTTAATATTTGGTGGTTCTAGTTTATCCATATTCCATTTTGTCCAGATTCTTGGTGCTGGTTTAATACCTGAAACAATATGGGAAAGTTACCAATTGCCTTGATATGATTTAATAAGAGATGGTCAAAGGGCCCTTCTTCTAAAATTGTTTATTGTTTCCCTGATGAAGACAAATTAGCAGTTTGCTACAAGAGACAAAAATTAAAAAGAACATGAGAGAAAAGAGAAATGACTCTAGTAGGTCCTTACTGCGTCCTGTTTGGGCCACATCCGCGCTATGTGGGTTTTGAACATGTCCAAGGTCCACGTAGCAGGAACGCGGTCTTCAGAGACCATACCACGTCAATTAAAAATCCCCCACTGCGTCCTCAGTACGTTCTAGGAGTTCGCAATGGTGTGATGGGGGTATTAATGTTTTCAAGTTGTCTGTTGCAGATTTGTTGCATGCGGAATGTTGTTAAATTATCAGGTAATTGGTGAGCTACTATTCAGATTGCCAGGATGTGAAAGGGAAAATAGAATTTTATGAAAGGGTTTAATGTTATACCTGCTATCCAGCCATACACTAAGGCGACCAGATCTTCTTTAAACTCCTCTCCAAACTGTCTGTAAGAGTCAGGAAAACAGTGACAGAATGCAGCATACACTGCCTGTGAGACGAGGCTTGGATATTCCTGGAAGAAAAATATTGGCAACATAAAAAAACATTACTCTTTCAAACAAGAGAGCCAAGATGGACCTAAATTGATCACCTGAATATTTTTTAAGTGTTTACCTATACGAGGCTATGTAAAACAAGTGATCACCAGGGTGGGGCCATTTTTGACCAATCTTGGTAGAGGTCCACTAGATGATGTTAGATTTCAAATATCAACTTTTAGACAAGATTTTTTAAAGTTTTTCCCTATACAAGTATAATATTATGTAAAACAAGTGACCCTGGATGGGGCCATTTTTCACCCCAGGGCTATAATTTGAACAATCTTGGTAGAGGTCAACTAGATGAAGCTACATACCAAATATCAAAAGCCTCAACATTCTACCTTCAGACAAGAAGATTTTTAAAGTTTTCCCTATACGAGACTTCGTAAAACAAGTGACCCCTGGGGTGGAGTTATTTTTTACCCCAGGGCTATATTTGAACAAGATTGGTAGAGGTTCAATAGATGAATCTACATACCAAATATCAAAGGCCTGGGCCTTCTCCTTTTAGACAAGAAGGTTTTTGAAGTTTTTTCCCTATATGAGTCTATGTAAAACAAGTGACCCCCTGAGAGGGGTCATTTTTTACCCCAGGGCTATAATTTGAACAAGATTGGTAGAGGTTCAATAGATGAAGCTACATACCAAATATCAAAGGCCTGGGCCATCTACTTTTAAAATTAGTGCCCAAAAAATAAATAAAATTTGATACGTGGTACCCTAAAAATTGTCGTTCCTGTCCCCTTAGACATTTTTCCTTGAACAGCCCTTACCATGACCGTATACTATCAGATTCAGATTCTTTATATTTTTTTTATTAACTCAAATCTACAATTACATAGATACATGATTAAATTCAAGAGAAAAAAAAGTATAATAGTTATTATTTCTACATGATAGGATTTTTTGTTGTTGTGAAAGTACATTATCATTAAAGCTATAGACATTATAATTTTGAAATATAATTTATGGTTCACCTTTTCAAGCCACCTGTGCTTTCAATTTTTATCATTTTTGCTTATAAGTCTGAGTGATGCATAACATGACAAGCCCCGAATCTTATTGCAAGCCTTTCATGTTTAAGATCCCTCTGCCTTATAGTAGAACAAAACATTTTCAGTTTGATATTGATCTAAATAAACATTTTCTGATATCTTTTCATTTCCTAAATGTAACATAACAAGCAAGAGAGTGGAAAATGTTTCTGATATCTTTTCATTTCCTAAATGTAACATAACAAGCAAGAGAGTGGAAAATGTTTGAGAACTTGATATGCCCATGCACTGAGTGTTTCTATATGACATGTTTGAAGGGTGTACAAGAATGGTCATTAAAAAGATAAGAAACAAGAGCTAAATACTAACAGTGAAGAATACATCTCTGTACATGGGTCCTCTGACAAACATCATCAGCTTTACATAGTTAAATGCTGCCCGATTAAATAGCTTGATCTGAGCATTTTTACTTGCTTGGTATTTATCAAGAAACAAGTACCAAAAGATGTCCTGAAATGTAGAAATACAGAAATAAGACAGTGACACTGATAAAGCAAAATGAGCTTTCTTCATATAATCAGAATAAACCAAGGCAGACTAACAGCAGGCCTCGACAATTTTTTTGCAGGGCGAGTGACCCTAAAAATGTACTCGCCCTGCACTTTTACGGGGGAAAATCTGCCACTAGTTTATATGAGGGAAAGGGTTAAGAAGTGAGATCGGCTCGATTGTATTGGTCGTTTTTTTAGTACGAATGTGATTGCGTTAGAACTGCAATGGAGGATATGAGACAGATTCAAAATATTATTTAGGCATTCTTATTTAGTTTGCATACCATATATCCGCGGCCATAAGTCGAATTTTTGAGACTAAAATTTTGGTGTTGAAGCAGGGACTCGACTTATGACTGAATGACAATCTCTCTTAAGGCTATATTTTACATGCGACCAACAGTTTTAGGGCTAATGCAAGTCGGTTGTAACTACAGCCTATTCCAGGAAAAATTACAACCGTTTTGCATATAACCATTGAGTTGGAGGTACCTCATTGTAAATTGTGTGGACAGTACAGTTACTACCACGTATTTGTAACTTTAAATGCAGATGTAGCAGACAGTGTTGGAAAACGTTGTGAGAAATAGAGCAACTGCTTTTTATCAGCGATGCATCCTTTCCTTACATTTTTTTTTTTATCTAGTTTCAAAGCCGTAAACAATGGAAAAATAAATACCATACCCTTTAAAATCTTTTTAAATTCAAAGTTAATTTGTCCAATTTAAAGAAAATGTAGTAATTTTTCCTTTTATCAGAGCTCTATCAAGAGAAGTCTGCTGCAGATGCGTATAAATGCATGTGAAAATGGGTAAGAGTGAAATCTATATAGACCTTTATTTCCGCAAACCATTTTCCCCAACAAATGAGCTACGTCATAAAAAAAGTGTATGTGCAGATTAATCACACAAGTATTACTAAGCTAATAGGATCGTAAATTTAACATTAATTTATATGGGTGTATTTCATTTGTCGCGGCTCAATCTCAGCTGGTAAATTAGTGACGTCATTTAGTTGAGCCCTGTGTTTTTCACGCGACAAACAGTTATTATAGGGCTAATGCAAGTCGGTTGTAACTACAGCCTGTTCCAGGGGAAATTACAACCGTTTGCATATAACCATAGAGTCCAAACTTCTTTCCATAGACTTTTACAACCCTTGTCTTCACCTCTCTGTGAATTACACACACTTTTAATAAACTTCGACAATGCAATAACTCAAACTCCTGTGTTTGTTTTACTTTTAACTAATCATTTTTTGAAAACATTGAAAGGATTAATTTTCATGTGTGAAATCGGACAAATGTGTGTTAAGAGTTGAATGCATGGTAGAAACACTGACATCGATAAAACCCTTTGTTCGAGTTTCGCGCTTTTATTTTTATAGATTAAAACATATATTAAGAAATTTGGACTAGTTAGTTTGTTTGGCTTATTTGGATTTATAAAATCAGGTTTGTGCATTATTATCTTAATGTATCATTATCCAGTTTTACATCGAGAACCATGTTTTTTTGAATTTTTTGCCGAAATTTTGTCGACCCCCGACTTATATTATGGCTGGGAGTAACCTCAAAACTACCTTTTTTGTGAGAGCTTTCTCTTCACAACTTTTTCCTGTTCACGTTTACGAAGTTTTTCGTCTCCTTTTTTCTCACTGTCACCGCCACCTTGCAAAAATCTAAACATCGTTCCTTGCTCCATTTTGTCAGATGACATTTTGATCCGCTTGATTATCGGATATTCCCGAGTCATATCGATAATGAATGAAAATTAAAGGTAGATAACAATTTGCGTCGTAGTAGATTTCCAAATAAGGCAAATGTTTACTACAGCATCAAGAAAGCGCGGCAAATAAATGGCACGCGGTATGTATGGATAAAGCCCGCGAAAATGTCACGCGGTGTTATTTCGCATTCATTGGATGAAGCTTTCTTCTTTTAACTGTCTCGCGAGATTACAATTGGGAACAGAATGAACACTGATCACGTGGTCAACATACATGTACTAGCTATAGTATTTGTGTGAGTTATTAATAGAAAGGTATCGTTTGACTTTTTACATTCGATATTTTTATTTGAATGATGTTCGCAGTTTGATTGTTTTACCAAATAACTTTGTTTAGGAAAAATACAAGGAATCAGTAATTGAATCTGGAGAATCTGATCAATTTGTTTCTCGCCCGACCTCAACATTCACTCGTAAATGCGAGCGGGTGAGTCGATTTATCGAGGCCTGAACAGGGAATATAATTCAGAATAAATTGATTGATTGATTTTAACAATTTCTCAGTTAAATCACGGCGGCCAGTTCACCTACTCATGCATTTCCTAGTTTTCTCACAACAGTACTCATTGGTGGAAGACGAATGACGCATGTCGCATTGACTTTTGTCAATCGTCGGAAAGAAAGTTGGCCGAGTCGGGATTCGAACTCACAACCCCTGGATTGACAGCCTGCGTCGCTACCGACTGAGCTACCGGGGCTCGGCTAATTCAGAATAAAGCAAGGCCGACTAACAGAGATAATGTTTCCTCCATTTGACTGCATACTTTCCTATAGTATGCGAATCCTCCATAAAAACAATTTAAATTCTATCATCAAAATTCATTGAAGTATTTAAGAAAATAAATCATAACTAAATGCCTTCCTTTGAAAAAGATCTTTATTGAAAATGTAAAAATGAATCTTTTGTCATGATATTTATTTTCTCTCGTTTATTCACAAAATTCCGAGATGATAAGTTATATTAAAGCTAATTTAGTGAAACTGTGAGAAAAGAAGAGAAGAGATTGCATTTTACAATTTATCATAAAATTCTACAGAAACTGCATACCTGAAATACTGCTTGTGACATTGGACTATAAAACCACTTCTCAAAATGAGGTCTAAACTGTCGCTGAATAAAGGAAGAATTCATGAAGTATTAAACACATAACAAGAAATACATGAGATTTCTTTATAGATGAGGGGGAAAAAGCAGTCTTCAATATTATTCATTGTGTTAAACAGCAGTCAGGTACAAAGAGATTCTTTCTAGTAGGGACATCCATTATATGTAGTCTAACATAGTACATGTACAAATATCAGAATCTAGGTGTTATTTTTTCAATCAAAGATATTTTTAAAACTAAACATTTATTTATAAAGAACTACAGATTTGCTGTAAGTGGGAAAGGGTTAAATGCAATATACAGAGACCGACAAGTCGATCACAAAACGCATACCTTTCTATCAAGGTCCATTTGGGCCTCAGCAGCTTTGACTAACATATTCTTGGCCGGAACTTCATCTGGTAGAGCAGTCAGTTCTACAGGGTCATACCCTGGGTATTGATGAAGCTATTAAACAAAAAATATAGTTATGGGAATACCTACTTTTCCTCTTGGTCCCTCATACAAAAAATCTACAGCAGATGACTTTGAAAACATCTAGGCAAAAATATGGAAAATATCTCAATCCGAGTAATTTCTACGTTTGCCAAAATAATATTCAAAAGTTGTCTGTATCAATTGCGTCATCATGTTGGAACGGGGTTATAAGCTATTTATAGACTTTTCTAAATTAAAATTAAAAAATGTTCAATTTTAGAATTTTTTCCTTGTCCCACGTTGTTCTAAATTATGGTCTACTCAAAGGTGTTAAAAGTCATCTGTTTCAAGAAAAGGGTCATGAATATGTTATCAGAATTCAGAATTAACCAAAGCATATAATGGTCAAATCAGAAACTATATTGGGTAAAGATAGTGTATAAAATTTCTTACTAACAAGATGATTTCATTTGTTTTGTACCAGTTGCCATTATGAAAACCAAAATTCAAAGTAAATGGACAGTTGAGCTGAAAGTGAAATCTGCTTGTTTCTCACCTTGACAGGATAAAAAATAATCCAACAAAAAAGAAGTTCAATCAATACATTATATGTAGTTATTTTTTACTGTATCAGTTTTCAAATGCAATTTACCTCAACAAACTTTGGCTTTCCGGAATCTTTCTTGGTCTAAAATAAATTAAAAACATTTTTATATACCGGTACATGTGTCTATTTAGTAAACAATAGGCACAAACTGAAAAGCAGTACAACTAGAAGGCAAAAGGTGTCCTTTTCCATATTACTCAAAAAGCAGCTGGTTTGCTGAAAAGTAATCTGATGATACATTTTAATTGCTTTCCAAATCCAAGCAATAGCTCCAACAGAAAAGTGAAATTAAACAGCAAACAGATTAATATACAAAATTGCATTGTTCAAGTGATAACAATTTGTTTAAATAATACTATTAAATGAACGTTAATTAACTTTGAAAATATCTCGGGTCAAAAATGTCTTATCAGGAACATTGGAAGAAAAATTTGAAAGAGAGTTGAAAACATTTCAGAGAAAATGACAATTTGCCCATTGTGACCAATTTTTCCTTTTTCCCGTTATTACACTGTTTCAAAAATGTGTCTGCTGTGGAAGTTAAACAAGTCATCTGTTTCAGTGAAATGGTTAAACAATCTTTATTTCTTCTTATAAAAAATACAAGGCTTATCTCACAATGTGATAAGAGTCTTAGCAAAGAGATAAGACTTACCTGGGTCTGTTTACTAGGTGACATGCTTATTTTGGAAATATTTCTAACCCTTTCACTCCTTCCAGGTAAAAATGCTGAAAGGATTGGAAAAAACATCTATATAGAAATTCATAAGTTATTTATATCGTAATTTATTTATGTGTATTGTAATCAATTTGTAATTATTTTCACCAAAATGTCCCATTGAATTAACAATGACATTATTCATTGAATCATTTAGAAGAATGTACCTTCATAGTTTTTACTTAAACCAAGGTAAAATCCTAACTGCTGGACATTGACTTCATTAAATCAAAAATATCATATACACTTTTATGTATTATTTGATGTGTTGGGAATTGGGTTTTTAAAACTTACTTTGTTTTAGAGTGTAATATCCTGCAAATCTGTTCAGCTCTCTCTGTTCTCTTTCTAAAACCAAATAAATTGTTAAAAATTTCAAACAACCTTTAAACCTTTCACACATATAAAATATTTCTGGGCAGTCATCTTTTAATATACATTTTGAAAAAATATGAGAAATCTGTGTAACTGAAAATGTAATAATTGAATATAGTTGAAAACATTACGGCAAATGGAGAAATTGCTTATTCTAGGTGTAGTGTCTGGATGTGGTGGCAAGACATGATTGCCCGGTTAGCTGTGTTGGTTAGAGCGCCAAGCTAGTGTTATTGGGGTCGTGGGTTCGAGATATCTGGCGGACATTTTTCCCCTCTTATGTTACTTTAATGGTGTCGGAAGTAAACTGGAATGCGCCTGGAGGTGCTGTGGGAGTTGCTGAGGTTTATGCCTGGCTCCCAAAAGGTTAAGAGGGGGAGGAGTGTAGTGTCTGGATGTGGTGGCAAGACATGATTGCCCGGTTAGCTCTGTTGGTTAGAGCGCCAAGCTAGTGTTATGGGGGTCGTGGGCTCGAGCCCCACATCGGGCAGACATTTTTTCCCTCTTATGTTACTTTAAAGGCAATTTCTTCTTTTGCCACAATGTTTTATAAAAGTTATCTTCTGCAGTAATGCCAGAAAGCCTCATGTGGGAAATAATCCTCATGTTTAATAATGTGATCATAAATTTATTTTGTTGATGATAGTCTGAGTCATAATATCAGTAGTATAATGATGGTTAATTAAGCAACATTTGTGACAACTTATAAAAAATCCATTAACTTCAGGGTCTTCCTTGTTGGTACAATACTGCTTCGAATGGTTTGAATTAATTAACGTTATATATGTAAATAATACACATTACCTTTTCTTTCAATAATTGCTCTTCCCACTGAACTTTTAGGTCTGTCACCCCCGATCAATTTTTCTTCAGCATGATCTGATGCTCGACTTTCAACAATCAACTGAGTGTATTGTTGAAGTTTTCTGTCAAGTTTACTGATTTTTTTGTTTACTTCTTCAATGGATCCAATTAAGAAAGCTGAGTAAATTTGTTAAGAACTCTTAATGTACCTTCTAAACAAAATGAAGTTTTGCACCTCCTTAATATCTTAACCCAAATCCAGTTATGTGCATCTTTAAATTATTTTGCTTATCCTACTAATATTGACTTTATTTACCATTTAGGAATACAGATCAAAATCAGCCTAAAAATTTGTTCAACCCTATCTTGATCTTTGCTAATTTATCAAAAGGCTACTCCATAAATATACAAGTTCTTGTCAACAATCAGAAATGAGGATGTAGTTCGATACCGAATGAGCCCTTTAACCCTTTCCAACATACAGACACATCTGCAGCGCTCATCATGAGCAAATTCCACTTTTGCAACAATGTTTTCAGCTCTATTCAATATTTAAGTTTTAACCATTCATTTATAGAAATCTTTCATATTTTGCCTAAATGATTTCAAAAGGTGTGCTGCTGGTTTGATGTAGGAAAAGGCTTAGTTTAACTGAAGCAGTTAACCATTTAAGTAAAACAGCTTAACCGAAATATCTACCTGAGAATAAAAATGTCAAATCCGTAAAAAACTTGAAGAGCATTCAATAAGTTTAATAGAGAATTGAAATCATACATGCAAAAACAATGTAGAAAAAGATCAGTCTATACATTTGTTCAATCCAATTTTGATATGCATTGTTTGTTACTCATTTATTAAAAAGGGACTCCATTTAAAATATACAAGTACAGTCAATTGATTGATTGATGTTTAACGCCGTTTTCAACAATTTCTCAGTCATATCACAGCGGCCAGTTCACCTACTCATGTGTTTCCTGGTTTTCTCACACCGGTACTCCACACAACAATCTTCCCAAACAACTGGCTGCTTTTCCACATAGACTTAGCCCATTGGTGGAAGACGAATGACGCATGTCGCGATGAATTTTGTCAAACGTCAGAAAGAAAGTTGGCCGAGCCGGGATTCGAACTCACAACCCCTGGATTGACAGCCCGCGTTGTTACCGACTGAGCTACCAGGACTCGACACAAGTACAGTCAAGTAAACCTTAGCGGATCACTTTAATGTTCAAGACACGCTAACTTATTTATTAGACAAAATTATTGTGTATAAATTGGCAGGCAAGTATTTTATGGTATTATTTAAATACACAATACAAATGATGCTTGTCGGACTTCAAATTCATCTGTATCATCTGAACGTCTGATGCAAGTGTTTACGTGACCCAATTATTTCTACCTTGTTTTGAAGAGAACATGTGTTTTTCGCAGCAACAGCTAGCGATCTTAATTATGTTAGTTATTTATTTTGACATTTTATGAAAGACAAATACATACACCTATCGAAATGTAATCAATCATTCTCATTTGTCTGTGCATGTTTACACTGAAGCGATAATAGAATAGCTAGGACAGTTACCATTAGCGGATCGCCACTTTGTTTCCATGACTGATTCTGAGGGGTTTTCTCAAATTATTTTCAATTTAGCAATTCCCGAAGATGCTAGTGATTAAATCAGAAATATATCAATACAAATCTGCAGTTAGATAAAACATAACTTGTACAATAACAGCAGAAGTTTTGACAGCTAGAATTTTGCTCGAGATGACCCCCCTGATATCAGAAAGTCACGTGATCCCCTATTGCTACAATTGATCCGTTAATGCATCAATAACTCGGAACTGGAAAACAACGGTCTGTACAGCTGTTTCTGCACTAAAACTGAAAACATGTTATTCAATTTAAAGGAAAATGATTTTACTTGTGGACTATAAACAAACAAGTTCCGAAACATTGACCGTTTCTTTTATGCACTTCTTTGTTTCGTTACTGATCCGTTAAGGGTAACTTGACTGTACTGTAAGTTGTCAACAATCAAAAGAGAACATGACATACTTAATTGGATATGCCTTTTCACTGATCCAGTCGACTGTAAAAGATTCTGCAGACTTAAATTTTTGTTATCATCTAGGAAAAAGTGGCATTGCTAGGAAAAAGTGGCATTGCTTGCATTAGCTTATTTCACACCAGAGAAGTATTCCTATGCACTGGAAATAAACAGTTATCCTGTTGTGTCCTAGTTTTGTGACCGTAAGCATCAATTTGCGCATTTCGAGATGAAGAAGCCAGTGGTCAAAATGTTATTTTATTTTAGATAAGTATCAACATAAACTGGTAACATAAACAAAAATAAGAAATATTTTGAAAATATGTCTCAAATATGTGCCTGTTTATCAGTCATGAACGTCAAAACGCTTTCTCCTCAGTTTGTGACCTAGTTTCATACCTTAAAAAATGTTAACTTAGAAAAACGCTTTCATGACATTGACGAGTTATGCAGACAAAAAATATCATTCGAAAAATTGATTTCTTAAGTGCAAGGGCCGAATGTAGGAGGAAGAAGGATAATTATTAGTATTTTATTGATCCAAGTGCATAAGCAATTTAGCAGTAAATATGTGCAAAAATGCCTGTCTAACGATTTAGCAAAAACAGCCTCTCTTACATATACTTATCAAAAGTTGTTTCAAACCTAGAGAAATCTGGATATTTTGAAGATTCCGTTCTAGCCATAGCAACCAATTTGTTATTCAAATATATCTACAATTCGTCAAAATTTGAGACAAATGGAAGGATACGAGATTGAGTTCTTTGTTTAAGCTCAAGCGACTTCTTGTGTTTTTCTAATTTCTCTTTGGACAGCTCAAACTGTTCATCTATGAGGTCCATCGGGGATCCAACTCGGTTGATCCCCGCCATTTTGACGCGGAATATTTCACTGGTTCTCAAAGCACCTGGATTTCGCGAAAAAAAATCAAAGCTGGAAACCGGGAAGGGCTGTACTAAAACGCATACAATGGCTACGGACAAAACCGTCCAGGTTATATTTGGATTGTAAAAAGATATATTTTTTTCATTTCAAATATTTACAAATGTGCACGCACCTGCACAAATATACGGAAGCGTCCTAGTGCCAAATCATAATAATCTATAAAAAAAATAACTCCTACGTAGGAGATAAAAAAACCTAATTAGGACTTTGTAACTCCTACGTAGGACTTTATAACTCCTAATGGACGAAAGAAGAAGAAGAGAATTAAATCTAGTTATATTTAATCATCCAGAAGGAACTAGCAGTCTAGGCCTAGAAAACAAACATCATGACGAAAAACTCATTATCTCAATAGCTAAACATCTTGGAATCGACAAACTTGATTTAGAAACATCTTATAGGCTAGGGAAAAAACAGAATGCAAATGGAAAAAATAGGGTTCTAAAAATAATATTGAAAGACAGAAAACAAAGGAAAAATCTACTAAACAACTCAAAGAACATTAAAAGCATAAACGATGAGACAATTAACAAAATCATCATATTCAGAGACCTTACCGAAGAACAGAGAAACGAAAGAAAAGAAAAAAGAGAAATTAAGGACCGGCAAAAGCCTACAGGGAACAAAAGTAACTTGATGTATAAAAATACAAACTTATCACAACATGTAGAGGATCCATTCGCCAATGATACAGTACAAAATATCTCAGAATGTACCAAGAACTCAGACATGGAGATAACTGTCTTGGGAGGCATCTCTCAGACAATTCAAGATCTAAAAATGACCGGTGCCAGACCTAAAGAGGATACGCAGCGCGACAAATAAGTGTTTTAACCCTGCATATAAGGGAAACTATTTTAATTATAAAAATAATGTTTTTAAAATAAAAAATAACAATGTAACTAAAAACAGACATGAGGAAAGTCCCAGCGATAAATCAAAAAAACAGCTGAAAGTAATGTATACAAACGCAGACTGTCTAACAAAAGAAAAACTCTCGGAGATGAAATGTTTAATTGAAAACTGGAACATAGACATAATTGCGGTAACAGAAATCTATCCGAAACACACACACTTTGAAATTTCTGGAGAAAATCTGTATAAAATACCAGGATATGATGCTTTCATAAGCTACCAGACAGGAAGAGGCGTTATCATCTACACAAAGGAAGAACTGAAAGCCTATGAAATTAGATTCGAAAATAATAATTACAAGGAAGCAATATGGATCGAAATACTTTTACAAAATAGAAATAATCTCATAATAGGATGTGTGTACCGAAGCCCAAACCAAAATGGGGAAAATGCTAAACTAATGATGGAAATGATAACTAACTTGTATACACAGAAACACACTCATTTCTTAATGATGGGAGACTTTAACTTGAAAAATATCGACTGGGACCTAATCTACACAAACTCAAATGAACACCAAATAGACTACAAATTTATAGAAATGATAAAGGACATGTTTTTATACCAACATGTCAAATATCCAACAAGATATAGAGAAGGAAACATTGCATCCTTATTGGATTTGATATTTACGAACGAGGAAGGAATGGTAAACAAAGTAGAATACAATCCAAGCCTTGGAAAAAGCGATCACCTTACTCTCACATTCGAAATATCATGTACCAAAGAAGTAACAGAATCTAAAATAGAAAAAAGGAACTATAACAAAGCTGATTACAGAATCATTAACAGTGAAATCTCTGAAACAGAATGGACAAATGATGGCAGTATGGGAGTTCAAGTGTCATGGGATAATTTTGATAATAACCTTTCCAAGATTAGTACAAAACATATTCCAAAAATGAAAATGTTCTCAGGACAAATGAGCCCTTATATTAACCACATTATCAAAAAAGCCATCAGAGATAAAAGAAGTAAATGGTTGAAATATATCCATTGTAAAAATCATCTGACTTTTGAAAAATACAAAAAAGCCAGGAATGAAGTTATTGACCAGCTAAGGAAGGCAAAATATCAGTATGAAAAGAATATAGCAAACAATATTAAAAAAGACCCCAAAAAATTCTGGAAATTTATTAGAAACAAGGGCACCGCAAAGCGGATGCATCCCCTCGGCTTTCCATTTTCACATTGAGTTCTCTTGTGATCTAAATATTTAAGTCCAATTTTTGACTTCGATCTTTGACCTATGACCTTGAATCAATAGGCTTCAAAATATTGTCACAAACTAACTGTATGCCAAGTTTGGATAAGATCTGTCAAGGAATGGTCAGTGTAGAGTGGTGACAAGGTTGCCACAGCTGAGATATATTGTAAGTTCAATCAAGTTCAATTTTGGGCATGACCTTTGACCTATGATCTTGAAAACCAATAGGCTTCAAGACATATCATAAACTAACTGTATAATAAGTTTTATTAAGATCGGTCAATGAATGGTCAGTGTAGAGTTGTGACAAGGCTGCCACAGCTGAAAATATTGTAAGTCCAATTTTGAGTTTGACCTTTGACCTTGAAAATCAATAGGCTTCAAGATATTATCATAAAGTAACTGTATACCAAGTTTGGTTAAAATCTGTCAAGTAATGGTCAGTGTAGAGTGGTGACAAGGTTGCCACAGCTGAAAATAGTGTAAGTGCAATTTTGGGCTTGACCTTTGACCTATGACCTTGAAAATCAATAGGCTTCAAATATTATCATAAACTAACTGTATAATAAGTTTTATAAAGATCGGTCAAGGAATGGTCAGTGTAGAGTGGTGACAAGGCTGTCACAGCTGAAAATATTGTAAGTCCAATTTTGAGCTTGACCTTCGACCTATGACCTTGAAAATCAATAGGCTTCAAGATATTATCATAAAGTAACTTTATACCAAGTTTTGTTAAAATCCGGCAAGTAATGGTCAGTGTAGAGTGGTGACAAGGTTGCCACAGCTGAAAATATTGCAAGTCCAATTTTGGGCTTGACCTTTGACCTATGACCTTGAAAATCAATAGGCTTCAAGATATTATCATAAAGTAACTTTATACCAAGTTTTGTTAAAATCCGTCAAGTAATGGTCAGTGTAGAGTGGTGACAAGGTTGCCACAGCTGAAAATATTGCAAGTCCAATTTTGGGCTTGACCTTTGACCTATGACCTTGAAAATCAATAGGCTTCAAGATGTTACCATATACTTACTTTATACTAAGTTTGGTTAAGATCTGTCAAGAAATGGTTAGTGTAGAGTGATGACAAGGTTTGTTACGGACGGAAGGACACACATACATACATACATACATACATACGGACGGTCCCGTTACTATATCCCTTTCTCGCTTACTTCGTAACCGAGGGGATAATAACTCAAAAACTATGACAGGAATTGGAGTACTGAGTATAGACGGAGAAATGGAAACGGATGAACAAAAAATAGCTAATGAATTAAATAGACACTTCTGCTCTATATTTACTCTAGAATCTGAACCTAGAGTTCCAACAAAACGTCGAAATAAGCAATGTCAACATAACTGAAGCCATAACACTAAAAGCACTAAAAGAAGTGAAACCTAACAAAGCTCAAGGACCTGACGAAATTCATCCTAAACTCATACACGAATGCAAAGACAACTTGAACAAATACTTAAACGATATCTTTAGAAAATCTCTAAGTGAGGGCATACTACCAAACCAATGGAAAAAAGCAAACGTCACAGCAATACATAAATCTGGTAGTAAAACCAGTGTCGAAAACTATAGACCAATCAGTGTGACGTCCATCTGCTGTAGAGTAATGGAAAGGATAATCAGAAATGCTATTGTAGAACACCTAGAAAAAAATAACATCATATCAAAGTACCAACATGGCTTTAGAAAGAATAAATATTGTACAACTCAACTGTTAGAATGCATGGAAGACTGGACTACTTCAATGGATGAAAAAAATGAGTTGGATATTATATACCTCGACTTCAAAGCAGCCTTTGACAAGGTACCCCATAAACGACTAATGAAGAAAGTCTGGGCAGTTGGCATCAGAGGGAAAATCTACAATTGGATAGAAGACTTCCTTAACAATCGCTCCCAACGAGTCATAGTAAATGGAAAATACTCAAAATGGGCAAAGGTAGCTAGTGGAGTACCTCAGGGTAGTGTTCTTGGCCCAATACTGTTTCTCATATTCATAAATGACATCCCGGAAGCTTTGGACTGCACTGTCAAACTGTTTGCAGATGACACAAAATTGTATTCAGTGACCAATACACTAGAAGATAAAAAAAATCTACAGAACAATATCTACAAAGCGTGTGACTGGGCCAACAAATGGCAGATGATGTTTAATATCAAGAAATGCAAGACCATGCATATTGGGCGGAATAATCAAACTGATTTCTTCATGAAAGACAAAGATAACAACCTTCAACAAATCCTAATAGTTGAACAAGAAAAAGACCTAAAATTTGATATACACATCAAAACCAAGGTCAATATTGCCAACAGAAATTTAGGCCTAATAGTAAAAACCTTTACATACATGGACACTGAAATGTTTCATCAATTATATAAAGCCCTAGGCAGACCCCACCTGGAATATGCCTCTGTCATTTGGGGGCCTTCTTACAAGAAATATGCAGTATTGGTAGAAAATGTCCAAAGACGAGCAAGCAAAATTATTAAAGAGATAAAAAGCTATAACTACAAAGACAGACTCTTGCATCTGGGACTTCCTACCTTGGAATACAGAAGAGCAAGAACTGACGTCATTCAAACATACAAACTCCTGAACAATTTAGACAAGATTTCCATTAAATTACTGAATACAAGGGATGTTGCTACACAAACTAGGGGTCACAAATACAAACTTTATAAAACAAGAGCTAGAACAGAAATTAGAAAAAATAACTTCAATATTAGGGTAATTGAAAACTGGAACAAATTACCACCAACAGTAGTTGAAGCACCTACACTCAATAGTTTCAAATCAAGATTAAACAAATATTGGGTTTATCCATATAAATTCAATGCAAGATGTTATATGCCTTACTAAGGGTCATTCCAAATACATGTAAATACTATAAGTTAATAGAACAAAGAAAAACTATTAAGTAACTTAAACAAAATCACAAAAAGGGAAAACAATAATAAATGGACCTGTAAAAAGCATTATGCTTATAAGTTTCGACTTATTTGGTCTCGAATACTTTATCTCCTACGTAGGACTGTATAACTCCTACGTAGGACTTTGTAACTCCTACGTAGGAGATAAAAAAGCCTACGTAGGACTTTGTAACTCCTACGTAGGAGATAAAAAAGCCTACGTAGGACTTTATAACTCCTACGTAGGAGATAAAAAAGCCTAATTAGGACTTTGTAACTCCTACGTAGGACTTTATAACTCCTAATTAGGCTTTTTTATCTCCTACGTAGGAGTTAATTTTTTTATAGAACATTATGATTTGGCACTAGGACGCTTCCGTACAAATAGGCTCTTTTCTGCTTTAGGGAAATAATTTTAACATCTGCAAAATTAAAAGTAAAGATAAAGAGTTTAGAACAGTGTGTGAAAACGAATGTGAAAGCTACCATGTTAGACTTTTTAACATTATGAAGTATTCTATTTTTCCAAATATCTTAGGGAAAAAGCATACCGGTAAAATCAAGAAATTTGAAGGTATAATTTTGATATACATAGATCAAGTTAAAAGCGAACTCCTAATTTTGTGATACAGAGATATAGTTTGTTTTAATCCAGTCTGAAGATATCTCCCACAAATTTTCCAAAAGTTGTCCGTTACATGACTAACATGAGTGTTAAAAGTCACCCGTTTCACATGCGTTCCTTCAAGCACCGTTTCATGTTGACATTAGTAGATAACTAGATATCCCTATAACCCTGAAGAAGGAAGATCATCACTACCATTCTTAATTATGTACCTTGTACAGATGAATGACATCAGGGTCTTTTAAATAGTACTATTTGAAAGACCCTGATGACATGATGCATCTGCATCAGACACAAATTTTAAAACATTGTGGGAAAATGAGAAATTTATCAAAATAAGCTAGCCCTAATAAATGAATTTGTTAGCAAAGGTCTGATTAATTAGTTGTGAATGCAATTTTATGTAACTCATTTATTTCCTTTCCTAAATTGAAAAAAGAAGTGTTTAATCAGAAAAATGTGTGACCTACCAATACTACAAAATATCTTCAAAGCAGACAACACTAACATTATTCTTGTCCGGTACATAGTAACCTTATATTTAACCCTTTCCCTCTTATAGACGCTTTCTGACGCCTCTGCAGCAGACGGCTATTTGAAAACATAGTGACAAAAGAAGAAATTGCACAGAACGTGCAATTTCTCCTTTTGCCACAATGTTTTCCACTTTTAGTCATAGGTTATTCATTCAATTATAGAGATTTTTCATTGTTTGACAAAATATGTTCAAAGTCGTCTTAATTACATAATTACATAACTTTTCTATTAGGTATTCAAATTATTTTGATCAGTTACACAATTACATTGTTTTCTATTAGGTAGTGAAATCAATTTTATCAGTTACACAATTACATTGTTTTCTATTAGGTAGTGAAATCAATTTTATCAGTTACACAATTACATTGTTTTCTATTAGGTAGTGAAATCAATTTTATCAGTTACACAATTGCATTGTTTTCTTATTAGGTAGTGAAATCAATTTTATCAGTTACACTATATAACATTTAGTTTTCTATCAGGTAGTTAAATTATCTTTATCAGTTACACAATTACAACGGGTATGTTTAGTATGTTCTTCAAATTCTATTGAAAATGAAACATACGCCGACGACGACGACGGACGCCGGATGATCACAAAAGCTCACCTTGCACTTCGTGCTTAGGTGAGCTAAAAAGAGGGGTGGTTTGAAAAACTTAAACAAAATTCTAAGTTGATAAAGGGCAATAATTCTTACAAAAACCTTGACATGTACTCTTGTCTGTTGATAGAGGTAATGATGGTGAACAAGTATTTAGTTTCAAAGCAATATCTGTAATGGTTTTGAAAAAAAGTAAGGTGGTACAAAAAACTTAACCAAGGAACGACGCTGAGGCGAGTAGGATAGCTTGCCTTTTCTTCGAAAAAGTTGAGCAAAGAAAAGTCACGCTAAAGGACAAGTGGCCGATTGTGAACAACTTTTTCCAGCAAAACTTTAAAAACTATTTAAGACAGATGTAAAAAATAGTTGATACTGTCCCTTGACCAAATATCTTACATGTAGTTTGATCCTAATTACGTGTATAATGGGATATCCAATAACAAAGTGAAGATTATAAAGTAACAGTTTATTGAAGTGTAAAGTATTATGCGTATATAAAAAGAGAAAAGAAAATTAAATAAATTAATTTAAAACTACCGTAACTTTTTAACAAATAAAATATATAAATTGTAAGATAATAAACTATTACAAACAATTATTCACAATGAAGATTCCTTCACAATGAAGATTCCTATCTAAATTTACCTTTTACTTTTTGAAGACTCTACAGCAGAAATTTCTTTAAAACATTGGTGGAAAGACGAAATTGCTCAATACAAGCAATTTATTCATTTCCCACAATATTTTCAAGACTATTTCAGATTTTCCAGATGTTCTGACTTTTCCTGAGATGTTTTAAAATCCCACCACCCTAAAAATAATATATAACAGATCCACATAGAGAATATGGGGATAAATCCCATCTGGAATTCTTAAAATTGTACATACAGTTATATCTATCTACTGGACCATATTTAAAATATATAAAGTACCTGTTTAAAGTAAAGATATTTCTTACTTCATTAAAACAATTTATGATGAAGACAAAACGAGCTTCATTCATCGTTCATTTAGCATAGGAAATTTCAGATCACATTGTGTAGTTACATTGGTACAGAAATATAATTATACAGAGATGCTCAACTCAGAATCGCACAGAACAAATCTCAATTAAATATTGCGGGCATGGCGAGATGTGTAAGTCATGTTACTAATTTAGGGCTGTGTAAAGTAAATCTGATATCCCTTCTTTCTTATTTCTCATTTCAAGATGTGATTATAGCTTTGCTACATTCATGGTTTGAATAATTATTAACTGTAACAACCATAGGAAAAGGTGTATCCCTGTTTTGATGACATAGCAGTAATTTGTTTAACCCTTTCCCTCATATCGACGCTTTCTGACGCCTCTGCAGCAGACGGCTTTTTGAAAACATAGTGACAAAAGAAGAAATTGCACAGAACGTGCAATTTCTCCTTTTGCCACAATGATTTCCACTTTTTGTCATAGGTTATCCATTCAATTATGGAGATTTTCTATGTTTTGACAAAATACGTTCAAAGTCGTCTTCTGCAGAATTGTCGTATGAGGGAAAGGGTTAAGGTTCATGAGAGTCCCACATATGGATCGGACAAAAGCCGGGCAATCAGTGACAAGTGTCTGCTGATCCCCGATTAATAGATAGTTATGCCTTTTACATATTGAATGTTGACACCCGAGGATTCTCCAGAGGCCCTTATAGCTCATGTGGGCTGCTTGGTCTTAACCCTTTCCCTCATACGACAATTCTGCAGCAGACGACTTTGAACGTATTTTGTCAAAACATAGAAAATCTCCATCATTGAATGGATAACCTATGACAAAAACTTAATTACATAATTTTCTTGTGTTGGGAATCTATGTATTAATATGCCTCCGACTTGCTGATCTGAGCCTTTTCTGTCTGCAAGTGCAAATGTTTGTTTTTTATGGCTTGGTTCATTTCAAAAATATATTTTAAAAATTTGTTGTTTACTTGCTGAACATACAAGTATAAATAATAAACAAATGGAAGACAATTGTGGCAAAATATTGCTGTTAACCCTTTCCCTCATATGACAATTCTGCAGCAGACGACTTTGAACATATTTTGTCAAAAGATAGAAAATCTCTATAATTGAATGGATGACCTATGACCAAAAGTTGAAAACATTGTGGCAAAAGGAGAAATTGCTCGTTATCAACAATAAACACAACATACACATCTATCTGAAACAAAAATATTGCCATACTTAACCCTTTCCCAGATTATGACGCGTCTGCAGCAGACGACTTTTGAAAAAATTGTGGCAAAAGAAGAAATTGCTCGTTACGAGCAATTTCTTCTTTTGTCACTATGTTTTCAAAAAGCCGTCTGCTGCAGAGGCGTCAGAAAGCGTCTATATGAGGGAAAGGGTTAATGACCTCACAACCTTTAATCAACAATAAACACAACATACACATCTATCTGAAACAAAAATATTGCCATACTTAACCCTTTCCCACATTATGACGCATCTGCAGCAGACGACTTTTGAAAAAATTGTGGCAAAAGAAGAAATTGCTCATGATGAGCAATTCCTCCTTTTGCCACAATATTTTCAACTCTTTTCAATATCTAAGCTTTGTATTTCATTCATTTAGTTATTTTATAAAGATATTTGCTGAGATGTTTATAAAAGTTGTCTGCTGCAAATTTATTGTAAATGGGAAAGGGCTCAAATAGTAGGAATGTTAAAAGCACAATAACAATTACCAAGCAATTACTCCTTTTCCCACCAGGATTTTTAATTTTATCCAAAGGATATAAGAAATATTCCAAATCTTATCTTTTTATTTTGTCTGCTAATAGTCTGTATACATTACTCCTCTTTATTTTAAGAATTGCACGCTTTTTTGAAAAAAATCTTTTAAGGAAAAAAAATGTTATATCTCAAAAAGTGCAATCATGATTTTGATACCCAGTTAAAAATACTCTTTTCAAACATGTCTGCTGCAAAATTGTGAAATACCGTCTGAATCATGGAAAGGGAGGTACTGAATTCCAGATAGTGATAAAAAATTTGAAATGTTGAAACTTCCGCAAATATTGCTAATAGTGATAACAAAGTTAGTAATAAGTAGTTCAAAACTATCTTGGCAGTATCTTTTGAAACAAGAGGCCCAAGAGGGCCAGTATCGCTCCACGGCCATAAGGCAAAAATCAAATCTCCGAACAGCACAGCCCCCTGGTGGCCATGTTTTTGACCAACCACCATGGCTTAAAGGAATCTTGTAGAGTGTCACCCAAGGAATGTTTCTGCAAAATTATTTGAATATCAGCCTGACACTTTCGGAGGAGAGGATATTTTAAGTTTTCACTATAGCCATATAAGGCAAAATATCCCCGCCCTCTGGCGGCCATGTTTTTCAACCAATCAACATGGCTTGAAGGAATCTGATAGAGGGTCACCCAATGAACATTTCTACAAAATTATTTGAAAATCGGCTTATTACTTTCGGAGAAGAAGATTTTTTAAGTTTTCACTATAGCTATATAAGGCAAAATAGCCCCGCCTCCTGGCGGCCATGTTTGTCAACCAATCAACATTTCTTGAAGGAATCTAATAAAGGGGCACCCAAGGAACATTTCTACAAAATTATTTGAAAATCGGCCTGACACTTTTGGAGGAGAAGATTTTTTAAGTTTTCTCTTTAGCCATATACGGCAAAATAGCCCCGCCCTCTGGCGGCCATGTTTTTTAACCAATCAACATGGCTTGAAGGAATCTGATAGAGGGTCACCCAAGGAACATTTCTACAAAATTATTTGAAAATCTGCTCAACACTTTCGGAGAAGAATATTTTTTAAGTTTTCACTATGGTCATATAAGGCAAAATAGCCCCGCCCTCTGGCGGCCATGTTTTCAGACCAATCAACATGGCTTGAAGGAATCTGATAGAGGGTCACCCAATAAACATTTCTACAAAATTATTTGAAAATCAGCTGAACACTTTCGGAGAAGAAGATTTTTTAAGTTTTTCACTATAGCTATATAAGGCAAAATAGCCCCGCCCCCTGGCGGCCATGTTTTTCAACCAATCACCACATTTCTTGAAGGAATCTAATAAAGGGTCACCCAAGGAACATTTCTACAAAATATTTTGAAAATCGGCCAGACACTTTTGGAGAAGAAGATTTTTTAAGTTTTCACTATTTTTTTCTTTTGGTTGCCATGGAAACCAGAATTATGGATGGATCAAAAATTGAAGGAATTTAACAGAGGACATTGAGAGGATGCTTCCTATGAAGTTTCAACCAAATTGACCAAGTGGTTAGGGAGAATAAGTTGTTTAAAGGAAAAAGTTAACGCACACACAGACGCACGCACAACGGACAATTCGCCATGACATAAGCTCGACTGGCTTTCAGCCAGTGGAGCTAACAACTGTCAAATTAAAGTCATGAAATTGTACACAAATTTGGTTAATGGGTATGTCTACGCAGTTTAAATGAAGCATAAGCGATCAATATTTAGATGTTTATGATACTGGAAAGGGAAATTATTACTATACTTTTATCCCAAAATTATGATTTTAATAATTCAAGATAACTTTATAACAGTTTAAAAATATCTTTCATATTCTGGCTTTTCAGCACCTTTCCATTTTTAGTACTGAAATTTCCTAAGTATGAACAGAATCTTGATGGTTTGCACAAAGTGTCTGGTTTTCTCAAGTCATAAGATGAGTTCTCTCAAATCCTTGGGCTGGAATATAAATTGAAATATGTGTCATTTTGTATGCAAAATCTTTTTAAAACTTCTTTAAAACATGAAAACTCATGTTAAAGCCCATTGAAAACATATCTTATCATGTAAATAAGTAAATAGGGCAACTGTTGGAAAACAGAAAGAAGTCATTTTCAAGGAAGAGTTTAATGATTTTAATCTATATTAGTTATTTCCCACATGGAGATATATTTTGATGCGTCTGCAACATACATCCTTTGAAAACATTGTGGCAAAAGGGTTAATAGCTCATAATAAGCAATTTCTACTTGAGCCACCCTTTTTCCAATTCTGTTTAATGATAATACTTTCATATATAGATAATTTCGATATACATTGTATTTGTTGACAATTTTTCAAAGTCACCTGCTTGGAATTTGTTCCGTGTAGGATAGGCTTCATAATTATCCTTTTTTTATAAAGATTGTAGGCCTGATGTAGTCCTGGAACATGCAAGAATATATAATATTATGGTAACTTATTAAACAATAAAAATACGTTTCTTGTACAAATGAAGTAGAGACTGTTCTATCATAGTGTTAAGAGTCGGACATGATAAAAAAAAAACACCCTGTGCTTGTTCAAGTTTAGATCATTATAAATCAATTCCAGATTGATCATACACACCAATGGTTGACAGGATTACTTTGGCCTGAAAATACATCAAAGAAGAAAATAACAATTTTTACTGTGAATCATATAATGTGCCCATCAAAAGTCTGGAGAAAAAGGAAACTTTTTATTGTAAGTTAAATAATCCATCTGACACTTTCCTCGATTCCGATGTGTCCGCAGTATACTATTGTTGAATGTTGATGCAATGTGGAATAAAAGGGATTGCTTATATTGCCCAGTTTCTCAATATCTGACAATATTTGTGTGGCAGCCCGCAAGACTTTTCAGGGGCACTAGATTCCTGGCAAGAAGTATGGTTTATAATCATCTTATATAATATGACCAATACTAAGCCTAATAACCTGTTTTGTGTAAAAACATTTTGGAATAAAATTATCCCTTTCCCTCATATAGATGCTTTCTGATGCCTCTGCAGCAGACGGCTTTTTGAAAACATAGTGACAAAAGAAGAAATTGCTCAAAACGAGCAAGTTCTCCTTTTGCCACAATGTTTTCAACGTTTAGTCATAGGTTAGCCATTCAACTATAGAGATTTTCTATTTTTTGACAATATATGTTGAAAGTCGTCTGCTGCAGAATTGTCGTATGAAGAAAAGGGTTTAACAAATGGAATAATTTTGAATGCTGCAGTTATGTCATGCCATGATTTACTACCACACCTGGACCAGAACACCGATTGTTAACCATTTACCACATACAACAAATCTGCAGCAGTCCACTATGAAAACAAGTAGACAAAAATGCGGAAAATATCTATAGTTAATAAAGGTATAATTACTGACAAAAGTTGAAAACATTGTGGCAAAAGGAGAAATTACTCGCAATGTTTTCAAAAGTCGTCTGCTGCAGAGGCGTCAAAAACCGTTTGTATTTGGAAAAAAGGTTTAAGATTCATCTTAGAGGTTTTGTTAGGAAATCTGGTGCATCTTACCTCTTCGTGATGTTTTGATTCAAACACATGACAGTAAAAATCTTGTGCAAGACTGCAGTATGTTTCACTGGAAATAGAACAAGAGAAACTGACACTAAAGTATTCAAATTTATATTTATAAGTTTACATATAAAGGGACTTTATTTAGTTCGAATTACAGCCAAAGTTATGGTTCATTTGTACTCTTCAATTGTCTCGTCTTAATTTTTTGAGAAAATTTCAAAACCTTTAATATCATACTGAGACAATGTTTGAATACATTGTGGCAAAAGGAGAAATTGCTCATACTGTTCAACGGCACAAATGAGTCGGCTGCTAAAAATGTCAGTTAGTGAAAGCATTCCAGACAGTAAACATAGAAGTGATCCCTATGTGTCTTCATGCCATTCCAGACAGAAAACAGAGAAGAGATCCACATGTGTCTCCATGTCATTCCAGACAGTAAACAGAGAAGTGATCCACATGTGTCTCCATGCCATTTCAGACAGTAAACAGAGAAGTGATCCACATGTGTCTCCATACCATTCCAGACAGTAAACAGAGAAGTGATCCACATGCGTCTCCATGCCATTCCAGACAGTAAACAGAGAAAAGATCCACATGTGTCTCCATGTTATTCCAGACAGTAAACAGAGAAGTGATCCACATGTGTCTCCATGCCATTCTAGACAGTAAACAGAGAAGTGATCCACATGTGTCTCCATGCCATTCCAGACAGTAAACATAGAAGTGATCCCTATGTGTCTCCATGCAATTCCAGACAGTAAACAGAGAAGAGATCCACATGTGTCTCCATGTCATTCCAGACAGTAAACAGAGAAGTGATCCACATGTGTCTCCATGCCATTTCAGACAGTAAACAGAGAAGTGATCCACATGTGTCTCCATGCCATTCCAGACAGTAAACAGAGTAGTGATCCACATGCGTCTCCATGCCATTCTAGACAGTAAACAGAGAAAAGATCCACATGTGTCTCCATGTCATTCCAGACAGTAAACAGAGAAGTGATCCACATGTGTCTCCATGCCATTCTAGACAGTAAACAGAGAAGTGATCCACATGTGTCTCCATGCCATTCCAGACAGTAAACATAGAAGTGATCCCTATGTGTCTCCATGCCATTCCAGACAGTAAACAGAGAAGTGATCCACATGTGTCTCCATGCCATTCCAGACAGTAAACAGAGAAGTGATCCACATGTGTCTCCATGCCATTCCAGACAGTAAACAGAGAAGAGATCCACATGCGTCTCCATGCCATTCCAGACAGTAAACAGAGAAAAGATCCACATGTGTCTCCAGGCCATTCCAGACAGTAAACAGAGAAGTGATCCACATGTGTCTACATGCCATTCTAGACAGTAAACAGATCCACATGTGTCTCCTTGCCATTCCAGACAGTAAACATAGAAGTGATCCCTATGTATCTCCATGCCATTCCAGACAGTAAACAGAGAAGTGATCCACATGTGTCTCCATGCCATGCCAGACAGTAAACAGAGAAGTGATCCACATGTGTCTCCATGCCATTCCAGACAGTAAACAGAGAAGAGATCCACATGTGTCTCCATGTCATTCCAGACAGTAAACAAAGAAGTGATCCACATGTGTCTCCATGCCATGATAGGCGACACAACAAATATTAAAACAATATTTTTCTTAAGATTGCGAAAAATATGAGATATACATGGTTTATATTTCAATGATTAATCAAGGTAATTCCAAGTATCATTCAGACAATTACATAATACATGTATATATAAATGAGAAAAAAATCAACCATACCCAGCAATATAAGCGAAATGTAAAAGAGAATCTGTCCTCCTACCACATGCAGAGATTTCTGTAAATAAATGCTGCATGATCACCTGTAATGTTAAAGTTTTAATGATGACTAACTGTAAATCATTTAAAAAGTCCCTTCAATTATAAGATTTAATACAAAATGATATCTTCAAGTCATATATATATATGTATTTGACTCTTACTAAGTTAAAACATCTAAAGAAAGTCAGAGTTACCTCAGAAAAACAAAAGTTAAGTGTCAACATAAGGTAAAAACATTTCTGAGGAAAAAAAAGGATTTTTTGGAGCAATTTTATATTTTCCAAACATGGCATCAAAAGAAGTCTTTTACATCATACAGTTTAATTAAAATGCCTTAACTGTTTAGATTTTAATTTGATCAATTGAAAATTCAGCTCTGTAATACCATTATTTCATGAAAATAACAGAAACACAAGCATTTCAATGACAGAAAACTTATAATACCTGTTTAGTTTCTTTATTCTTTACCACCACTTCTTTTTCTCCAAGTTCCAAAAGCACAATCTGAAAATTGTACACAAGGAAAATACTTACAAACAAGAGGGCCATGATGGCCCCTAGATCGCTCACCTTAATTATACAATGTACTGCAATGCAAAACACATCAAGACAATTATTCTGAATGCAATGTCCACAGTGTTAACAAGATTTGACCTAGTGATCTATATTTTTTTACCTGATATGACCCATATTCCAACATGGACTAGAAATCATCAAGACAACATTCTGACAAAGTTTGAACTTGCTCAAAGTAAAAGATGCGGCCTCCAGAGTTTGAAAAATATTTTCCTTTATTGACCTTGTTTCTGACCCAATATAACCCATATTCGAACTTGACCTAGTTATCATTCAGCTCAACATTCCGACATGGCTTCTACAGTGTTAACAAGATTTCCCTTCATTTTGGCCTAGTGACCTAGTTTCTGACCCAATATGACCCATATTCAAACTTGCCCTAGAAATTTTTAAGACAAACATTCTGACAAAATTTCAAACTTCTGAAGCAAAAATTGGGGCCACTAGAATGTTAACAAGATTTTCCTTCAATTTGACCTAGCAACCTACTTTTTGACCCAACATGTCCCATGTTAGAACTTGACTTACATATAATCAAGACAAACATTCTGATAAAGTTTCATCATGCTCAAGTTAAAAATGCAGTATCCAGACTGTTAACCAGATTTTCCTTCAATTTGGCCTAGTGACCCATGTTCGAACTTGACCTACATATCGACAAACATTCTAAAAAAGTTTCAATATGCTCAAGTTGAAAATGTGGCCTCCAGAGTGTTAATAAAATTTCCCTTCAATTTGACCTAGTGACCTAGTTTTTGACCTCATATGGCCCAGTTTCGAACTTGTCCAAGATTTGATGGAGATGAATGTTCTGATAAACTTTCATGAAGATTGGATGCAAAATGTAGCCTGTAGAGTGTTAAGAAGAGCAAATGTTGACGACGCACGGTGACAACAGACGGATGCCGGACAAAATGTGATCACAATAGCTCACCTTGCACTTCGTGCATAGGTGAGCTAAAACAAGTTAATGGAGTAGTGTAAGTACCGTTTTACAAAAGTACCCTATACCTGACACAAATTTACAAGTTAAAAAAACCCAAGAAATTGTGGAACAAAGTCCTCAAATCTGACCTTCTCTTTGGGAGATAGTGGCTGATTATTGTGCATGACACATTATGTTGCTATGAAGAAGAATTGTGTGAAGTAATAAAAAAATCCATTCAAGCATGTGGCAGACACAGCCCGGACATGTAAGAAAAGCTTAAAAATGTTTGATTCGACATTTTGAACAGACCAACAGACAAACAAACTGTGACCTTGACCTTTGGAGTAGGCGGCTGGGTGATGTACATGACACATCATCTTGATATCGAGAATAATTGTGTGACGTAATATCAAAATCCATTCAAGGATGTGGAAGATACAGCCTGGTCAAGAAATTTTGGACAGACAGACGAACAAACTGTGACCATGACCTTGGGAGTAGGTATGTGGGTGATGTGCATGACACTTCATATTGTTATGGAAAATAATTGTGTGAAGTAATATCAGAATCCATTTAAGCATGTGGAAGATACAGACCGCACACGAAATTTTGGACAGACAGACAAACTGTGACCTTGACATTGGGAGTAGTGGCTGGGTGATGTGCATGACACATCATCTTGTTATGGAGAATAATTATGTGTAGTAATATTTAAATCCATTCAAGCATGTGGAAGATACAGCCTGAACAAGAAACTTAGGACAGACAGACAGACAGACGGACAAACTGTGACATTGACCATGGGAGTAGGTGGCTAGGTGATATGTAAGACACATCTTATTATGGAGAATAATTGTGTGAAGTAATATCAAAATTCATTCAAGCATGTGGAAGATACAGCCTAGACAAGAAATTTCAGACGGACTGACAGACACAAGCATATTAATATACGTTGTGCCATGTTAGAAAAGGTCCTATTGGGAAAATTAATTTATAGCCATGCAACAATTCTTCAACCAAGTAAACAGTTACATTCCGCATTTGAAATGATCACATTTTCTATATGAACTTGTTGTTATTATATATTAATCAGATTCTTGGGAGAAAATAAGGGCCAAGAGAAGAGAGAAAGATCCAGGTGGGTCCTCTCTGCAGGGACTGCTATTTTGGGCTAATGGAACATAAATGTCTTGGTAAAAGGAGGCGCGACTAAAATGACTTATACACCTAGGCTGAATACAGAAACATTTTATACCATTTGATGTTGTTAGATGTTTGATGTGTCAGTGTCATAGTATGTGTGTCAGTCAAATTATTATGAAATAGTTTTACAATGCATCGCGAAGTACTAACAGATATACGAACACAAGCCAAGAAGAAAAAGAGAACGTTACAATTATGAGACTGCAACTAACTTATCTACGGTGTCATAAACACAAATTCCCATCAAAAACATAGAAATATCTGCAGAAAATCATTTGAAACAGTGCTATCTACCAAATTGTCAAAATCAAAGGGTAAAAACGTCACTTAGAATTGCTGAAAAATCTTACCAGTTTTGTACTGCTTCTACTGAACACTTCTCCAACACCTTGCTCTATCATATTCACCCGACCATCCTTGAAAACATATTGATTGAAAAAATTAGTAACTTTTTCTCAAGAACTTGGTTTAACTTTTTACTATGAATGATTTGCTATTTATGGTCATCATGTACTTGTATATAAATGTGGCCTATTGATGAGAACATTCACAAAACAGTATTTTAACCCTTTTAACATATACAGATGCTTTCTGATGCCACTGAAGCAGATGACTTTTGAAAATATTATGAACAATTTCTCATTTTGCCGCGATGTTTTCAACTTTACTCAATAACTGATTTTTCATTTAAAGTGGTCTGCTGTGGATTTGTTGTATGTGTGAAAGGGTTAATGCTTATTTCGTTTTCAACCCTCTCCCACATATAATAAACCGCAACAGACAACTTTGAAACATCTAGGCAGAGAGACGTAAAGTACTAGTATAATTGTAAACAAGAGGCCCATGAGGGCCTATGCTCTACTGGGATTGTTCTATGGTCATTTTCAATCCAGAGCATGTATGTATGGTGAAGATTGGATAGTAAATGGAGGCTCTATTGTGTTCACAAGCTGTTTTATACCAATTTTGACAATTTCAAGGGCCATAATCCAGTCTTACGAGAACACATCTGGCTGGTTTGCGAAAGGAACCGAGCTCTCATCAATATTTAACTACTTCCTAAGTTTGGTGATGATCGGACAGTAAATTGAGGCTCTATTGTGTTCACAAGCTGTATTATAGCAATTTTGACAATTTCAAGGGCCATAATCCAGTCATGCGAGAGCACATCTGGCTGGTTTGCGAAAGGAACCGAGCTCTCATCAAAATTTAACTACTATCTAAGTTTGGTAAAGATCGGATAGTAAATGGAGGCTCTATTGTGTTCACAAGCTCTATTATAGCAATTTTTACAATTTCAAGGGCCATAATCCAGTCATGCAAAGGCAAATCTGGCTGGTTTTCGAAAGGAACCAAGCTCTCATCAATATTTAACTACTATTTATGTAAGGTGAAGATCGAATAGTAAATGGAGCCTTTATTGTGTTCACAAGCTCTATTATAGCAATTTCGGCAATTCCAAGGGCCATAATCCAGTCTTGCATGGCAGTATCTGGCTGGTTGGCAAAAGGAACCAAGCTCTCATGGAAACCTAACTACTGTGTAAGTTTGGTGAAGATCAGATAGTAAATGGAGCATCTATTGTGTTCACAAGCTCTATTATAGCAATTTTGACAATTTCAAGGGCCATAATCCAGTCTTGCATGGGCAGATCTGGCTGGTTTGCGAAAGGAACTGAACTCTCATGAATATATAACTACTGTATAAGTTTGTGTGAGATACAATCAAAACTGAAGACTGTATCACATTCACAAGCAATTGTTTACGGACGACGGACACCACACCATGGCATAAGCTCTTCCGGCCTTTGGCCAGTAGAGCTAATTAGAGCCATCACTGAATGTGATTAATACATCTGAACGCCATCCTGATAGGAAATGGTAGTGAAATATTTAGAAGCCCCACCTAAAAATGACAATATAATGGATCAGGTTATTCTTGTTTTGTTCATTTTTAGAATGTCTTTCTTAAAATTAGAAAATAAAGCTTTTTTAACTGTTGTGCAGTGCACAAGCTTACATGGCAATCAATACATTTTATGAGTATTTGAGTTATGCTGTGGGACAAAGGGTAATTTATTAGGTAAAATGGAATTATGATTCCTATACACTGCACTTCCTCTCATTGTATGAAGTTTTATACACATAATTAGCTCATATAGTTATGGTTCTAATTCTCTGCACTCCCTCTCATTGTGTTTTACCATTGAATGAAGATTTATTAAATTCCATCCAGTAGTATTCAAGTTATTCTCCAAACAAAAAACAGTAACAAAGGGCAATGACTCTGTAGTTAGTTAAATTATAGTAATGGTTCTTGTACACTGCACTTCCTCTCATTGTGCTCTATCATTGTATGAAGTTTTATTAAATTTCACTAGGGCTGTCAGAATATACCGATAAACCGGTATATTCCAATAAAGTTGTCAACCAATATGTACCGCGATACAAAAGACACGTACCGGTATTTTGCGATTCATCCGTAATTATTTCCTTCATTGAATCGATAAAATGAAGCTTCGGTGTCAAATTTTGTGTCAATCAGACGCTTGATAATAAGTTGATATCAAGTGCGCGTGACAATGGCTGAGTTCGTTCGCTAACTATGGTCTATAGATCAAGTGTATTTCGCGAAAACTTAAAATTTAGAATTTCAACGAACTTCAATTCAGAACTATTAAAATTATTATGGAACAGATGGAGTATGATAACATACCAAATAAAGAAGCAAACTCTGATGTATGAAGCCATTTTTGGCTTAAAAGGAAAAACATTCCAATAAATTAATTGAAGGTGTAGCGTTAATATGCAGACATTGCGATGCATCCGTTAAATACAGTGGTTGTACAACAAATTTAAACACGCATGTCAATCGTCATCATCCAGTCTTGAAAATGAAAGTTAAAGTAGTTCCTACAGTTCTCAAGTTTATTTATTTTGTTTATTATTTTCAATAAAATCACGTGATTTCATCTTTTACGTGTGCTGTTATTTGTTATTTGTGTTATTAAGATGAAAATACATTGTTAAAAAGAGTTCCAAGTTGTAATAATCATAGAATCCAATCAATCCATAAATAAAGCAATATATTGTGGTACGTATCGCAATACGGTTCCACTGTATTGCAATATATCGTGGTACGCTTCAAGCGTATCGTGACAGCCCTAAATTCCACCCAGTATTATACAAGTTATTCTCTGGACAAAAACAAACAGTAACAAAGGGCAATAACTCTGTAATTAGCTCAAATAGTTATGGTTCTTGTACACTGCACTGCCTCTGATTGTGCTTTACCATTGTGTGAAGGTTTATTAGATTCCATCACACTGATGTAATTAGGTAAAATAGAGTTATGGTTCCTGTACACTGCACTTCCTCTCACTGTGTTGTATCATAGTATGAAGTTTTATTAAATTCCATCCAGTAATTTTCAACTTATGCTCTGAACAAGGAAAGTGCAACGAATCGACCCACCAATCGACCGACCACGGGTAACTCCAAAGATTATTATGAGCAATTTCAACTTTTGCAACAAAGGTTAAAAAATGGCTAATGCAGAGATGACAAAATGCGTCTACAATTGTGAGAGGGTTAAACATTTTGCATTTGGAAGATTCCATAGCCAATTATAAGATAAACAAGTTAAAATTGTTGAGTTGAGTGGCCAACAGGATAGAGCCAATGGCACAGACTGGCCTGGCTCTATACTGGTGGCATAGATTTCACAAAATAATATCCAGCAGTCAAAGGGTTAATGTTTTTGTAAAGAAAAATGACTTTTATCAACTCACGCCTATAAAAAGCATTTTACCATACAATATAAGTTAACAGTAACACATTACATGTACTTATAATTGAAGATTCTTTGTATTCAAAATACATGTTTTATATTATTGGTATATAGAAACTAGTTGTTTCAAAAAGCATGCGATATTTAGATATAAGTAAAAAATTACCTTTCCCAAAAACGATTTTCCCAGATAAATTGTTTCATAGGATGCCCTGATGAAAGAAAATATAATTAAATTTCTGTTGATAAAATGTATTTCTGCAAGTTAGAATGATCCTTTTCTTGTTTAACCCTTTCCTTCATAGAGATGCTTTCTGACGCCTCTGCAGCAGACGGCTTTTTGAAAACATAGTGACAAAAGAAGAAATTGCACAAAACGTGCAATTTCTCCTTTTGCCACACTGTTTTCCACTTTTTGTCATAGGTTATCCATTCAATTATGGTGATTTTCTATGTTTTGACAAAATATGTTCAAAGTCGTCTGCTGCAGAATTGTCGTATGAGGGAAAGGGTTAATCTAATTACCATTTAATTGTCTGTTAAAGTTAATTTAATGTTTTATTTCTTGTAGATACATTTTCTTAAAGTGAAGACTTATTTGTCCCGTTCTTTAATAAAAACAAGAGGCCCAAGAGGGCCAGTATCGCTCCACGGCCATAAGGCAAAAATAAAATCTCCAAACAGCCCTGCCCCGTGGTGGCTATTTTTTTTACCAACCACCATGGCTTAAAGGAATCTTGTAGAGTGTCACCAAAGGAATGTTTCTGCAAAATTATTTGAAAATATGCCTGACACTTTCGGAGGAGAAGATTTTTTAAGTTTTCACTATGGTCATATAAGTCAAAATAGCCCCGCCCTCTGGCGGCCATGTTTTTCGACCAATCAACATGGCTTGAAGGAATCTGATAGAGGGTCACCCAATGAACATTTCTACAAAATTATTTGAAAATCGGCTGAACACTTTCGGAGAAGAAGATGTTTTAAGTTTTCACTATAGCTATATAACGCAAAAAAGCCCCGCCCCCTGGCGGCCATGTTTTTCGCCCAATCAACATTTCTTGAAGGAATCTAATTAAGGTTCACACAAGGAACATTTCTACAAAATTATTTGAAAATCGGCCTGACACTTTTGGAGGAGAAGATTTTTTAAGTTTGCTCTTTAGCCATATAGGCAAAATAGCCCCGCCCTGTGACGGCCATGTTTTTTTACCAATCAACATGGCTTGAAGGAATCTGATAGAGGGTCACCCACGGAACATTTCTACATAATTATTTGAAAATCTGCTGAACACTTTTTGAGAAGAAGATTATTTAAGTTTTCACTATAGCTATATAAGGCAAAAAAGCCCCGCCCCCTGGCGGCCATGTTTTTCGCCCAATCAAAATTTCTTGAAGGAATCTAATAAAGGGTCACCCAAGGAACATTTCTACAAAATTATTTGAAAATCGGCCTGACACTTTCGGAGAAGAAGATTTTTTAAGTTCTCACTATTTTTTTCTTTCGGTTGCCATGGAAACCAGAATTTTGAATGGATCAAAAAAATTTGAAGGAATTTAGTAGAGGACATTGAGAGGATGCTTCCCATGAAGTTTCAACCAAATTGGCCAAGTGGTTAGGGAGAAGAAGTCGTTTAAAGGAAAAAGTTAACGCACGCACGCACGCACGCACGCACGACGGACAATTCGCCATGACATAAGCTCGACTGGCTTTCAGCCAGTGGAGCTAAAAACCAGCGTTTTACTGATCTACATAAATCCACTCTGAAGAAAAATATAGTATCTTTGTAAAATTCAATTTTGAATCTTTCTCACATCAGAAGCACTTTGACATGTCTTTTAGACGTTTGGAGACATGGTGGCAAAAAGAGAAACTGATCATCTTGAGTCTATTCTTTTTTTTAGACTCTTCTTAATAAGAATACTTTTATCGATAGACATTTACCATATTCTTGCCTTGATGTTTTCAAAGCTATCTGCTGCAGATTTGTTGTATGTGAGAAAGGGTTAAAATCATTCACAAAGTAGTCCTACCTATCTTCAGAATCATAGACTGGTACTTCATCTTCAATTTCTTCTGGTAGTAAAGCCTCTGGAGGCAGTCTATCATCTTCCAATGAGAATGAGGATTGGCTAGTGGGTGAGGTTGGACTTGTTGGAGACACATCTCCTAACTTGGCTTTTTCCATTAGTCGAGCTATTTGAGAGAATGTGGTACCTTCTGTTGTTTGACCCTTGAAATAAATATAAATCAATTTATCAAAGATAACAAATTAAATCAGACTGCAAACATTTTGTGAGTTGAAGAATTGATGATTCTTCATTTACAGTTTGCATTTCAAGTTGAAATTCTTTACTGTTTTAAGTCCGACTATCAATGAAATTAATTCATTTAATTGTTTAATGACCTTCTGTCTATTAATTATAGGCAAACTGTTAAACTCACAACAATTGCGGATAAAAAGGTTATTATAGGCAGGCATCAGCTATTGAGTTGGTGGGGGGTTGCACCAACCAATACCTTGGGCATCTGCTTTGGTGTTGGTAGGTTTTAACCACCCATAGGCACCTGCTTTGGGCTTGGTGAGTAAATAAGGAATGCCATAAAGACAACCTTATGGCGGGGCACGAGGCCAATAGAAGCTGATGCGGATAATGCAACAAACATGGGAGCTTGATGTGGGGAGTCCTGTCAGTTCCTTTATGGCATCAACCAAATTCATCAGGAACATGAAGCATTTTCCTGGGTGTTTTGGGTGCAACAGGGGCCATAACTGCCACACAATAGATGATGAGATTGTTAAAGCTACTTGCTAACTACTTGCTTACTCTATTAAACAGTAAAGTTTATATTTTGTTGGATTGCAAATTTTAGCCATCATGTAATAAAGGCAAACTGTTAAACACAAAACAATTGCGGATTAAATATTTGTAATGGAAATCCGATAATTGTTCAATCAAGAAAATATATGTATAGGCAAACTGTTGAAGGGACTAATGTCTGCCATGTAAAAAATGATGAAGGGGATAATGTCCGCATGTGAAAGGGCCCATATGAAAAAGACGAAGGGGCTAATGTCTGCCTATGCAGTTTTTAACAAAGGGGATAATGTCCGGTTACCCATTGGAGCAATGATGAGCAATATGTTTTTTTAAACAATACTTTCAACTCTTTTCAAAAATCAAATTATTTTTTAGAGATTTTCTATATTTCTGCTGCATATGTGTTTGGAAAGAGTTTAGATGCTCCAATGATGCTTAACTACTCCCAGAGTTAACAAATTAGTAGTAGATGACTTTATCAACATCTACATAAAAACATAGAATATCTCTTTAAATGAAGGTATCACAATGTTTTCAAAAGTCTTCTGCTGTAGAGGCGTCCGAAAGCGTCTGTATGTGGGAAAGGGTTAAAGAAAGAAATGCTATCCAGAGCAGGGTTCTTGTCAGATTGCATGAACAGAAAAAACATGCTCATCTTGGTAAGATTACTGCAGTTTTATGCTTATCTTTCTCAAAGGGAAGCATGTGTGGTCATTTGTTCAAATTTGGAAGAACTGTAAAACTACATTGATAAAATCATTACCTTGATGACTCCAATCTGTATTGGCTGACCTTCATATTGATTGTATATGAAGTAAATCTGAAGTAAAAAAAAATGTTGTGTTGAAATTCTTCATCAACAGATGTTTCTAAGACTTATACAATTCCAAAATTATTTGTAAAAACTTGGCTTTAGGTAAAAATGTTCCTTAACTGATACTGATCAACTGAACATAAAACACCTTTTCATGAAATAATTATCCTTTAAATCAGTTTAAAGCATTTTGTGAGACTTCTATGATCAACAAATATTCAAAGAGTATGGAAATCCACTCACTCCACTTTTGCCAACTCCTTTTAGACTTTCACCACACATTTCGTCCAACACATCACCAACTTCTATTTTATTCTGAAAAAGGTTGAGATATTTAAAACATTTATTCTTATTTAGTTGAGGTCAATCAAAATTGCAGAACAGATATATTGTGGATAATCAAGGATTAGTAGGTTTGGCTAGTGTTTTTTAATTAATGACAGTTATATTAACCCTTTCCCTCATATAGACGCTTTTTGACGCCTCTGCAGCAGACGGCTTTTTGAAAACATAGTGACAAAAGAAGAAATTGCTCAAAACAAGCAATTTCTCCTTTTGCCACAATGTTTTCAACTTTCAGTCATAGGTTATCCATTCAATTATAGAGATTTTCAATTTTTGACAAAATATGTTCAAAGTCGTCTGCTGCAGAATTGTTGTATGAGGCAAAGGGTTAATATCTTTTTTTAACCCTTTCTCCCATACTATAAAACTGCAACAGACAACTTTAAAAAGATACACAAACAAAATTGGAAACTGCCTTTGAATAAAGGTACAATAAATGAAAAAGGTTGAAACCATGGTGACAAAAGGAGAAATGACTTGTTTTGAGCAATTTCTTCTTTTGTAAACATGTTTTCAAAAAGCTGTCTACTGCAGAGGCATCAGAAAGCGTCTATATGAGGGAAAGGGTTAAGCTATTGTAGTAGAAACTCATTTTGACACTTTTACACATACATCTAATCTGCAGAAGACAATTTGAAAACATTTTGGCAAAAATATTGATAATCTATTTAAATGAAAGTATAGTTATTGTATTATTTCATTGAAAGCATTGTGGCAAAAGGAGAGTTATAAGCAATTTCTCCATTTGCCACAATATTTTCAAAAAGTTGTCTGCAAGTGGGGTTGGATTAAAAGTATGCCTAATTCAAACATCTACATGCTTTACAGACCACCCTTGAAAAAAATCATTGATCAAGAGCTGTCCATAAGACAGCATGCTCAACTATTTGCCATTTGATTCTATAGTAAACAGTGATTAATGAGATATGTGCATGATAGTACTTGCATGCCAAATTTTAACCAAATTGTCAAAGTCAAACAAGGGCCACAGTTTGTACAAAATTTATACAAGAGTTATCTAACTTGACTGTTTGACACCCCTAAAGACATAAATGAAGTTTCAAGTCAATATCATTTAACGATGACTGAGATATGTCCATGATAGTATCTTGCATTCAAACTTTAACCAAAATTGTTACAAAACAAGTCCAAAAAGGGGCATATTTGTGTCAAAATATGATGTAGAGTTTTGGGACTTGTCCTGCAAGGTCATTTAATGATGTCCAATAAGTGTGTGAAGTTTCAAAGCAAAAGCATTTGTGGTTTGTGAGAAAAAGCCTTGCATGCAAAACTTTAACTAAATTTTCAAAGTCAAACAAGGTTCATAATTTGTTCTAAATTCATTCAAGAGTTATCTAACTTGACTTTCTGACACCTTTGAAGACATGAATGAAGTTTCAAGTCAATATCATTAGTGGTTACTGAGATAGGTCCATGATAGTATCTTGCATGTAAAACTTTAACAAAAATTGCGTAGTCCAAAAACGGGCATAATTATGTCACAATCTGATATAGAGTTTTGGGACATGTCCTGCAAGGTCATTTATGATGTCCAAAAAGTGTGTGACGTTTCAAAGCAATAGCATCTGTGGTTTGTGAGAAAAAGCCTTGTATGCAATGCATGCGTGTACAACTTTAACCAAACTTTCGTAGTCCAAAAAGGGGCATAATTGTGTAAAAATCAGATATAGAGTTTTGGGATTTGTACTGCAAGATTAGTTGATGATTCAAAGCAATAGCATCTGTTGTTTGTGAGAAATAGCCTTGCATGCAAAACTTTAACCAAAATCTTTAAGTCCAAAAAGGGGCATAATTGTGTCAAAATCTGATGTAGAGTTTTGGGACTTGTCCTGCAAGGTCATTTGATGATGTCCAAAAGGTGTGTGAAGTTTCAAAGCAATATCATCTGTGGTTTGTGAGAAAAAGCCTAGCATGCAAAACTTTAACCAAAATTGCTAAGTCCAAAAAGGGACGTATTTGTGTCAAAATCTGATATGGAGTTTTGGGATTTGTCCTGCAATGTCATTTGATGATGTCCAATAAGTGTGTGAAGTTTCAAAGCAATAGCATCTGTGGTTTGTGAGAAAAAGCCTTGCATGCAAAACTTTAACCAAAATGTCTTAGTAAAAGAAAAGTCAAAATTGTGTCAAAATCTTATGTAGAGTTTTGTGACTTGTCATTTGATGATGTCCAATAAGTGTGTTAAGTTTCCAAGCAACAGCATCTGTGCTTTGTGAGATCAAGCCTTGCATGCAAAACTTTAACCAACATTTCTAAGTCCAAAAAGGGGCACAATTGTGTCAAAATCTGATGTAGAGTTATGGGACTTGTCCTGCAAGGTCATTTGATGATGTCCATTAAGGGTCTGGGGTTTGAAAGCAATAGCATCTGTGGTTTGTGAGAAAAAGCCATGCATACAAAACTTTTACCGGCATACAAGTGACTGTAATAGCTCTTCATATTCTTTGAATAGTCAAGCTAAAAATGAGATTTGTTAAAAATGAGCAATTTCTTCAATTTAGTTTAAATGTTAGTTCCTATTTCGAGATGTTACATTCTCTTTACTTAGATGTTTTCAAAGGACATGATTGTAAACATAGGTTATCAGGAAATGGGCAAAAGCTTTGACAAGCTGTGAATGTTAATTGAAACATGTGATTTTGTTTAAAGATTATCAATGTCAACACATTTTAAAACTAAAATTATAATGCAGATGAAGACTGCAAGATTCTTGCCAACCATAATATTCAAGGTCAATAACATTTCAAAACATAACTGCCATGTTATTCAAATAAATAACAAGTGTAAGAGTGATGGTGACAGAAGGATGGAAGGACAGACGGACAACACAAGTGATCCATATGTGTCTCACTTCCAAGGCGAACACAAAAATTCGTTTTTTAAATGCTAAACTTGTGAATGACTTACATCTTCACCAGCCACACTGTCTGAATCGACTTGGGTTACAAGTGGAAATCCCTTTATTGTCCTAGAAAATATAAATTAACCATTTCAAACATGGGTATTGACACATTTGAAAATAAAACACATTTTCCCCTCTAGGAAGTATATAACTGTCTCCGTGGTAAAAGGGTTGGAGGCCTTTTGAGCGTTAACCCTTTCCCTCATACGACAATTCTGCAGCAGACGACTTTGAACATATTTTGTTAAAACATAGAAAATCTCCATAATTGAACGGATAACCTATGACTAAAAGTGGAAAACATTGTGGCAAAAGGAGAAATTGCATGTTTTGTGCAATTTCTTCTTTTGTCACTATGTTTTCAAAAAGACGTCTGCTACAGAGGCGTCAGAAAGCGTCTATATGAGGGAAAGGGTTAAACCAGGGTTTGATCCCCAGTCAGGTAATACCTTAGACTAATATAGATAAGGAGGAGTAAACTGGTCTTTTCCCAACAGGATCTCTCTTATGACTTAACTTAACTCTATATTGGGGTGCTTAAAATAATCGTCTCACTGAGACTGTTCTTTTGAGTACCCACAACATAGGGTTAAATACTAAATACTCTTCTTATCTAGAGTTCTGTTTAAAATAGTAGAACTGGCTTCGTTTCTAGGTACTCGGGTTGTGAGGATAGCATTATGACTGATGCATTAGTTTCAGGATAAATTACACATTTAATATTGGTGAATTACACGTGTAATATTAATGAATTACACAAAAAAGATGTATAACAATTTTCAAACAATTTATGAAGCAAATATTAAGCATAGTAAACTTTCTGGTAAACTTATTGTTTGTTTTGCAATCAAGGTAAAATATATCAGCCACACCTAAAGCTTCTTTAAATATGTTATAAACACATTAACAGCATGCTGGTGTGTATTCTTATCTCAATTTTCATGAAAATCTAACTGAAAACAATTTTCTAAGTCAGTGCTGGAACAAGTCTATCAAGTTGCTGTTCAACAAAGTGTTTAAGATTTAAACTATGAAAACATGTTTAAAATACTGACCTTATATCTAGCCCAAGATCTTCAGAAGGAACCAATTCATAGTATTTATAGACCTGAAACGGTAGATTTCAATCAATTTACGTAGAGGTTATTTAAAAAGAAATCTTATAACTAACCCTTTCCCACATTCGAAAAATTTGCAGATTACTATGAAAACATCTAAAATAATTATGGAAAAGCTCTATCAATGAAAGTGTTACTTTTAAATACATTTGAAAAGATGAAATCATTCTGACAAAAGGAGAAATGGCTTATTTTGAAATTTCTCCTTTTGTCAAAATGATTTCAAAAGTTGTTTGCCTTAGAATAATTTGTCTGCAAGTGGGAAAGGGTTAAAGTGTAATTGTACTACAATTATTTCAAAACCATAGAAAAGTGCTTGATGGTTCTATTTAAAATAATATATAAAATGTATAAAAATTGTGCTAAGTCTGCCATTACAGAGAATGAAGTTTGTTATAAACCACTCACTGGTAAATCCCAGCATAAGTCCAGGAAACTTGAGTTCTGAAAAATAAATTTATAAATTCTTTCATAATGTTTTCTATCACACAGATCTTTAAACAGATTAAAACTTAACCTTCTCCTTTATACAGAATGTTATCATGCCTCTGTTTCAACTAACTCTTAATGGCAATTTTACTGAAAACAAGCAGTTTCCAATTTTCATCATTGTTTTCAATTCTGTATCAACATTAAACTTCAAGTGTTATGGTTTCCTTGCATGCTTCAAAAAGATTGACTACAAAAATGTAACATTGCAGTAAATCCCTTTTCCTTCTCAAATATGAGTTTGATAAATCTAATATTATTCTTTGTTTTACAAAATGTTTAAAAAAACATACAATATACACATGCAACACTGCTTCAAACATATATGGCAAAGGAGTTTTGAAACTTACCAAAAGATTTACAAGATCTTGCTATTTGTGATAATAAGACTAGCATACTAGTACATACCGAGGGCTTGGCGTGAAACGGTTGTAACTTAAATTTGTATTTTTTTACCAAGGTCAATCACCTCGCAATAAAGTCTTTATAAGTGTTAACCCATTTTACTTGGTAAACAATGGAAATTTAGGTGCCATTGCTCGTTCTGAGCAATGGCACCTAAATTTGCATTGTTTACAAAGTGGTCAAAATTGCCCCTAAACCAGGGTTTTCAAAATAGGTTTTTAGTTACAACCGTTTCACGCCAAGCCCTCGAAATACAATGTTTTAAATTAAGTCAACACAAAAGTACAATGTTACCTTGAGCTGAAGACTAAATGATACTTCTTTCAGTTCATACAACAAGGATATGAGAATTTCTGGAAAAGATGAATATTTCAAGTCATACAAGTTTGTTGTTAATGCTCTCACAGAAATAGGCTGTCATTGTCTCTTATTGTCAAATAATAATAATGTATTCCTTTCCAACAAACAACTAATCTGCAGTAGACAACATTGAAAATATCTGGGCACAATTTGTTAAACCTCAAAAGCTAACAAGTTCACTGATGATTGTTGTATTATCATTATGAAAGATGGTTTTGCTGAAATATCTGGATATTCATGTACAAACATTATCTGATTCAATACAATACAAGAGGACCATGATTATTCTATATTGCTCACCGGATTTAACAGAACTTAAATAGTTAAATGATCCACTACCCCTGTTGGCCATTATCTTTAGTAGATTCAAATAACAATTTTGGTAGAGGGTCACCAAAGGAACATTTGTGCCATATTTTTTTTAAAAATCAGGCCAGTACTTTTAGAAAAAGAAGGTTTTTAAAGTTCTTACAATATACCTCAAAGGGAATCAAGCTCAGCTCCCTGACGGACATGTTTTTCAAGGGATCAGATTTTTTTTTAGAACATTTTGGCATTTCTCCATCTGTCTGATGCTGCAGCAACCAAAGATCACCCCCTAAGGAACATTCCTTTGAGATTATCATGAAATTGCTACATTGCTTTAGGAGGAGAAGTTGATAGATACAGACAGAAGGTGAGTGATCACAATAGCTCACCTCGTATTCCATGCGCAGTTGAGCTTAACAAGAAGGCCATGATGGCCCTGGATCGCTTACCTGAGTTATGCAGACTGTATTGTCAATCACAGTCATTTTGCGGTCAGGTAAGCTAATACTAGTGTTAACATGATTTCCCTTCAATTTGGCCAAGTGACCTTGTTTTTGATCCCACATTCCCAATATTCAAACTTGGCCCAGATATCATTCTGATAAAATTTCAACTTGTACAAGTCAAAAATAAGGCTTCCAGAGTGTTAACAAGATTTTCCTCAAATTTGGCCTAGTGACCTAGTATCTAAACCGGACATGACCTATATTCAAACTTAGCCTAGATAATACATCAAGACAATTATATTGACAAAGTTTCAACATACTCAAGTAAAAAATACAGCCTCCAAAATGTTAACAAGATTTTCCTAGTGACCTAGTTCTTGACATCACATGACCCAGTTTCGAACTTGTCCAACTTTGGTATATATGTTCTTAAAAAATTTCATGAAACAAAAGGTGATCACAATAGCTCACCTTAAGCAATTTATGCTTAGTTTAGCTAAAAATTAACCACTCCTTTTTACAACAATGGTTTCAACACTTTTCAATAGAAATTATATTTAGTTTTTCAATTTGTATACCAACTTTAAAAATATCATCAATTCAATCAATGCTGAATGTACAATGTACTTGTTTTTTTTTTTCAAAAATACAACAAACAGATTAAGGAAACTGTTTTTGAAAAAGAATTCCAGGAATTTGGATTTGGAATTATATTTAAATTAAAATGCTCATTTCATATGGTTACTTGTTGCAAGATCTCTTATTCTACAAACTGGAACGGAAAAAAGTTTATAAATATTACTTCTTTACCTCTCAAGATTTCATCTCCTAAGATAGAGTCATTTTCATTATACCATTGCTAAAATCATAGAAAGAAATATTTTGTTAAGGAGGCTTTCAGAAACTCTATTGCATTCCTAACCCTCTCCTTTTACAAACACCTTTTCTATATAAAGCATCAGACAACAACAACCTTCAAATCTCTCCTACATATATACATATTTTTGAGCAGCCCATTTTTGAAAATATTTTGGTAAATGAGCAATTTCTCCTTTTGTCAAAATGATTTCAGTTCTTTTCAGAATAAAAGATATCGGTGTTATAGATTTTCCATATTCTTGTCAAAATGTTTTCAAAGTCCTCTGCTACAGATTTATTGAATGTGGGAAAGAGTTAAACATATTATGAGAAAATAAAATCTATATTGTTCAGTTATTTTCCAAAGACTTTCAGAATTGTTTAACCTTCAATTGACATGATTTTTATTTGTTTCTTCATTTTTAAAAGTTTTCAAGCATCAAATAATAGGTAATGCATGAACATGTATCCTTGTTACAGTTTATTCAAGATTGAAGGCTGTCAATTTGTCAAAGCCTAAAGTTTACAGTACTTAAAATAAGGCCTGTCTGTGTTCATCAATTCTTCCATATCATGACAATTCAAAATGTATCAATCCTTTACTTTAAATTTTACACATCGGCAGAAGAAGACCTTTAAAAACATTGTGGCGAATGGAGAAATAAATATTTAAGAGCAATTTCTTTTTTTGACCCATTGTTTTTAATTCTGTCTAATAAATATTTTTACAAAATTGTCTGGAAAAGGGTTAACCCTTTCCCTCATACGACAATTCTGCAGCAGACAACTTTGAACATATTTAATCAAAAAATGGAAAATCTTTATAATTTAATGGATAACCTTTTGACAATAGAAGAAATTGCTCGTTTTGAGCAATTTCTTCTTTTGTCATCATGTTTTCAAAAAGCTGTCTGCTGCAGAGGCATCAGAAAGCGTCTATATGAGGGAAAGGGTTAATAAATCTGATCAGCTGTACAAGCACCAAGGCATTCATTGTTACCTTTCCACATATGTTTTATCAGCAGTAGAAGACTTTAAACACATCTTAGTAGAAAGAGGGCCATAATGGCCCTGGATTGCTCACCCGAGTTACGCTAACTACATAGTCAATCACAAAAACTCATTTTGTGGTCAGGTAATTTGGGCTAGTGACCTAGATTTTGGCCTTACTAGAGCCATGTTCAAACCCAGCCTAGATATCATCAAAACACCCATTCTGATAAAGTTTCAACATGCTTAAATTAAAAAAAACGGCTTCCAGAGTGTTAACAAGATTTTCCTTTAATTTGGCCAAGAGACGTAGTTTTTGACTGGACAAGATCCATATTCGAACTAGGCCTTGATATCATGACCTTTATTTGAACTTGGCCTAAATATCATCAAGATAATTATTTTGACAAAGTTTCCACATGCTAAAGATAAAAATACGGCCTCCAGAGTGTTAACAAGATTTCCCTTCAATTTGACCTTGTGATGTAGTTTTTACCATGGCCAGTTCACAAGGTTTTCCATAAATTTGGCATTGTGACAAGACCTATATTCGAACTTGGCCTAGATACCATGACCTACATTCAAACTCAGCCTAGATATCATGATGATAATGTTTAAACATGCTAAAAGTCAAAATAAGGCCTCCAGAGTGTTAACAAGATTTTCTTTCAATTTGACCTCACATGACCCAGTTTCGAACTTGGCCAATATTTGATGGAGATGTATGTTCTGATTATCTTTCATGAAGATGGGATGTAAAATGTTGCCTGTAAGGTGTTTACAAGGCAATTGTTGAAGACAGAAGACAGGCAAAATGTGATCACAATAGCTAACCTTGAGCACTTTGTGCACAGGTGAAATAAAAATATAGAAAATATCTACTAATGAATGTGTAATTATTGAATAGATATGAAAATATTTTGGCAAAAATAGAAATTGATCATTATAAGCAATTTTTTCTATTGCCACAATGTTTTCAAAATTCGTCTGCTGTAGAGGCATCAGAAAGCGTCTATATGTGATAAAGGGATATACATATACTTACACAAGACAGGTGCTCATTTTTTACCAAAACTTGCACCATATCAATGAGGAATTTCTTCATTAAGGCAAATCGTAATAGAGCTCTACCATGCCCTCTGTCTGTTTGGGTCTACAAGGAAACAAGACAGTAAATGTATCATGTTTCTTCACAAAACTTATTTAAAACCTTTCCCACATTAAAAAAATCTGCAACAGACAACTTTGAAAACAAGTTGCAAAAATTATGGAAAATCTCTATAAATGAAAGCATTATTTTTTATAGAGTTAAAAAAATTGTGGCTAAATGAGAAGTTGCTCATCATGATAACTTTCTCTTTTAGCTACAATTGTTTCAAAATTTGTTTGCAGCAGATGCATCAAAGGAAAGGATTACTAGTTTGAGATAACATTAATCTCAATAATATTCATTTCCCATTTATTCAATTGATTTCAGATGTTTTCAAAGAAAATAGTATACCAAGTAAGGAATGAATATTTTCCATCTGCCTATGAGGATAATATTATATACAAGGCTTTCTGATGCCTTTTGACAAAACTGTATCAAAAATTGCCCATATTAATGATAATATTTTCAAATCTTTCAAAAAAAATACTTTTATTTTTTATAAGGTTATTTGGGGGATATAATTTTAGTACATGCACTTCCTGTTAAAAGGCAGAGAAAGTTAAAGAGGTAGACATATCATAGCAACTGCTGCTTATCTTACATTGTTTTTTTAAGGTTACAAGAGTTTGAAGGAACAATATGCTAACAATTAAATTGTCATGTTGATAAGTAAAAGTGCAAAAGACAGATGACAAAGAGGTGATGTGATCCCTTAGTGTTTCCCTGTCAAGGAAGGCAACATAAACAGAATATAATTGGGAGGGAGAGACGGTATAGAAGGTTTGAATCAAAGATTAACCCTTTCCCTCATATAGACGCTTTCTGACGCCTCTGCGGCAGACGGCTATTTGAAAACATAGTGACAAAAGAAGAAATTGCACAAAACGTGCAATTCCTCCTTTTGCCACAATGTTTTCCACTTTTAGTCATGGGTTATCCATTCAATTATGGAGTTTTTCTATTTTTTGACAAAATACGTTAAAAGGCGTCTGCTGCAGAATTGTTGTATGAGGGAAAGGGTTAACCCCCCTTTCCCACATACAACAAATCTGCAGCAGACAACTTTCAAATTATCTTGACAAAAGTAGGGAATATTTCTATAACTGATAGTTTAATTCTTGAAGAGTCAATAACATTGTGGCAATAAGGAGAAATTGCTTATTGTGAGCAATTTCTACTTTTGCCACAATGTTTACGAAAGTCATCTGCTGCATTCGCGTCAAAGAATGTCTATATGAGGGAAAGCGTTAATTACCTTTTTGTTTCTTTTCACAGCAGTCAAATTCATTGTCAATACAGGAGGTAACCTATGGTTCAAGAATATAAATCAACATCATTTTCCAAAACTGCAGCCAACAAAACAAAGATTTTTTAAGATTTCAATTATTATAGTAAAGCAATGTTTTACCCGATATATCATATTTGCAAAACATGTTTAAACCGTTCCAACTTCCCACATACACATTCTTTCTGATGCCTCTGTTGTAACAGGGACACTATATTAAATATAGCATTATTTCTCCGTTTGCCACATATTTTTTAACTTTTTTTCAATAATTGTTCTTTCATATTTAGACAGTTTCCATAATTATATTAACTAAATATTTTCAAAATCATCATCTGCAGATTTGTTGTATGTTGGAAAAGGTTAAGAAAACATAAAGAGCTATTTCTCATTTTCCCATAATAGTTTCAAAATATTTTCCCATTAAGATACCAGAAATATATTTTTTCCAGAGATGTTCACAGACCAATAAAGGGGAAAATGTTAACACATAATCCTCATAGACATGCCATTAGCCATACAGACCCTTTTTGACACCTCTGCAGCAGATGACTGATGAAAACATTGAGACAAAAGGAGAAATATTATCTTGAGCAATTTCCCATTCTGCTACAATTTTTTTAATTTATTCAATTATTATAATTTATTTGCCCGCCATGTTTCCAAAGTCATCTGCTGCGGATTTGTTGTATGTGGGAAAGGGTTAAACGACATTTGCTTACAAATTAGTATTGGTATACACTACTTTAAAATACCACTTGTGACCAATGTACAATGTCTTAACCCTTTCCCTCATACAGAGGCTTTCTGACGCCTCAGATGCAGACGTCTTTTGAAAACATTGTGACAAAAGAAGAAATTGCTCAGAACGAGCAATTTCTCCCTTTGCCACAATGTTTTCAACTCTTTTTAATAATTAATCTCTTATTTATGGAGATTTTTCATGCTTTTGTATATAGGTTTTCAAAATCATCTACTGCCTATTTGTTGTATGTGGGAAAGGGTTAATTATTAACCCTATCCAATTTGCAGATGCATTTTGAAGCATCTACAACAGATGACAAAGCATTTAAAACATTGTAGCAAAAGGAGATATTGCTCATAAATATCATCTTCTCTTTTTGCTATAATGTTTTCAAAAGTTGTATGCTGCAGATGCATGTAAAGGCTTCTGCATTTTGGAAATGGTTAATACAAATATTTTACAAATATTTTATTGCGTTAAACAAACAATATGCTTATAGCAACATATAAAACATGTGCATACCTCAATAAAGGCTCTACAGTTTGGAAATGGTTAATAAAACATGTGAATACCTCAATAAAGGCTCTACAGTTTGGAAAGGGTTAATAAAACATGTGCATACCTCAATAAAGGCTCGACAGAAGGCAATTTGCTCATCCAGGTCCAATACTCTGCTGAGGATTTTCCAAGCCATGAGGAAGTTGCTGAAAACAAATAATGCATCCATGAAATGCTATATACCATTTAGCACATGGCTAAACAATAATTTAATTGTTTTAGAAACGTTTCCATTGTTCAACTCTTTCCAGCATACTACAAATCTGCAGCAAACAGCTTTGGGAACATCTAGGCAGAAATATGTGAAATTTCTAGCAATAATGGAACAATTATTAGATAGACAAGAAAAATGTTTATGGCAAAAGGAGAAATTTCTATTGCTATTATGAGCAATTGATCCCTTTGCCACACTGGTGTCAATAGTATATGGCTACAGATGTGTCTGAAAGCATCTGCATGTGCGAAAGATTTAACCATTCAAAACACAAGTTTTTCTCTTCAACTAAGCAAAATTAATTTAAGTCTCCAAGAATTAAAATATCAATAATCTCATTCAAATATTTAGTTGTACTCACGGAATAGGTAATACTTTGTCAACTAGAATACAAATAATGACAAATAGATGACAAATAATGTCAAATAGATGACAAATAATGTCAAATAGATGACAAATAATGACAATTAATAACAGATATGTATTTTAGCTCTTTTCCTGATACAAATAACATTTGCAGTAGAATACTTTTGAAAACATTGTGAAAGAGGGGTAAACAAGAAATTTCTCCTTTTACCACAATAATTTCAACTTAGAATCAAATTAATATTGCCATTTTCCAGAATACTTCAAGATGTTTTCAAAGTTGACTACTCTAAACATTTTATTTCAAGTAAACAGTTAAGCAGTACTTACATTTAAGTCCTTTTCGGAATATTTGTTCAAGATTTTCACACAATGGTTTTAATAAGTTGTGATTGTCAGTGACAACTTCATCTTTAGATCTGAACGCCAAAACAAAAGCTGCATAAAAAGAAAACATTATCGTTTCTTTCAGTTTCTTTGCCCCTTTCCCACATGGAGACACTTTTTGTCACCTCTGCACTAGCTACTACACAATATTTTTAACTCTTTTCGATAATTAGTATTAATTATACTTTCATAATTAGTAATTTTCAATCTTTCTGCCGAGATGATTTCAAAGTGGACTGTGGGAAAAGGTTAACCCTTTCCCTCATACAACAATTCTGCAGCAGACGACTTTGAACATGTTTTGCCAAAAAATAGAAAATCTTTATAATTGAATGGATAACCTATGACTAAAAGTGGAAAACATTGTGGCAAAAGGAGAAATTGCACGTTTTGTGCAATTTCTTCTTTTGTCACTATGTTTTCCAAAAGCCATCTGCTTCGTCAGAAAGCGTCTATATGAGGTAAAGGGTTATAGGATTTATGCTGCTTCTGCTCACGCATATTATTACTGAAACAAATTGTCTTTATTACCGGAATTTAACAAAAGAACATATACTTGTTTACATTTTCACTTTCTGCACTCATAAAAATATCATTGTCCCTTTTTTCTGTGTTGGATTAAACTAAAGAACACACCACAAACCAGAGATGTTGATAAGTTAATACTAAAATATCACCTGTTCCAAGATATGTAGTAAGTTAAAGTAAAAAACAATTGAATATTTGTGAATAAAAAATACATTTTCTCAAAGCTAAAACATTTTTCTATTGCTATAGGAAAAAAAATCACTTTTTAAAAATCTTTGATTGTTTTGTTCAATAAATTTTTGGACAAAATTGTTTAAATTAAAAATTCATAATACTATTGAACAGGTTATTGCATCTTTATGGTAAAATATTTGTTTTGGCTAGTTCTTTTAGCCAAACTCCCCTTTAAGAATGAGTCCAATACATTATTTTTCCATACAGTTGCAATAACTTTTTTATTGCATACTTGACATTGATATTGGCTATATAAAACAATAACTGTCCGTAAGACAGCGTGCTCAACTATTCTGCCGCTTATAAGTTACTGAGATATGGACTCTAATGTAGTTGCATGCAAAACTTTAACCAGAATTTCTGAGACAAATAATAGAGGGCAATACTTTGCATTATATGCAGTACATGTATATAGTTTTCTAACTTGATTATTTACATAGGTGTGATGGTTGAGAAGGGCTGTATAAAAATTTCAAGTAGTTACTGAGATATGGCCGCTCAATGTAGTTGCACGCAAAACCTTTACCATAATGTCGTGGTCATAAATGGGTCAGATTTTGCATTATATAATGCAGGATATAGTTATCTTACTTGAATGTTTAAATAGGTGTGATATTTTGGAAGGGATGTATAAAATTTCAATGCAAAGCATCAAGTAGTTACTGAGATATGGCCGCTTAATGTAGTTGCACGCAAAACCTTTACCATAATCAGGGACAATATATACATACGTATACACGGTCCCTGCCATAATGTCCAAGTCATAAATGGGTCATATTTTGCATTATATGCAGGATATAGTTATCTAACTAGAATGTTTAACCTTAACCAAAACTTAAGTAAAAAAGGGCCATAATTTGCATTATATGGCGGATAGAGTTATCTTATTTGATTGTTAACATAGGTGTGATGGTTGGGAAGGTTTGTATAAAGTTTTAATGCTTTAAAGCAGTTACTGAGATATGGACTCTTAATGAAGTTGCACGCAAAAATTTAACCAGAATTTTTAAGTAAAAAAGGGTCATAATTTGCATTAAATGCAGGATAGAATTACTTTACTTGATTGTTGACATAAGTGTGATGGTTAAATGCAATGTTTCAAGTGGTAACTGAGAAATGAAGTCTTAATGTAGTAAAACACAAAATTATAACCAGAATTTCTAAGTAAAAAACGGCCATAATTTGCATTATATGCAGGAAAGAGTTATCTTACTTGATTATTTACATAGGTGTGGTAGTTGGGAAGCATTGAAGATACATCTTGTAGTAACTGACCTATGGTGAGATATATGTACTTGCATGCAAAACCATAATCAGACGCCAAGGTGTGTACAATAGCTCTCATATTCTGAATAGTAGAGCTAAAAATGTGTCATTTTCCCCCCAACATATTTAGAAAGTCAAAAATTGTATAATTCACATTTATGATCTATTACACAATTATTGTCCTTCCCTTCGGTTTTTGGGACATTGAAAATAACTTGAATTGTGTGCAAAATGATACGAAAAAACCAAATCCATAATAAATCATTAATTATATATAGAGGAATTGCTGTTTCACAATTATCGTCTGCTTTAGTTGAAGGTTTAAGCTTTAATTTAATTTCAGCCAATATATCTTTTTTAAATACCCTGTATATGATTTCAAAGCTTTGTTAGCCACAAAATGTTAAATTTTAGAACAATTTCTTTTCGCTGTCACAGTGTGTGATATTTTAACCATAGAGCACGACTGGTGTACTAAGAAAGTTGCATATTCCTCTTATCTATTTTCAAGAACAAACAAACATGACATCCCCTTATCCATATACATATCAAACCTACATTTCCAGTTTTAAAGATATTAAATAATTTCCTTGGATGTTTTCAAAGCAGATTTAAATGATAAATGTATTCAGTTAACCATTTCCCACATACAGACACTTTCTGACGCATCTGCAGCAGACTTTTAAAAGCAGTATGGCAAGTGTTAACCTTTTCCCTCATATAGACGCTTCTGCAGCAGACGGCTTTTTGAAAACATAGTGACAAAAGAAGAAATTGCTCAAAACGAGCAATTTCTCCCTTTGCCACAATGTTTTCCACTTTTAGCCATAGGTTATCCTTTCAATTATATAGATTTTCGACAAAATATATTCAAAGTCGACTGCTGCAGAATTGTTAACCACTCTTGTTTCAACCTACCTTTCAGTTTTTTCAAAAGTGGATGACTAACAGACATGATGTTTATCCCTTCAGCATTGTCTCCGTCCAAAAGAGCTAAAAATAAATGAGCCACAACAGGTAAAAGCCTTATAAGTTATATATTAAAGGGGTCTTGTCGCAGCCTAATAACTTCGTATGTGGGTAGAGTCTATTATTATTTTTATCTTATCTCTTATGATCAGCCCAAGGTTCAGTCTTAAAAGTCTACACTGTCTGCATGACAAGACGCTAATTTGTCCTGACGCCAAAACATTAACATAGTTTTGTGAGATACTCACCTCATTTGACTCTTTTCATTCTCAATAAAAAAAAATCACACATTTTATACAAAAACAAACCTAATATCTGACGGACTAAAAGATATGTGTTAGTGCAGAGACATATATATATATGTCTCTGGTTAGTGCAAGCCAAAATTCTATAACATGCACGAATCCAGTGAGAACACACATAAAAGTCTTCACTGTCTGCATTACAAGACACTTTAGTCCCGACATCAAAACTGTAGTGCAAGCTAAAATTCTATAATATGCACGAATCCAGTGAGAACACACATAGATGACAGTTGTTTATTAACACCACATTATAATGGTTGGTTTCTGAAGAGGAATCAAAATAACTCATTCATCATTTTAGATAATACAGTAGATCTAGGTCTTATGAACATGACACTAACATCGACAGTGTGCAGTCGGCTGGAAAGGATAATCCGCAGACTAATTGTCATCAAATCTAAGACCTTAGCGATTTTGTCTTCTACGAAATTTTGCAAACCTACATTTTCTAGACAGTGAAATGCATTTGCATTTTGCTTGCTGCAAATAGATCGAGGAACCTCGAAACAAATTGCTTACTTCGACTTACAGAGTTTGTTTTTGTTGACGTTTCGTTTATCAAAGCCGTGCAGCAATCTAATGTCGTGAAAGTGTGACCAATTTATCACACTGTGCTGAACCAGTATTGCGAGTAGTTCTGGATGTCGACGTGAAAGCTGTTAGCCCGGGTTAGCCTGGTTCCCTGCGTTCTGATAAATATAGTGAAAGGGGAGAAACAGGTCTGCAAACTTTGTTGTACATGGTGCTTTAATTTCAATTCAATTCGATTCTATTCGTTTATTAGGAATAACTGCAATATAGTCTGTGTCATTTATATTAATTGTATATTGAAGGTTATTAAATAATTGAGATCTCTCTGATTGGTTATTTTTAAAATGTAGTATGAAGTGGGGTTCATCTTCGAGAACATTACACGAAGAGCACAGTCTGTTTTGTCTTTGAATTTTTGGACGAGCGTATTTGCCGACCTCTATCTGAATTTGGTGTGCACTTATTCTTAATTTAGTAAGGTTCCTTACTTTAGATTTAGGTAGTAAACCTAATTTTAGATTTTTAATTTCAGAGACAACTACAAATCAGAGACATAAGGGTTGTATGTGTTTCATGTATTCTAAAATATAGTATAGTTTTGCTTGGTTCGAAAACTGAACAGACTTAGGTAAATCAAACCGGCTTACTATATTTCCCTCATACGACAATTCTGCAGCAGACGACTTTGAACATATTTTGTCAAAAAATGGAAAATCTCTATAATTGAATGGATAACCTATGACAAAAAGTGGAAAACATTGTGGTAAAAGGAGAAATTGCACGTTTTGTGCAATTTCTTCTTTTGTCACTATGTTTTCAAAAAGCCGTCTGCTGCAGAGGCGTCAGAAAGCGTCTATATGAGGGAAAGGGTTAAAACATATTAGCTATGGTCTATACCCATTTTGTCACCTGGTTTCAGTCCCATTTAGTCTGCTCACAGACATATATCAATAAATGTATTGATATGTCTCTTGTGAACTCTTCGAAAGTCCAAATATTAACAAAACCAATTAAGGCACACCGCTAATAAGACCAGTCTTGAAATGAAACAAAAGTGTCTTAATAACAAAGTTTTACTATAGATCTAGCTAATGTCTGCGGTTTGGATAATTTATGAACAATACGTATGCCACTATCACAATGTATGGTCAATTCGATTGAAGTGGTCTTGCAGGCCTGATCATTTGTTTTACGTTAGTGGGAAAATTCTCTTCTCATGACTATGTTGACCATTTTGGTATAGAATTATGCAGTTTTCTGGAAAACGAGCTTTAATGTCAAGACTTAATTTTCATTAGTTTACCTTGTTACACTTTCCCAAGATGCTAGAATATAATTTATATGTACATACTCTCGGCGGTCTTTACCCTTCCCACATACAGACGCTTTCTGACACCCCTGTGTTCAACTCTATTGAATAGTTTTACTTAAATTTAAAGATGTTTTCCTTATTTTTGCTGATATGTTTTCATAGTAGTCTGCTGCAGATTTGTTCTAATGGGAAGGGTTAAGACAATTTTTTAACTTTGTGGATGCCCGGACTTTTATTACATATAGGCCTACACTTTTATCGAGTGCTATTATCTTCATCATTTCCAAATAGAAAAAGGAGGAATTTCTCCTTTTGACACAATGTTTTTAAATGTGTTCAGTAATAAAACGTTTAATCGACAAAAATCTCCCCATTGCTTCAACACATTGCCTGCTATGTAGTTCCGATAGTAATTAAAGGCATTCCGAATGTATCTGAATTGAAACGTTGTAAACGTCTAAGACATTTGCAGAGAGGATATTGTGTCCGTACTGCAGGGACAATCACGAGACGAAAATCGATTGCAATTAACCATTGTTGGTTATGAACAGTGTTTTAGGGGTTTCTACATGTAAGGGGAACAGTCCATATGCTAAAATATTGTTCAGAAACACAGTAGTCTCCCTTCTTATACTCCGCCAGATCCCAAATTGTTGAAGTGAAACTATCGGGAAATAGAAGCCAATCAATTCACAATAGAATATTGAGGCACAATATTTACGTTTTTTGTCCAGATGTTTCTGATTCGCATCTAGTGATGAGCAGAGTTTTTGTGCGTCAGAACTTGCTTCACAATCGATGGAAAAGCAGTTTAGTAATGGCGCGATCACATTGGGCCGAATGTCATTCCGTTTGCTTTCCGAATAGGAATTTGGGTGTTCGGGGGAGTAAACGGATCATATTCGGGAAGCATTCGGTGTGTTCTAAACGCATACTGGCTGGTCAGCTCCGTACGGATGCATACGGAACATTTTGAAACCATACTGAAAAGATTCGGAAAGCAAACGGAAAGTATTCGGTGATACATTGGGGAAAACACATTCGGAGCGTTACAGTTTGTGTTTTAAAAGAGATCATCGTCTTGTAAAATTGGCGCGTTCCAGTTACAACAATCAGAAACATTTTGAAAATTGTCTAGTTTACACCATTCATCACTGATGGATGGCTGTCCGCTTGTTTAGCTTACACCATTCATCACTGATGGATGGCTGTCCGCTTGTTTAGCTTACACCACTCATCACTGATGGATGGCTGTCCGCTTGTTTAGCTTACATCACTCATCAATGATGGATGGCTGTCCGCTTGTTTAGCTTACACCACTCATCACTGATGGATGGCTGTCCGCTTGTTTAGCTTACACCACTCATCACTGATGGATGGCTGTCCGCTTGTTTAGCTTACACCACTCATCACTGATGGATGGCTGTCCGATTGTTTGGCTTACACCACTCATCACTGATGGATGGCTGTCCGATTGTTTAGCTTACACCACTCATCAATGATGGATGGCTGTCCGCTTGTTTAGCTTACACCACTCATCAATGATGGATGGCTGTCCGCTTGTTTAGCTTACACCACTCATCACTGATGGATGGCTGTCCGATTGTTTGGCTTACACCACTCATCACTGATGGATGGCGGTCCGATTGCAGGAAGCACAGTTTACTTGGAGATACGGGGCACCGGTGGCAATGTTCTTTTTGCAACTCACTTTACACATTACCATGAAGTTATATTCTAACATTGAACCGGAGATTCGCTCCATGGTGCAAACGCCTATATCCGACACCTTATTTAGAAAATGAGAAATCGCACATAGTTGAAAATTCCTCCTTACTTCACTATGATGTTAATTTTAATGTTTCGAAAAATTTAGTTTGTTTTCTGTGGAGAAAGTCCATCATTTTCCTCAGATATTTTCCATTTGGAAAGCTCGAAGTCCCACTATCCGACTATCGGTTAATTTATCATATCTGCCTAATTATTCCATTTGTTTTTATTGCTCACCCACATTAACCTGGTCCCGACCTTTGCGCTAATGTGTCTGTTATGAGGACCGATAACAGTTTTATCGAATTTAACCCATTACTTCACATCGCTTTTCAAATTTCGGCTGCTTTACAATTACCAGGCAAACAATTACAACAATCTAGAAATCTGAAAGATTAATAGTTATAAAGAGTTGAAAATATTGCAATAAAATGTGAAATTGCTCGTTTTGAGCAATTTCACCTTTTATTGCAATGTTTTCCAAAATCATGTTCAATGACAGGTGTCAAATAACGTCTGTGTGAAGTAATGGCCTAATGTCCTAAATGTCCTAAATGTCCGCTTACATATATGTTTTATTGTGTGTGTGTGTGTGTGGGGGGGGGGGGGGGGGGGATAGATGTGTAACCTCACTTGTTTCAGGCCAATGTAACTTGATATGATGTCAAAACGGAAATCAAACAAGAACTCACATCGCCAGGCTCGACCCAAATGCATCTTTGTACGAGAATGAGGGCCGAGACCCGGTAACTCAGTCGGTTTTGTGGTAGACTGTCAATCCGGGGTTATGAGTCGGCCAACATTCTTTCAAAAGTTTGCCAACAGTCAATGCGACAAGCGTCATTCGCCATCCACCAATGGGCTAACGGTCTATGTGGTAATACATTCAGATGCTAGGAAATACTGTTGTGTGGCTTACTGGTGTGAGAAAGCCGGGAAACACATGCATAAGTGGAATAGCCGCCGTTGTATGACCGGAAGTTGTTGAAAACAGCGTTCAACTTCAATCGATCAACCGTACACAGTGATAATCAGGATACTAGAGGGGAGTACTCAGTACTGTTTATTTGCAATCCGTTAATTTTATTTGTCAGGGGCGTAGCTCCCTTTAGGCACTGTAGGCACGTGCCTACACATTTTTTCTCAAAATGCTCCAAATTGCAGCTGCGGTGTCCGCGCAGATTGATCCGGCCGACACATTCCGTCTTAGGGGGATAGATGTATAGAGTAGTTATTCCTGCAACAGAAAATCCACAGGAGGCGAAAAGTGTCTATCGGGTAGGCCTGTGTGGCATGCTTAGGCTGATACTTTACGCAGAGTCCACAATTTTGATTTTCTCACGAGACGGCCTACACATTGATTATTGCAAAGCTACGCCCCTGTTTGTTAATTCATTTCGATTTACTTAATTAACCCTCTCTCTTGCAAAGCTCACTTTTGAGCCCCCTGCAGAATTTGGCTTTCAACAACACTATTAGAAAGGAACAAAACTAGTAATATATCATTTGTTTTAAATGTTTTGTATCACAACCCAACTCCTTATTTTACGATTAATACCAATGCATTGTTTCCTTTGCTTTTCTTGTATTTATTTCATTTCCGCATGCCATTCTTGAATAGAAAATCAGGTCAAAATTTCATTGTGAAATGTAATCATCGAATACCACTGGAGTGCAAGTAAAGCACACGCCGTCTGACATCTGGCTAACTTCCCATTTTAATTAAGTAATAAAAACAAGCGGGAAAAGGTCGAACAGACGACACCAATTTTTTTGTCAGCAGACGATAAACACCAGTTGATTTCACATCTGCTCAGCTTTGACCCCGTTGTAAATCTTTTCCCAAAACGACAACCGTAATGCGAAACCCGACTCAACAGTTATTTGAATTAAATTGGACATAAGCTATTTCTCTTAAAGACTAGTGACTTCTCTTATATATTTTTTCTGGGTGATTTAAATTTAAAACATGTATACAACAGATATAAATGTAATGATAAAGCGATATAACAGTTTATAGCTTTTGTTATACTATCGCTAATTGAGAAATGCAAGAGTAATCGAGTAAAAGGAAAAGGGGGAACGACATTTCACCTTTGACTTTCTATAAATGCTCGACATTGGGCTTATCTTCGGGAGAGAGAAAAGTCCCGGTTTATAAAAAGGGTGTCTGAAGTACAAGTTACTGGCAATGTCTGAATGTATATTTAGTGTATATTGTTTTTGTTCCTTTGCAATATTTCCTAAAAAGTCGTCTGCAGCGCGTGTCAAGATAAAGTCGTCTGTAACTGAGGGTGAAGTTTCGATGTGCTGACCTGTGACCTGGTGGGGGTCGGGAATGAAGGACGATTCAGCAGGTGATATCAACAGAAGATTTATTCTGTTTCCATTCTCTCGCACCTGTCCTGTTTTAAACTGTATCCACCCTATGTTTATTTATAAGACCCTCCTTAATTCAAAGCAATGAGATCGATGCTAGTCAAACGCGTGTCATCCGTTTACAGAGATAATGATTTGAGATAATTGATGAAAGAAATAGTTTCTTTAATTGAACGATTACATCTTTTCCGAGATGTTTTCAAAGTGCATCTTTATAAGAAGCAGTGCATTATGGTTTAAAGTCGTATAACCAAAGAAGGTATTTTTACTAGTTAGAAGGCATTAGGAGTTCTGAATCAGACAACATCATTGGTGATTTTAAAAGTTTTACAAAACTTTAAATGCCCTCTGATAACCTGCCCGACTCAAAACTCTCATTTTACATTTTATATGGGGTTAAGCCAACATTACAATAAGTATTTTGAAAAATTGCAAAATCAAAGGCTTTTATAGGACTTATAAACATATCGAGGGCTTGGCGTGAAACGGTTGTAACTAAAAACCTATTTTGAAAACCCTGGTTTAGGGGCAATTTTGACCCCTTTGTAAACAATGCAAATTTAGGTGCCATTGCTCAGAACGAGCAATGGCACCTAAATTTCCATTGTTTACCAAGAAAAAAAGATTTAATGCTTATAAAGACTTTATGGCGAGGTGATTAACCATGGTAAAAAAAATACCAATTTTAGTTACAACTGTTTCACGCCAAGCCCTCGATATAACCTGTGAAAGTAATGTATGAACAGAGTTGAATGTACGTAGCCTGGAATCACCGTCAAGTCATTTATTTATTGGAGTTTAACATTTACGTAGCCTGGAATCACCGTCAAGTCATTGATTGGTTGGAGTTTAACATTTACGTAGCCTGGAATCACCTTCAAGTCATTGATTGATTAGAGTTTAACATTAACGTAGCCTGGAATCACCTTCAAGTCATTGATTGATTGGAGTTTAACATTTACGTAGCCTGGAATCACTTTCAAGTCATTGATTGGTTGGAGTTTAACATTAACGTAGCCTGGAATCACCTTCAAGTCATTGATTGATTAGAGTTTAACATTTACGTAGCCTGGAATCACCTTCAAGTCATTGATTGGTTGGAGTTTAACATTAACGTAGCCTGGAATCACCGTCAAGTCATTGATTGATTGGAGTTTAACATTTACGTAGCCTGGAATCACCTTCAAGTCATTGATTGGTTGGAGTTTAACATTTACGTAGCCTGGAATCACCTTCAAGTCATTGATTGATTGGAGTTTAACATTTACGTAGCCTGGAATCACCTTCAAGTCATTGATTGGTTGGAGTTTAACATTAACGTAGCCTGGAATCACCTTCAAGTCATTGATTGATTGGAGTTTAACATTTACGTAGCCTGGAATCACCGTCAAGTCATTGATTGGTTGGAGTTTAACATTAACGTAGCCTGGAATCACCTTCAAGTCATTGATTGATTGGAGTTTAACATTTACGTAGCCTGGAATCACCTTCAAGTCATTGATTGATTAGAGTTTAACGCCGTTTTCAATGTGCTATTTCAGTTAACCTTCCAATGCGTTTTCTGGATTTCTCGCCCAAGGACTCAACACGACATTCTTCCCGTGCAACCGACTACCTCCCTCCATAGAATGTCAGCCCATTGCTGGGAGATAAATGATACTAAGCATAAGGTCCATTGTCAATCACGATAACGAATCAATGGCCGAAGCTGGATTCGAATTCCCGACTCCTATATCGATAGCCGACGTAGTTACCGACTGAGCTCGACATGTGTTAAGTAACGGTCAAATTATATAACTGAATACAAGTAAAAAAGCTATTTATAGCACCCTTCCATGAATGTACCTTCTGTAGGCTTCTGTAGTCTATCTCTTATTAAGCAGCGTCTTAATTTCCCATTCTCGTTCCTAGACCCTCTATCTAATGTTGAATTATTGGGTTAACTTTGTTTTGGAATTGGGAAGGGCATATTCATCAGTTATAACAAAATTGATTTTATAGGTAAAACAAAAAGATGAGAATAACAGTAAAGTCTAGAGTTGGGCACCGATATTGTTTCACATCGTTTATTCATCTATGAATAATGCATTCTTTTTTAGATCACCTGAGCCGAAGTCTCAATGTGATCTATTCTGATCACTATCTGTCCGTTGTCCGTCGTCCGTCGTTAACTTTAAGCTTTAAACATCATCTCCTCCTAAACTACAGGACAAATTTCAACCAACCTTCACTGGAATGTTCCTTTGGTGGTCCTCATTCAAAATTGTTCAAAGATTCATGGATAACTTTGGTTGCTGCGGCATCAAAAGGGGGGGGGGGGGGGGGGGGGGGGGGGGGGGGGGGGAAATGTCAAAACTTTAACATTCTTCTCCTCTGAAGATTCCAATATCATTTGGTAGAAATGACCCTTTACAAAAATTGTTCCAGCCATTTTGATTGGTTGAAAAACATGGCAACCAGGCCTCATCAGAAAAGGGATAAAATGACAAAATTTAAAATTTACATTTTAATGAAAGTGCTTGTCTGATTTTAAGAAAATTTAACAGAAATCCTACTTCAGTGATCCTCTACTCAGTTCGTTCAAGCCATATTGATTGGTTACTCAATCTTAGCAACCAGGCGTCATCACAAAAGATGACAACTCCTACCTTTCCGCAGGACCAATTTCATATTTACTTCACAGGAATGTTACTTTGTTGGTCCTCTTTCAAAATTGTTCCAAATGGCATTTACATTATGTGTACAACTTTGGTTGCTGTGGCATCAGAAAATGAGAAAAATGCCCAAACTTTAAAATCCTTTTCCTCCAGAATCCGCTTTTTAGATTCCAAGATAATTTTTAGAAATGTTACTTGAGTGACCATCTACAATAAAGTGTTCAAGCCATATTGAGTCGTTGAAAAATAGGGCAGCAAGGCGGTATCAGGAAACGGGCAAAATGACAACACTTTATTATTCCATTCTTATTAAAGTTCTTGTTAGATTTCAAGATAATTTAGCAGAAATGTTCCTTTACATAATTTTTTCGGTTAAAAAGATATGCTATGTGGCATCAGAAAATGGGTAAATGAACTTTTAGCTTCAAATGACATCTCCTCCTAAACCATTGGACCGATATCTACCAAACTTCACAGGAATGTTCCTTTGGTGGTCCTATTTCAAATTGTGCAAAGAATGTATGCCTAATACAAAATGCCATTTACTGTACTGAAAAGCTATTTTTTAGCCACTCCTTGCAGTTTCATTTGCATTCCTGATCAAATTTCCCCAGATATTTGCAGTTAAATATTTGCTACTGATTTACTATCACTCAGGTGATCGATTTAGGGCCATATTGGCCCTCTTGTTTTAAATTTGTGTTTGGGGTGAAGGTTGTTTACACGTTATTTCTGCATCTAGAACGGTGTAGGCGTTTGTCTATAAAGACATATTTTATTACTCAATTTTAGTTAGCTTATATTAAACAATGGTGGTCTATGTTTAGTATATTTCCCCCAACAACACGACTTCGTGTTTTCTCTGTCTGGAACATATCGAACTCTACGAAGGATCGGGTTCACCTTTTCCAACTTATAACAATTCTGTAGACAACTTTGAGAAACTGAAAAATCGATGTAAATGATAGTAACAAAAATGAATAAATTTGAAAATATTGTGGCCAAAGGAGAAATTGCTCATTATCAGCGGTTTCTTCTTCTTTTGTCATTATGTTTTCAAAGGTTGTCTGCTGCAGAGGCGTCAACACTCGTCTGTATGAGGGAAATGGTTCAACTACTTGAGTTTTGGGGGAAATGAGTTCGTCGAATGTTTGCTTTCATTTAAACAGATGTTTAATTCTATTTACTCATCGCCATAAGTTAACGATTACACCTGCTGCGATTCGTTTAAAGTCGTCTGCTTTGAAAACATCGGAGGAAAACAATTAAAAAACTTTCAATATTTAGTTTCAGAGTTGAAAACTATAAACGAAAAGGATAACATTTCTCGTCACCAGAAAGTCTTCCCTTTCCCACTATGTTTTTAAAAGCCACCTTCTACAGAGACATAAAACGTCAGCTTCGTTAGGAAGTAGATTATTGTTTTAGCTGCGTAGGAGAGTCAACAATTAGACTATGCGGTAATGTATTCAAGAACATTATAGTAACCCTTTCCCTCATATAGACGCTTTCTGACACCTCTGCAGCAGACGGCTTTTTGAAAACATAGTGACAAAAGAAGAAATTGCACAAAACGTGCAATTTCTCCTTTGGCCACAATGTTTTCCACTTTTTGTCATATCCATTCAATTAAAGAGATTTTTCTATTTTTTGACAAAATATGTTCAAAGTGGTCTGCTGCAGAATTGCCGTATGAGGGAAAGGGTTAAAGACATTATGTTCATCTTGCTGACACCTTTATTATTTTAAGTCGTCAACGTCATCTATACGCTGTGTTGCATTTGTTGAAAAAAATATGGACATCTGTGCATCTGTACAGGGCGAAAAGGTCATGCATTATAAAACTACAATTGAATCGCATCATGAATAAGGCACGCTACCTTGGGCGTTCGTTTACTTGAAAGCGTCGGGTTAGTCCGTGCATCGATGCAGTCTCATCAAAAGCTCTACCAAAGTAGTAGAAACGTTTAATGTGGATAAAATGGTCGCCAGTGATCATACGATTAAATGTATAATAAATTGATAATGCACGATATTAATCGGGTCTCATCATTTGCATATTTAACACGGAAACAGTACGGTGAATCTCTAAATTAGGTTTTATTGGTGACGGTCTTATTCAAATGAATGAAAACCCACGCGTGGAAATAAACATCTGGTCAGAGGTGACTATACTGACTCTTGACAGTGCATGTAGTACAGCGTGCAAAATGCATAATGACTTGTCATTTACACCCCCTACCCTCCGTACTTTGATAAATGGATAAGTGCTCGTGGTTTATCTACATGTACACGTAGGGCACCGGATAAAAAAACACTTTATTCTTATTTTATTCAAACGACTTTTAAAACAATATTTCCTAAATTATAATTACATTTTTACAGACATTTGGACAAAAAAGTACTATGTTATAATATATTGAAATTGTCCATTTCTGTGTCTAGATGTTTCAAAGCCGTAGGTTGCAGATTGTTGGTTGACCCTTGATATAGGAATATACCGTATGCAGGATCATGCAGGACACACGCTATAACATTGAACACAAGGTTTATACCAGCAAGCATATCTAGGCCTACTTCAGGCATCTGTCTAGAAAGATATCGCTAGTAACGCTGCATGTAAAATATATATGTGAATCAATATGACTTATTATAGCAGCTGTTTCCATACACATACAGTGAAACGTATAAATCAACTCGAACACTCGGTATGCCTAATCAACATTGTCGAGGTATGTTGGTCTCACAGGGCAAACTCATTCAAACTCAAGACTGCTCATCAGTTCTCACCAATTGCCATATGAGCCGTTCCACGAGAACATTATGGACTCTGCGTAATGTATCGAACCAGATCAGCCTTCGCAGTCCGTGCAGGCTAATCCGAGCTCACACATTCCGTCTCAGGGGGATAGATGTGTAAACTAATGATTCCTGAAACAGAAAATGAAGCGAAAAATGTCTATCCGGGATAGCCTGCGCGGAACGCTTAGGTTGATCCGGATCGACACTTACGCCAGAGTTCACAATGTTGCTTTTCTTGCTGGACGACTCATATTGTACGTATGAGTCAGTGCAAAAAAAAAAACGATGTTCGTGTCCCGGATGTGATTGGATTGATTAGAGTTTTACGCCGTTGTTAACAGTATTTGATTTATATCACAGTTACCTCACCGTGTGTTTCCTGGCTTCATCACACCAGTAGTGCACACACACAAGACTTATCAAGCAACTGACACCATTGCCACATAAATAATTTAGCACATTCATGAAAGCCAAGAGAAGCTAGTCAAAATTATAGTTATCAATCATTGGACAGAACGAATGGCCGAGCCGTGATTCGAACTCATGCAACACTGATCGACAGTCTTGGTCGTTACTGGCTCAGTATATGCACACATATCCGTGTATACATATGACTTATTGTAGGCAGCTGTTTCGGGACCAATATAGTAAACGAATCAATCAACTACATCACTACGTGGGTAATTAATAACGTAGTGCTCGGATGGTATATATATATATTGGCCGGGAAAGACAAAAATGACCCATCACTATGAAAACCAACATGAGGGTGTTTTCGATACGTATAGATCAAGATTATCCTGCACCTCTGCACAGTATGATCTGAATATATTCCGTTCTCCAACTGGTCACGTAATGCTTCAAGAAACTTCTGCCATACATTGCTAATTAAGCCAGATCGACATTGATTCGCAATGAACTCTTGTCATAAAAAGGGCTTCGGGTGGGTTTCCTTGAGCAGGAATCAAGTTGTCTTAGTCCAATATGAGAGGAAAACCAAAAAACAAATGGAATTTAGGTGAAAACTTAAGATACAAACCTGTGAGCGCGTTATGCTATCTGGAACAAATACATTATACATTGTTGGTCAGAAGCGTTTTGCATGCTGAGAAAATGTGGCTTTAACCCTTTCACACATGCAGACGCAATAGCAGCAGACGACTTTTGAAAACATTGTGACCAAAGGTGAAATTGCTCATGATGAGCAATTTCACCTTTGGCCACAATGTTTTCCACTTATAGTCATTGGTTATCCATTCAATTATAGCGATTTTCCAGTTTTTGACAAAATATGTTCAAAGTCGTCTGCTGCAATTAGTTTCATGTGGGAAAGGGTTAATACGATTCAAACCGACGTCAGTCACATGGCCCGGCACCGCGTCGGTGCTAGAAAGAATCAATAGTATACAAACCGATCAATGTCTTATTTTCAAAACATTCTAAGTTAACTCTTATTTTAAATTTGAATAACAATTTTAAATGTCAAAGATACAACACATTTTATAGCCATACCAATTGTATTTCTAGCCAATTACAATTTTTGTTACTTTGTGAATTTAAGATTAAAATCGACTTTTTGTTGAATCTGGATTCAGATGCTGCTTTGGAAACATGGAGATCAGTTTACTCAGTTTGCAGTGGAATTCAGGATTTTTCTACACAGTTTGCAATAGAGTTGTCTACACTGTTTTCAATGCAATATATAGGTACCACGTGTCAGAGAGCGAGACGTTCATCTATGCACGACTCCTGGAATTGACCGTATCGGTTTAACTCATGTTTCTCTCGTTTTATTACGACGTGTCGTGAATTATTCGAATTGTTCTCGATTTAACCATATGTTACCAGGTCCATGCGGCTGGTTTATCCAATATCATCGTCAACAATTGATTTTAACGCGGTAAGCTCGAACAGGCTGTCGGCTGTTAGATTCCCCACAACCCTTTACCTAATGCAGACGATGTCAATACTCAAGCGTTACAGACGGTATTTGAAAATATAGATGGAAAAGTAGCAACTTTTTTTTCTAGAAGTCAGTTATAATCGTTTGTATCAGAGACAGCGTTATTACTTTGAAGACATAGCATGCCAAGACGCTACAACTGTTGATTGGTATACGGAATTTCAACAATTCAACATCGAAACAAATCCAGAAAATAGGAGTTGATTATATCTATATGAACATGATAACATGAATAAAAAAAACATTCGTTTTAAGAAAAAGTAGAAAATGTTCTGGGGAAAACGGAGAAAATATTCAGCACGAGAAATTTCGCCTTTTGTCTTCACATGTTTTTAAAATGGCTGCAGAGGCGACAACAGTCGTATGCATTGGGCAAAAAAAGTCAGCCTGTTCCACATATTACACATCAGAGCAGAATTCGGAATGACATGGGCTCAAAATACGGAAAATCTCAAATTATAATCATTGAAATAGTGTGGAAAGAGGAGAAATTTATCAGTGTGAACACTCTCTCCTTTAGCCACAGCGTTGGTTGTCGACAGTCGTCGTCAACAGACGCATTACAATGTTCCTGCATGTATCACAGTTGGGGCTTTTTGATATTGTAAACTATGTACAAGCAAGTATCTAACATATGCATATCATTTCAGGAGATAACGTAAGATACCAGTTCTTGCAGTTCTTGGAGTGGTAGACACTTAAAAGTACTCGGACCGGAATTTGAACCCCCGACCTCTTGATTGACAGTCCATCGAAAATGAGTCTGTATATGTTAAGGGATTAAGTCAGCATCTCTACAGGTGTGATAAAGGAGACACTTCTTTAAACTAGACATTTGAAGGACGAAGAGTATCTGTTGTTCTCTATTTATTTTTTAAAGGACAACATATTGTGCATGTTAAATAAATATGTTTACAAAATCGACCCAATAACAGTTTAAAACAAAAGATATGTTTAAAAAGAAAATGTTTTATTATATGCATGACAAGATAGAACAAAATAGAGGGCAAACTTTTTATTTTGTTTGGCTTATATCACCGAACAGCCCATCCAAAACATAATAATTGTGATCGTACGGTCAACAATTACTACAAAATGTATACAGCTGCACGCGACTTGAACCCTTTCCAACATACACCAAATCTGCAGCAGAAGACTTTGAAAACAGCTTGTCAAAAATATGCCTTGCCTTGATAAAATAAACAGAAACAAATAATACCGATTCAGCAATTGCTAGTTGAATATGGGATATCTAAAGCGGTATTCAAAATAACCACAGACGTCATAAAGCAAAAAAAGCACACGTATTTTATCGATTCGGTTACTTGTACAAGCATCAGCCTGCGCCATTAACTAGAAAATATTGTTTTCTCCAAGCCAAACACATGGAACATTATTCGATTTCGGAAAGCGGTTACCAGATGTGGAAACTAAATAACGTTGTTCTATAATTGTCATCATCTGTGATCGCTGCCTGCCGAAGTCATAAAGGAATATCGATCACAACCGAGTAACCCTTGTCACCAATACAACACGCAATGTATCGGACATGTTCATTGCATGTCGATGGCGTCATGCAAGGAACCACATCCTTCCACTAGACGAAATTACGGTTATTTTATATCGGATGTTTTTTTTAATAAAGATGAAAATTGGGAGAAATCATATTGTTTATGTGTACCGTTAATGTTTCTTCTTTCTTTCTGATAGGTCATGTAATAATTCATATAACAACCTTTTCGTAGTGCATGCATTCTGTCACAATAATTCACCAACTGAAAGCATTTGGAGAATTTACCAAAAATAATCTTATTTGGCACTTGTACAAATACCTTAACGAGAGCATCTTGTTTCCGACAGCAAACCTTAGTTGTAGATCGAAACATTGAAAAAATCTATACATTTAAATGAGAATCTATTCAATGAATTTAATTGAAAGCATTTTGGCTACATTATAAACAAAATTACTCCTTTTGCCATAATGTTTTCAAAAGTTGTTTGCTACAGAAACGTCAGAACGCGTATACATGTTGGAAAGGGTTAACACTGATCGCGGCCTTTGAAATAGGATAAACGCACTAAACATGATAAGCTATATATTATTTAAAATTCAGCATCTGATTTTACATCCTTTCAATTGTCATCATCGAGTTCTTTTATTTTGATGTGCATTTTACCTATATATTTCAGGTGGTTTTTTT
>JASEVX010000004.1:107506731-107533046 GCA_031761405.1 Serripes groenlandicus | reverse complement strand
AAAAAAATCACATAGCGACAGTGTTAGAGAAATAAACTTGAATACAACCAAATGACATGACTGTATGTGGGGGACTGTGCCAGCGATGCGCCGTTAGCGAAATTAATTGTTTCTTTTTATTAACAATTTATTAGCCCGCCCATTACATGATAAGATGTTTGCAAACAGCTCGATTACAATCTTGAGGCATTTTGATACCTTTTCTACTTTGATAATCATAGAGTTGGGTGAACTAGTATTTTCGATATTTTACAATGATTTAGAATTTAGAATTGCTGCCTCTTCACAACTAATCAGATTTGAAGCAAAATAATGATCGACACAATTATCATTTAAGTTAAACATTTTTTTCGTTATGTTAAAGGGAATCAAAGCTCTGTTAAATCTAAAACGGGCGTTGGACAGAGTTTCAGAGTAAGAACTGTTCGATATGAATACGAGTTAATTAAACTTTGAAAAGCCCATTTCTCGAAATTCCCTTATAGTTTGACATTTTAAACTGTTTAAGTCGAAGAGGCAGCTTAAATATCTTGTGAAGAAAAGGGTCCAAATTTATTATAATTTGGTAACTAAGAATTCTTCATGTATCAATTATGTATAACTTTTACATAGTTTTAAATATTTCGTTCGTTGAATAAATCCAATTGAAGACACGAATAAATTGGAAATTGAAGTCATTGTCAATATGTGGATTGGCTTCTTTTATAATCTAATGTCTTTTCAAACGATGCTCTTCTAAGACGTTTAGAAAATCGACAACTCATGATGTAAAGTGTTTCAAGAGGGCGATAGGTAAACACCTGTCTGCTTGCAAGGCGCCAGCCAGTCGGTTTGTCATGGATTGTTAACTACAAAGTGTACCATACTTCACCCCCCTTTCACCTCATTTCGCTCGCTTTAAAGGCGTTTAAGCTTCGTTCGCTAAAAAAAGACGAAGTATCGATTTAACGACAGTTTCAGCGTGTTTGAAAGGGTTTTTCAAAATTTATAATTGTTTATCCTATGTACATTTTCACACACATTTCGCTCGCTAAGACGAAAAGATAATTTGATTCCCTTGAAATGCGTTGATTGTCATTTATTTTATTTTTTTTAAAACTCAGTTGTCATCAATTGAATTTTTGCACGAAAATAAGGCATATTTAGATTGCTCTTACACACCAATCACTCGCGCTTGTGCAAGCGGAATCAACCAATCAAATCACATATTTTGACTAGAACTCAGGGACTACTGGGTGTTGTTGTAATCTGAATACAGACCCTGTTCTTGATATATGTTGTCTACAGTTGTATACCCTTAAAGTAGGATATAATGTTGCCTACAATTGTATACCCTGAAAGTAGACAATTGTATACCCTTAAAGTAGGATATATGTTGTCTTCAATTGTATAACTTTAAAGTAGGATATTAGATGTGGTTGACGGACGTTTTGGCCAACGGATGTTTTGGCCATGACGTTTTGTCCTAGGACTTTTTGGCCTGGATTTTTTGGCCAGCCAAATTTTTTAGATAGGATCTTTTGGCCAAATACAGTTGTGTACCCTTAAAGTAGGATTTATTATTTTATATTGTCTAAAGTCGTTTAATATCAAAAAAGGATATAAATTGTCTTAAGTCGTATACTTGCTAAGAAGGATGTATATTGTCTATATATGATTTAAATAGGATAACTAGTCTAAACTAGTTAATGATTAAAGTGGATATATATTGTCTAAATTCGTGTGCGTGTAAAGTGGGATATAATCGCCCACTGCAGTGTTAACGTCCAGACATTAGCCTGTTTCAATTAGATATTCAGAAAGTAGTCTTTGCACGGTTCATAATGTATAACATTTAATTGACACTCTCATCTGCATCGTATTATCTTACTGCATTATTTACAGGAAGTGCAACAGACTTTCAAATTTGTATTAGTCCCTCTGTAGTTTTGTACTCCATTGCAAACACGTCATATTGAGATTGGTACATGTTCAATGTTCATTTGAGCACTGTCAAGTTCTCAAGTCTTTAAGTCATTTGGAAAAAGCAAAAACTAAAAGCAGAACAAATAACATAGTTGCTGCAATCTCGTTTACTTGTTTCTCATGTTTCCAATGCAGCAACTGAGGGGTTCCGATTTGAACCGCTTTTTGCGTTTAAAGTGCAACCTTTCCGACCATTACCTGTTGGGTGCAAAGAAACACAACTCCTGTAAGGAGGTGTTGTAATGAGATGCTGTTGGGAGGTGATGTAACGAGGTTTTGTAAGGAGGAGTTGTAAAGAGGTGCTGTAATGAGGTAATGTAATGAGGTGTTGTAAATATATGATTAAAGAGGGGTTGTAATGAGGTGACGTAACGAGGTTTTGTAAGGAGGAGTTGTAAAGAGGTGCTGTAATGAGGTAATGTAATGATGTCTTGTAAAGAGATGATTAAAGAGGTGTTGTAATGAGGTGACGTAACGATGTGTTGAAATGAGGTGTAGTAAAGGGGTGTTTTAAGAACTTATTGTAAAGAGGTGTTGAAAGGATGTATTGTAAAGAGGTATTGTAAAGAGGTGTTGTGAGGAGGTGTTGTGAGGGGGTGTTGTAAAGATGTATTGTGAGGAGGTGTTGTAAATAGGTATTGTAAGGAGGTGGTGTTAGGATGGGTTGTGAGGGGATGATGTAAAGAGGTGTTGTGAGGGGGTGTTGTAAGGAGGTGTTGTGAGGAGGTGTAGTAAATAGATGGTAAAAGGAGATGGTGAAAGGAGAAGGTGAAAGGACATGGTGAAAGGTGGTGTTGTAAGGATGTGTTTTAAAAAGGTGTTGTACGGATGTGTTGTAAAGAGGTATTGTAATGAGGTGTTATGAGGGGGTGTTGTAAATATGTGTTGTGAGGGGTATGCTGTAAAGAGGTGTTGTAAGGATGTATGGTAAATTGGTATTGTTAGGAAGTGCTGTGAGGGGCTATTGTAAAGAGGTTTTTGAGGGGGTGTTGTAAGGTTGTAAGGATGTGTTGTAAAGAGGTGTCGTAAGGAAGTGTTGTGCGGGGGTGTTGTAAAGGGGTGTTGTGAGGGGGTGTTGTAAATAGGTGTTGTGAGGGGCTGTTGTAAAGAGGTGTTGTGAAGAGGTGTTGTAAGTGTGTGTTGTGAGGGGGTGTTGTAAAGAGGTGTTGTGTGGGGCTGTTGTAAAGAGGTGTTGTGAGGGGCTGTTGTAAAGAGGTGTTGTAATTTTGTAAAGATGTGTTGTAAATAGGTGTTGTAAAGAGGTATTGTAAGGAGGTGTGGTGGGTTGTTGTAAAGAGTGTTGTAAGGAGGTGTTGTGAGGGGTGTTGTAAGTAGGTGTTGTGAGGGGTGTTGTAAGGAGGTGTTGTGAAGAGTGTTGTAAGGAGGTGTTGTGAGGGGTTGTTGTAAAGAGATTGTGAAAGGAGGTGTTGTAAAGAGATTGTGAAAGGAGGTGTTGTAAAGAGATTGTGAAAGGGGTTGTTAAGAGATTGTGAAAGGTGTTGTTGTAAAGAGATTGTGAAAGGGGGTGTTGTAAAGAGATTGTGAAAGGAGGTGTTGTAAAGAGATTGTGAAAGGGGTTGTTGTAAAGAGATTGTGAAAGGAGGTGTTGTAAAGAGATTGTGAAAGGAGGTGTTGTAAAGAGATTGTGAAAGGATGTGTTGTTAAGAGATTGTGAAAGGAGGTGTTGTAAAGAGATTGTGAAAGGGGTTGTTGTAAAGAGATTGTGAAAGGAGGTGTTGTAAAGAGTTTGTGAAAGGAGGTGTTGTAAAGAGTTTGTGAAAGGGGTTGTTGTAAAGAGATTGTGAAAGGAGGTTGTTGTAAAGAGATTGTGAAAGGAGGTTGTTGTAAAAGAGATTGTGAAAGGAGGTGTTGTAAAGAGATTGTGAAAGGAGGTGTTGTAAAGAGATTGTGAAAGGAGGTGTTGTAAAGAGATTGTGAAAGGAGGTTGTTGTAAAGAGATTGTGAAAGGAGGTGTTGTAAAGAGATTGTGAAAGGGGTTGTTGTAAAGAGATTGTGAAAGGAGGTGTTGTAAAGAGATTGTGAAAGGGGTTGTTGTAAAGAAATTGTGAAAGGTGTTGTTGTAAAGAGATTATGAAAGGGGTTGTTGTAAAGAGATTGTGAAAGGGGTTGTTGTAAAGAGATTGTGAAAGGAGGTGTTGTAAAGAGATTGTGAAAGGAGGTGTTGTAAAGAGATTGTGAAAGGGTTTTTTGTTAAGAGATTGTGAAAGGAGGTGTTGTAAAGAGATTGTGAAAGGAGGTGTTGTAAAGAGATTGTGAAAGGAGGTTGTTGTAAAGAGATTGTGAAAGGAGGTGTTGTAAAGAGATTGTGAAAGGAGGTGTTGTAAAGAGATTGTGAAAGGAGGTGTTGTAAAGAGGTGTTGTAAGGATGTGTTGCACTTCAGAGGTTAATCCATTCTCTGATAGAAACAAATACTATCCCATTTAAATCAGACATCATCAGAAAAACTGTGTCGGAAAATTTGAAGTTGCTTTCCATCCACATTTATCATCCTTTCTTTGGTCTAAATTGTCTAATTATTATTCGTGGGATGAGAGGTTAGGTTAAAGAGGTTTTCGATCCACGGATGGTTACACTGTATGCGTATTGAGGCAGTATAGAATGCAGAATAGTAATATTTTCTGATGGAATCCTATAATCTGGGAGAAAATCAGGTACGCAAATTCCTATTTCATAAGACAATCTTCCGAGCAGGTGTGTTTTCCGGGAAATTAAGTGCGGGAATAAAAATATTGATATCAGACGTGAATTTAGATCACACGCTGCGGAAATTATTGCATTTTTATAGAGATAGCACTGATTGCGCGTTTTTGCTCTATTTTAAAATGTAGTTTGAAAAACAAAATTTGTAAAAGAATTAAATGTAAATTAACGTTCTTATTTATGAATGCGAGGGTATCTAAATGGACTGAGTAACCCGGAATAGTTATATATATCCTAATCGAATGAGCTGCATTGCGATATAATGCATGCCCTGTTCACGGAATCCCAGTCTACCAATAAGCACAGAACCTATAGGCTCATATGTCGGGATCGCACCGCTAGAAAAAGAGATTTTTACAAACGCTACATTACTATACTGTGGGTTACTATAACGATTCAAATGAGTATCCATAATATAAGGCTTGACAGCAATATTACAGAGATAATGCAATAAGTACAACATTTCCATCATCCAGACGCTTGTAAAGGAGACGACTTTTGAGAACACTAGGACAAAAGGAGAAATTGTTCATAATCAGTAATTTCCAACGTTGACATTTGTTTCTATATCTGTTCAATAATTATACTTAATTTTATAGATATTACCATATTTCCATGTATGTATTTATAGTCATCTGCTGGTATTTAATTGTACACAGGCCTCTTGATTGATCTATTCTATATTCTGACAGGAACATACCCTCATAGCAAGGTCTCTGGTCTGATCTAATCTATATTCTGACAGGGACATACCCTCATTTCAAGGCCTCTTATTGCCTGATCTATTCTATATTCTGACAGGGACATACCCTCATAGCAAGGTCTCTTGTCTGATCTATTCTATATTCTGACAGGGACATACCCTCATATCAAGGCCTCTTGTCTGATCTATTCTATATTCTGACAGGGACATACCCTCATAGCAAGGTCTCTTGTCTGATCTATTCTATATTCTGACAGGGACATACCCTCATATCAAGGCCTCTTGTCTGATCTATTCTATATTCTGACAGGGACATACCCTCATAGCAAGGTCTCTTGTCTGATCTATTCTATATTCTGACAGGGACATACCCTCATATCCAGGCCTCTTATTGCCTGATCTATTCTATATTCTGACAGGGACATACCCTCATATCAAGGCCTCTTATTGCCTGATCTATTCTATATTCTGACAGGAACATACCCTCATAGCAAGGTCTCTTGTCTGATCTATTCTATATTCTGACAGGGACACACCCTCATATCAAGGCCTCTTATTGCCTGATCTATTCTATATTCTGACAGGGACATACTCTCATACCAAGGCCTCTTGTCTGATCTATTTTATATTCTGACAGGGACATACCCTCATATCAAGGCCTCTTGTCTCTATTCTATATTCTGACAGGGACATACTCTCATATCAAGGCCTCTTGTCTGATCTATTCTATATTCTGACAGGTATATACTCTCATATCAAGGTCTCTTGTCTGATCTATTCTATATTCTGACAGGGATATACTCTCATATCAAGGCCTCTTGTTGCCTGATATATTCTATATTCTGACAGGGACATACCCTCACACCCAGGCCTCAGGCCTGATCTAATCACATTCTTACAGGGACATACCCTCATAGCCAGGCCTTTTGTCTGCTCTATTCTATATTATAACAGGGACATACCCAATTATCCAGGCCTCAGGCCTGATCTATTCTATATTTTGAGAGGGACATACCCTCATATCCAGGCCTCAAGCCTGATCTATTCTGTATTCTGACAGGGACATGCCCTAATACCCAGGCCTCTTGCCTGATCTTCTATATTCTGACAGGGTCATACCCTCATATTAAGGCCTCTGTGCTAAGCAATTCCACCCTCAAACCCAAGTCTCTTGTATGTGCAAATTCTATATTCTGACAGAAGTTAACAAGTGGTTGTATATTAGTTCGCATAAAGCACACACAGGTTGTGAAGAGAACAGGTATTGCTAATTCCATCATATCAACTCTTTATTTTTTTCAGCAATAATTACTCGCCACATTCACGATCGAAATACTCTGGCATACTTTCAAACCAAACATTTGCTGTGTTCCTTCCCGGTTACATCAATTCTTTTTATCCAATTGTAACATTTTAGCTACTAGTAATTGATGCAAGTAGGGAAACATTTGTGTTACAAGAGCAAATAGATCATATGATGCATCTTTTTTTACTTAACGAACAGATAAAAGCTCCGTTGGAGAATCATCAATTCCGATATTGGATTCTACCATTACGAACGATAACAAAACTGTAAGCGTCTGTAAGGTAAAGAGTCCAATTTCGCACCGACGGAGAAAATTCAAGATGGCGTCCAACCATCTGGCTCACGATATTGATGTTCTACAATCATACTTGTAAGCTGGAACGCTGACAGATATTTCTGCCTCGTGTAGCAGAGAATGGTTTGAGCGCGGGAATAATGCAGCGTTGTTTTCTCTCCATCGGCTGCTGTAGGAAGCGTCATGTAAAACGCTCGTAGTTGTACTTGAGCTCGCGCGCGCTCGCGTGTGTGTGTCTGTGTTTGTGTGGGCTGTCTTTTGCAAGCCAAATTATGCGCTGGTTTCATAGTAATGCTAGAAGGGGTGTCAATATCTAAACATTACATTCTTCTTGCAGACAAATTAGAAGTCATGTATTTGTTTTTACTAGGCTTAATTTACACTTTGAACTAGTATAAGCAAACATCGACCAAACAATGACCTATTCTTACTATTATCAAGACATGTACTGAAGTGCCGCATTCTTCATCACAAAAGTTTCTTCGCACGTCAGAACAGGTTTCCACTTCCAGTAGATTGTTATATGTTTTAAAAATACTCTTAATTTCTATAAATAATTTGGATGAAAAAGGAATGAGCGATCTTGGTTATTGTAGCCATTCCAATATGACATCCCTTAATGGTGATCTGGGTTTTTGTAGCCATTCCGTTGTGGCATCCATTACTGGTGATCTGGGTTGCTGTGGCCATTTCAGTATGACATCCATCAATGTAGATCTGGGTTGTTGTAGCAATTTCGGTATGACATCCATTAATGGTGATCTGGGTTGTTGTAGCCATTTCGGTATGACATCCATAAATGGTGATCTGGGTTGTTGTAGCAATTTTGTTTATGACATCCATTAATGGTGATCTGGGTTATTGTAGCCATTTCGGTATGACATCCAGTAATGCTGATCTGGGTTATTGTAGCCATTTCGGTATGACATCCATTAATGGTGATCTGGGTTGTTGTAGCAATTTTGGTATGACATCCATTAATGGTGATCTGGGTTGTTGTAGCAATTTCGGTATGACATCCATTAATGGTGATCTGGGTTGTTGTAGCAATTTTGGTATGACATCCATTACTGGTGATCTGGGTTATTGTAGCCATTTCGGTATGACATCCATTAATGGTGATCTGGGTTGTTGTAGCAATTTTGGTATGACATCCATTAATGGTGATCTGGGTTATTGTAGCCATTTCGGTATGACATCCATTAATGCTGATCTGGGTTATTGTAGCCATTTCGGTATGACATCCATTAATGGTGATCTGGGTTATTGTAGCCATTTCGGTATGACATCCATTAATGGTGATCTGGGTTATTGTAGCCATTTCGGTATGACATCCATTAATGCTGATCTGGGTTTTTGTAGCCACCCCTTTAAAGGAGATTGGGTTTTTTGTAGTCATTCCAGTATGACATACCTTAATGGTGATCTGGGTTGTTGTGGCCATTTCAGTATGATATACCTTAATTGTGATTTGGGTTATTGAGGCAAATGTAGTATAACATCCCTTAGTGGCGATCTGCGTTATTGTGGCCATTCCATTATGGCAACCCCATAATGGTGATCTGGGTTCTTATGGCCATTTCATTATGACATCCCTAAATAGTACATAGATGTTAGTGCGACAACATTGTATAGTGCATGTAGTTTTGTTAAACGTTGATAATAAGGCTTGATTACATACAGACGGTCAGTGAACGCTCTTGAGACAGGCTTGCTCGAGTCTATAATGTTCGACCACGTAAACAGACCATTAAACGCTTGATTTTGATCTTTCAGCGCCAAAGACAATATTCAGGTTTTTGCAAACAATACTGATTCAGACGCGTCAGCTCGTAACGAGCTGTCTCACCTGAAATCAGCATTGTTTGCCATTTAGTTATCAAAATTGTCCAAAAGTGTATTATATGAGAAATGGAGACGCCCGATTTTGAACAAGGAAAAGTCTACTTTAAACAATTCGGCGCTGAAAGAGTTAAGTTTTTAACTTGACTGTAATGATCCACAAACTCGCCTGGGTCGCAAGTCTTCGAAGAAGCTACTGTAATGGTCCACAAACTCGCCTGGGTCGCAAGTGTGCGAAGAAGCTACTGTAATGGTCCACAAACTCGCCTGGGTCGCAAGTGTGCGAAGAAGCTACTGTAATGGTCCACAAACTCGCCTGGGTCGCAAGTGTGCGAAGAAGCTACTGTAATGGTCCACAAACTCGCCTGGGTCGCAAGTGTGCGAAGAAGCTACTGTAATGGTCCACAAACTCGCCTGGGTCGCAAGTGTGCGAAGAAGCTACTGTAATGGTCCACAAACTCGCCTGGGTCGCAAGTGTGCGAAGAAGCTACTGTAATGGTCCACAAACTCGCCTGGGTCGCAAGTGTGCGAAGAAGCTACCTGCGACTCGTCATTTCTGATATGGAATCCGCCCTGGCTGAGTGGTAAGTGCGGTTCAATTGAGAACGGGCGTCCCGGGATCGATCCCTTCTCGTGATGATCATGGCGGAATATCCTTATCGATCCCTTCTCGTGATGATCATGGCGGAATATCCTTATCGAACCCTTCTCGTGATGATCATGGCGGAATATCCTTATCGATCACTTATCGTGATGATCATGGCGGAATATCCTTATCGAACCCTTCTCGTGATGATCATGGCGGAATATCCTTATCGATCTCTTCTCGTGATGATCATGGCGGAATATCCTTATCGATCCCTTCTCGTGATGATCATGGCGGAATATCCTTATCGATCACTTATCGTGATGATCATGGCGGAATATCCTTATCGAACCCTTCTCGTGATGATCATGGCGGAATATCCTTATCGAACCCTTCTCGTGATGATCATGGCGGAATATCCTTATCGATCACTTCTCGTGATGATCATGGCGGAATATCCTTATCGATCACTTCTCGTGATGATCATGGCGGAATATCCTTATCGATCACTTCTCGTGATGATCATGGCGGAATATCCTTATCGATCCCTTCTCGTGATGATCATGGCGGAATATCCTTATCGATCCCTTCTCGTGATGATCATGGCGGAATATCCTTATCGATCACTTCTCGTGATGATCATGGCGGAATATCCTTATCGATTCCTTCTCGTGATGATCATGGCGGAATATCCTTATCGATCCCTTCTCGTGATGATCATGGCGGAATATCCTTATCGATCCCTTCTCGTGATGATCATGGCGGAATATCCTTATCGATCACTTCTCGTGATGATCATGGCGGAATATCCTTAGACAAGGCAAACGTCTGGCCTAGTACTGGCTGTGAAGGGATGGTGGATTAGTGTACTAACACCATCATATAACTGTAATACTAATGTAAAAAGCGTAAATACAAACACAGCTTGCTGTATCTTACACTTCAATAACATTGGAAAATTGATATTCATGACATTGAATCAGAGCAATGTGAAACTATCTTGAACCGCTTTCAGCGATTCGGGTGTTGTTGCCCATGCTGACATTGACGACCCTGGCTCACACTAACTGGCCTTCACTGTTTGTTTACAACTAATATAGTCATAGATGCAACTTTTGACAACAAATCAGAATGTTTAGTCTCTTTGTTTACGCCTTAGTAACTGTAAATGATGCCGAACCGGAAAATTCCATAAGACCCCAACATTTTGCTCATTTATTTTATTCAAAAACTGGGGCAGTCTAGGCTTGCTTACAGTTCAATCGAGTAGTGTATTGTGGCTTTGTTTGTCACAAAGGATCAAAACAAATGTAGAGTCCGATCAGACTGTTCAGACACATAGACTCGTCAGTGTCTTGAATGAATGTAAATTTGATCGGGTTCCGTCTTCAATAAGAATAGCATGCACACACACCCAACGACAACTAGCATAAATCAATCTTTGTTACGCGTGTCGTCATTTATTGTTTGTTTATTTCAAGCATCAGTTTGTGAATATTAATGAGCTATTGTGTAATTTCATGATATCTTGCTAATAACATGGGCAAAGATTGAATCGGTTAACATATGTATAGTCTAGATGAAAGGCAGTATACATGTATGCTCTAGAGGATGAACAGTTCGCGGGCTTGCTGTCCATGGTTCTATCACTCACCAACGTATTCACGCTACTTTATTCCTATGCCAAACAACGATTTGCATGTATGTTTTGTTCTTTCGTGCATTTCAACATATATATAAGTCGCGATAAAGGTATGAATGACATTTTGATTTTTGCATCATTAACCCTTTCCCACATACAATAAATCTGCTGCAGACGACTTTGAAAACACGGTGACAAAAACCTTAACAAATCTCCATAAAATATAGCTTAATTGTTAAATAAAATTGAAAACATTGTGGCCAAAGGAGAAATTGCTCATCATGACCCATTTTACCTTTGGCCACACAATGTGTTTTCAAAAGTCGTCTGCTGCAGATGCGACTGCAGTGCAGGTGGGAAAGTGTTCAAATGTTATTTGTTTACAAGTAGTGCCGATGCACTTCCAGTTCCGTGTCAGAAGATGCGTTTTGCTTGGTATATATAACATATATAGGCGGACGGTTACGACTCTGGTGAGACTGTGTGGATGCATAGACTCTCCTGAGTCCCCACTGTACGTATATGTATTAACACACCCAATGACAATGGATGCATATACTCTCCTGAGTCCCCACTGTACGTAAAAGTATTAACACACCCAATGACAATGGACGCATATACTCTCCTGAGTCCCCACTGTACGTAAAAGTATTAACACACACAATGACAATGGATGCATATACTCTCCTGAGTCTCCACTGTACGTAAAAGTATTAACACACCCAATGACAATGGATGCATATACTCTCCTGAGTCCCCACTGTACGTAGATGTATTAACACACCCAATGACAATGGATGCATATACTCTCCTGAGTCCCCACTGTACGTAAAAGTATTAACACACCCAATGACAATGGATGCATATACTCTCCTGAGTCCCCACTGTACGTAAAAGTATTAACACACCCAATGACAATGGATGCATATACTCTCCTGAGTCCCCACTGTACGTATATGTATTAACACACCCAATGACAATGGATGCATATACTCTCCTGAGTCCTCACTGTACGTAGATGTATTAACACACCCAATGACAATGGATGCATATACTCTCCTGAGTCCTCACTGTACGTAGATGTATTAACACACCCAATGTCAATAGATGCATAGACTATCCTGAGTCCTTACTGTACGTAGATGTATTAACACACCCAATGCCAATGGATGCATGGACTATTCTGAGTCCTCACTGTACGTATATGTATTAACACACCCAATGTCAATGGATGCATAGACTCTCCCGAGTCCTCACTGTACGTAGGTGTATTAACACACCCAATGCCAATGGATGCATGGACTCTCCCGAGTCCTCACTGTACGTAGATGTATTAACACACCCAATGTTAATGGATGCATAGACTATCCTGAGTACTTACTGTACGTAGATGTATTAACACACCCAATGCCAATGGATGCATAGACTATCCTGAGTCCTCACTGTACGTAGATGTATTAACACACCCAATGTCAATGGATGCATAGACTCTCCCGAGTCCTCACTGTACGTAGGTGTATTAACACACCCAATGTCAATGGATGCATAGACTCACCCGAGTCCTTACTGTACGTAGGTGTATTAACACACCCAATGCCAATGGATGCATGGACTCTCCCGAGTCTTCACTGTACGTAGATGTATTAACACACCCAATGTTAATGGATGCATAGACTATCCTGAGTCCTCACTGTACGTAGGTGTATTAACTCACCCAATGCCAATGGATGCATTGACTATTCTGAGTCCTCACTGCACGTATATGTATTAACACACCCAATGTCAATGGATGCATATACTCTCCCGAGTCCTCACTGTACGTAGATGTATTAACACACCCAATGTTAATGGATGCATAGACTATCATGAGTCCTCACTGTACGTAGATGTATTAACTCCCCCAATGCCAATGGATGCATGGACTATTCTGAGTCCTCACTGCACGTATATGTATTAACACACCCAATGTCAATGGATGCATAGACTCTCCCGAGTCCTCACTGTACGTAGATGTATTAACACACCCAATGTCAGTGGATGCATAGACTATTCTGAGTCCTTACTGTACGTAGATGTATTAACACACCCAATGTCAATGGATGCATAGACTCTCCCGAGTCCTCACCGTACGTAGATGTATTAACACACCCAATGTCAATGGATGCATAGACTCTCCCGAGTCCTCACTGTACGTAGATGTATTAACACACCCAATGTCAATGTATGCATAGACTCTCCCGAGTCCTCACTGTACGTAGATGTATTAACACACCCAATGTCAATGGATGCATAGACTCTCCCGAGTCCTCACTGTACGTAGATGTACTAACACACCCAATGTCAATGGATGCATAGACTCTCCCGAGTCCTCACCGTACGTAGATGTATTAACACACCCAATGTCAATGGATGCATAGTCTCTCCCGAGTCCTCACTGTACGTATATGTATTAACACACCCAATGTCAATGGATGCATAGACTCTCCCGAGTCCTCACTGTACGTAGATGTATTAACACACCCAATGTCAATGGATGCATAGACTCTCCCGAGTCCTCACTGTACGTAGATGTACTAACACACCCAATGTCAATGGATGCATAGAATCTGCTGAGTCCTCACTGTACGTAGATGTACCCAATGTCAATATATATCTAAACAACTCAATTCAGCTCAAAATTCAACCACCAGTCATACCGAATCAATCACACTCATACGCGTGCATACATATAAATTACATAAGACAGACATTATTTTAAGATTTTTTATTATTTTATTTATGTATACCACAAGTATTTTAAACATCTTATAATTTCTATGGCCGTAGTAAAACAATTCATAACAAATGGATTCCAAGGGGGCGTAACTGCGTCTTGTTAGACTATGCAGTTACACTCGTACGGAACTAAGTAAGAAATAACCTTTTTCCTGACACAAGTGACTTCTAAAGTCTTTTGAAAAGACAACTTTAAAAAAACATAATGGGAAACGGAGAAATTGCTTTAAACAATCAGTTTAATCCTTTTCCAGCAATGTTTTGAATATATTTATCCAACTCAACTTTCCGTTTTCCACGTCGTCATGTCAGGTATTGGGTTAAGTAAAGGTCTCCGTTCAACAAGAGACCATCATACATATTCAGAACAAAAATAATATATTGCACAAAAGCCCTTTAACCCTTTCGCACGTACAACACATCTGCAGCAGACGACTTTGCAAGATATGGGAACAATTTCTATTAATGAAAGTTGTATTATTAAATAAAGTTGTAAAACATTGTGGCAAAAGGAGAAAATACTCATACGAGTAATTCTCGGATCCTCTTTTATAACATTGTCTGCAAAGTCTTCTGCTGCAAATGTGTGAAATGATGTATGAATGTGGGAAAGGGTGTAAATGAGAAATAATACACCATCCTCTTTATCCCGCCTTTATGAGGCATACTAGAATTGAGTTAGGCAACAGGAAAACAAACCGTATTAACCCTTTCCCACCTGCAGACGCATGTTAACGCAATAGCAGCAGACGACTTTTGAAAACATTGTGGCCAAAGGTGAAATTGCTTTGGCCACAATGTTTTCCACTTATAGTAATTGGTTATCCATTCAATTTTAGAGATTTCCCATTTTTTGACAAAATATGTTCAAAGTCGTCTGCTGCAAATTAGTTGAATGAGGGAAACGGTTAACGACATGTAGCTATCTTCGTTATCATGCTTTCTCATCCGATTGTATCGGTTTACAGCGTCAGGACATATACTATTACGTAATAACAAACAGTGCAGATCCAATTGTCAATGCGTGTGACTTGTTTTTACATTATTCAGTTAATGGTATCTCAAAGTTTGAATCATGAACAGACATGAGTTTGGTTTAACCCTTTCCTACTATAACTGTTTTTTTCCCTCTACGGCGGACGGGATTTGAAAACATTGTGAGAAGGAGATACACAGTAAATCAGTAATTTCATCTTTTCCCACATTGTGTTCAAATCAATCTTAATATTATAATTCAAATTATCCAGATGTGAAAGGTTTTCTCGTCAGATGTTTAAGTAACCGACTGCCTATCAGAGAAACGGTTTTAAACGTTTAATGTCCAAAATGACTAAAGGCAAAAACCTGCCACGTAGATATGTATTTCTTAAACTTGCAGCTGGTGTAAAGGGTGGTAAAACTCTAATTAACACTTCTGTAGTCGGTTAAATCAATTTTAATCCACAGACATAGTGTCGCCTGCTGGATTTTATCGTCTGCCGAAAACAAATACAATCTCCACCAGATGGGAAGTCACAGCGCTGTGCACACAACGCGCCCCCTAGTAGCGATTTAACACCCGAACACCGCGTTTCGGTATTTCCCTTTTAAATTAATACCAGCCAAAGAGAAAAAAAATGCTATTTTTTTTGGAAAAGTAGCTATTTCCTGTATCGGTATGTTGTAATGAACATTTTGGTGACACTCTTTAGCAGACGAATTATTCGTATCTTATACACGATAGAAATGTTTTTAAACTTGCACTAAGAATGTCATTGAACGTTTTTTCAAAAATATTCGTTTAACAATTTTAAAAGGAATTATACCGTCGTATTTTTGTTTAACTGTTGTTAAAAAGTATGATTCCGCCTTTCGGAAAAGAAGCCTGTTTATGCATACAACTTTTCTTGTTGAATTAAGAGTTAACAAGACTGAAAAGAATAACGTATATAAATGAGCCTTTTCGTGAGGAAACTGGTCTTACGGACTTTCACGACAGTTCAGATCTATATCAGACATTGCAGGTCTTTTTACAGACTTTCAAGACAGTACAGGTCTATTTACGGACTTTCACGACAGTGCAGATCTATAACCCTTTCCCTGATATAGACGCCCCTGAAGCAGACAACTTTTGAAAACATTATGGCTAAAAACGAGCAATTTCTCCTTTCGCCGAAAAGTTTACCACTTTTAGTCATTGGTTATCAATTAAATTATAGAGATTTTCCATTTTTTGACAAAATATGTTCAAAGCCCTCTGCTGCTGATATGTTGTATGTGGGAAAGGGTTAATTAACTGAGACTATATCAGACATTGTAATAGTCACACATAGAACGAGCTATCCGCAATACATAGAAAGGTTACTGATCCGACTGCACATATTATACAGATACGTCAGGCATATGCTAATCACATAGCTCGTATCTTAGACGACCCATTATTATATTTGAAAACATCCGAGGAAAGTTATAGAAAATCCTGTAAAATAACTGTATTATTTTGAAAACTTAATAGGATAATGAGATTTTGAGCGATTGCCTTCTCTTTTTCTCACACTGTTTTCAACGGTCGCCTGTATCAGTGAATAATTAACTAGACCAGTTTTCACATGTTATGGTTCTAATATCGTTTGTTATGTCACAAAATGCTTTATCATAGAATACATTTTTGGCCTGTATTGAATACCTTATCTTAACCCTTTCCCTCATATAGACGCTTTCTGACGCCTCTGCAGCAGACGGCTTTTTGAAAACATAGTAGCACAAGAAGAAATTGCACAAAACGTGCAATTTCTCCTTTTGCCACAATGTTTCCCACTTTCAGTCATAGGTTATCCATTCAATTATAGAGATTTTCCATTTTTTGACAAAATATGTTCAAAGTCGTCTGCTGCATAATTGTCGTATGAGGGAAAGGGTTAACGTAATCTACGGTGAACTTGCTGATAATAATCAATTTTCTTTTTATTTCCACAATTTTCTCAACTCTGCAGCAATTTCATGTACAGAGATTTTCCATGTTTAGCCTACATATGTTCTGCTGCAGATGTATTGTGTGTGGGAAAGGGTTTAAGCATGACTAGATATTTCCCCGAATAATAAAGAAAGAAAGTATTGGTGAAACGATGTACTCGTATGCAATTATCAACAACAATAAATCCGGCTACTGGCTGACTAGGTAGAGCGGTCAGTCCGAACAATGTTGGAGACTGACATGTGTTTAATCAACACCAATCAATTACTTCTGCATACAGCGACATGTGGAGGGGATTTAGACATGTCCCTTATGGGAATATCAGGGGCTCGGTCTAATAAAAACCTAATGTGTTTGGTCAATTTGCTTACAGGGATTCCCCATGGCTTGGAAATAAAAGACTTCGCACCCAACAGGTGGTTACTTCTATAAGCTGTGATAGAAAGGTAAAAGAAAATTATTTTCTTATGGTTTTAATTCTGGGGTGATATTTCTTTTCTTGGTATAATGAATTTTTAATTATTTGTTTCATTAATTGAATAACAGAAAAACGTAAGATGATAACATCCAACTCAGTTTAACAATTTCTTGCTTCCTTTTCTACTAAAAAAAGCCCGGATCACATGAGGTATTTAATGAACAAAGCAGATCTAATCAAATTTTATCATTGCATCCCTTTGATCTGTTATCAATGTTGAGGGTATCCAATATGTACGTGTTTAGAGCCATTCACCTCCACGAAGGTGTTCGGTACGAGCACTTAATGTCGCGGATTTATAGTACACATCATTAATGTACGCCTGGAATAGTGTAACAGGGTTCCTCTGATTTAACACTGTATGAGGGGGAAAGAATGTAAACTATGGTGATTAGGATGTACATGTTTGATACAAGAACGAAAACGTTGTGGAAAATAGAGTAGTTGCTCGTCTTCAGCAATCTGTTAATTTTCAATAATGTTTTCAAAACTTGTTAGATGCATATCCGTGCAAATTTGTTTGTATCATGAAGAGGGTTTTAACTGGTTAAATATTTGTATACAATGAAACTGGATATGTTCAAAGGCAGTCTACGAAACGACAGACAGAATCAATGAATATATATAAAGAGATGAATACACTGACAGTGCAGCATATGTTTCTTATATACATAGTAATTGATTCTGCCCTTACTTTCGTCTTCCCCTTAAATGAGACAACTTTCAGTATGAGAAGAGCACTAGAGTTCACGATTAAATCGTATAAAATAAAGGAAATATATAACTTCTCCATTTCTAAAACCAGCATTTAGTTGTTCCAGAGATGAATTTCATACAAGCGTAGCCGCAGTTTGTAACATCATATAGTTACACCTGTGTGTAATTCAGTCTCTGTAGCATTATTGCATGCAGTTTAATGATATAAAGTTAATGAATAGTAGATATAAATTTTAAAAATTGTCAACACAACTAGATTTATATGAAAATGCCATTATTTCTCTCAGTGTCGTCTGCGAGCTTTTCCTTCAGTTTGAATCGTCTGTGTACAATGATCCACACATTCACCAAACGACAATTTATCACTTACACTTGGAGTGTCATCGTCAGCCGTCAGTTTCGATAATGCATTAATGTAACTACAAGCAATCCTTAAAATAGCCAATTTGGACAGTTTCTGATTGTAGGAATAAGATGGAACCGCTCGTCGAAGTCCGTCAAATGCAGCACTAATAGTATGAACACGCGAACGTTCCCGAGCGTTCGCTTCAACACGTCGTTCACGAGTCATGTTTTTGTAGTTTTTCCTGCACTTTTTACCAGAACCGTCTTTCATACTTTCGTCGTCTGAATCACTATCATTTGGATCACCATTATTTTTCTGTAAATCCGGCTCGGATGGCGTTTTAGATGAACTAGAGTTATTCTCGTGCAGTCTACCTTCTTCACTATGATATCGTTCTGTTGATACTGAATGAGATGGAAGTTCTCCCACATTGTTTTGTGATAAATTGGTAGCACTGGGTACACCATGATGTTGTCTAATGTTTGGTGCTGTATACGGGTTGAGAGGGTCCGCGAATCTTTGGTAATAAAACTGGGGAATGAAGTAAGGGTGATGGCGCATGTCGGGGAACCCATACGGAGGTTTAATGTCCGAGTTTATTGAAGGGACCCTTTCACTCGGCGAGTCCCGAAGCTCCTCACTGACACGTTCCGGTGTGCTTTCCTCACTGCGCCCACTGTCCGAGCACACACTTCCTGGACTATCCGGACACAGGCGTTTGATACTAAAGTCTGTAGTCCTTCGCTTAGGTTCACTTAATTTCCTTTTATTTTTCCTAGGTGTATCGTTAGGGGAAAGTTCCCCATTCAACGCTTTTCTTCTGTATGGCGATTTATCCATATTTGGAGAATGCATGTCCGTCTCTATATCCAGTTCAGGAGACATCGTGTTCCGCACCCCCGGGGAAACATCTGTCCGTACCCTCCGGGTAAACTCACTTCTTCCTCTGACAGAAAAATTGACAGCCATAATTCACGTTAATTAAGTTCTCCAGTAAAAAACAAGCTGAAAATATAGTCCTCACTTATTAAATGCTATACACGATAAACCATATAAACCGCAACAAGTTTTCCTTTTTATTCATCGATATATAAAATGTACAACTAATTTTCCCGTGCTCCGCGCGATTTAAACCCGACCGCAGTCGGTAGTGAAATGATCCATGTTTACGTGGGACCGTGTTATTATAATAGTTTAGCGGGAATGTGTTTACATTAACCGCTACAGCCACTCAGTCTGCCAGATGGTTAGAGCGGGGATCGTTTCTCCTATATCTCCCTTCGTATTGACTAATCTCGCCAGCGATCGAAATCATCAAGTACGCCAATTTATCTTTTTACCCCGCAGTATTTAGTAGGCGCCTCTATTCTGACTCGTTTTAACACCTTGCGCGTACAGGTTGTTTAGACCCTTCCCTTACAAGATTTTATATCAACCTGTTTTTCTTAATTAATTGGCTTCGCCAAAATCGAATGGAAAAAAATAAAAACACTGTCGAAAGCATTGCTGAACAAGGAGACACTGATCAATTATAGTTTGCATGGGAGGATAAGAATAACACTACGGTAGGTTAACAACTAACAGATTAGTAGGCTTAGTAAGAAATATTGTTGGAAAAGAAGTAATTGCTCCCAATAGGCAATTCATTAATTTCCAATATCGACTTTTTACAAGTCATGTTAAGATGGGTCTAATGATTTAGCTTAATACGGTAATACAGACGAATTAATAAATAGTGTGAAAAAGAAACTTGGGAATAAATAATTTAACAATATTATATCCATAGCACCAGAAACGTTCCCTTGTTTGACAGATATTAGTATTTACAACGTAAAGTGTTGTTGTTATCCGTAATCCTTTCCCACATACAACACATCTGTAACAGATGACTTAGAACAAATCTGTAACAGATGACTTAGAACAAATCTGTAACAGATGACTTAGAACAAATCTGTAACAGATGACTTAGAACAAATCTGTAACAGATGACTTAGAACACACCAGGGCTAACGGTAGAGATAGCAATAAATGAAATCTTGATAATTGAAGAAAGTAGATAGCATTGTGATAACAGTTGATGATAATCATAATAAGTATTTTAATTATCTCCACAATGTTATAAAAACGCGCCTGTTGCAGATGCGTCGAATACGCGTCTGTCTATGGGAAAAGGTTAAGCAAAGGCTCATTGCAAACAGTAATTTTGTTTTCTTCTAACTAATATGTATTGAGAAAAGAATGTATATATGTGTGATGCAAAATATGAGTCCCGCAAAATATATTTAGAAGTTGTTCTATAGAACCCAACAGAACTAACTGAATACATACAGATGTATCGATTTGTCACGCAGATGGGCACAGAAAACAGGGCCACGCTATACCAAAAACAATCTTTGGAACTATAAGACTTAGATTCTCAAGTTGGCAGCAACTAGAATAGCGGTTTGTTATGCCATTGACCTTATATCTTATGAACATTCATGGCGACTTGTGATGTCTGTACAGCAGACGAGTTTTGTAAACGTTGTGGGAAAAGAAGAATTGTTCACAAAGCGAGAATTTTCTCCTTTTACCACAATGGTTTCATCTCTTTGATATGACCTCACTTCCAATTTTTCTCATATGTTACAAAGCATATATCAGACCAGGTTAGTCGTGATAGGAGGTGGTCAGTGACCAACGAATGGAATTAAAATAGCATATATAAATGTATTTAACGTAATATTGTTTACAATGAATGGAGATCATAGCTTGATCTTCTTAAGACTTCTCTTTTCTTTCTTTCATGTTTTTTTTTACTTTTTATTGTAATTCATGTTTTCTTACTTTTTATTGTAATTCATGTTTTCTTACTTTTCATTATAATTCATGTTTTCTTACTTTTTATTGTAATTCGTGTTTTTTTACTTTTCATTGTAATTCATGTTTTCTTACTTTTCATTGTAATGCATGTGCTTCTCCATGTGGGGATCAGTCGACGTTTTGACTTAGTACGTTTTGGTCGCCCATTTTAATAACATAAGGTTGTTTTAAAAACAAAGATTTGAAAGCCAGTGATACTAATACTTTATATAAGGTTCTTATTTAAATAAATGTCATAGAGGAGAAATAAAGGGTTGGCCTAAAGGTCCTATCCGAAAAAGTTGCCGGCCAAAAGGTCCATGACAAGATCACTGTAGGTCAAAACGAACGTCCACCTAGACCGACACTAACCCCATTGGTTAACCCTTTCCCTCATATAAACGCTTTCGGACGCCTCTGCAGCAGACGGCTTTTTGAAAACATAGTGACAAAAGAAGAAATTGCACAAAACGTGCATTTTCTCCTTTTGCCACAATGTTTTCCGCATTTAGTCACAGGTTATCCATTCCAGTTAACAGCAGTTCCAACCAAGCGTATGAGCTGCTGCTGAACTATTTTCCAAAGACGGATCCGTTCTAGGAAATGGTTCGAGTTAAACAATATAGCCTATTCGATTTTTCGAATACTCGAGTTATGGCTAGACCATCGTATTTGTTAACCGAAAAGAAATCGTCCTTCTCTAAAAAGAAATCAGTTTCTACCATTATTTATCACTGGGTAATAGTGAGTATGTTACTGTTAATAAATGGATGTACCACTAAAGGAAAACACAGAGAAAGGAAATCGACTGATATCGATATCGAATTTGTTTTGAAGGAGTGGCGAATTATCGAGTATGAGGCAACGAAAGGGTCCTCACCGAAACATGGCCAGAGGGGCCTTACATCACATAACATCTGGTCGTCTCTCATCCAAAATGGGGACCAGTCCATTTTAGACTAGGGGTTTTATTGCGATCGAGATAAAAGGATTACCGGCTATGATCGTCGATTTGATCTTTAACACATTTATAGCTGCATGGAATATATTAAAATATGTGCGCTTCTCTGTTTAGAGCGAGCGATTTTGTTACACATTATTGAACATTAAGAAAACATTCATAATGAGAAATCATCCTATTTGTAAACAAAGTTTCTTATCCTCATTGCAATGATATATGTCAATATTTTACGTTTCCAAATCATAAGCTTTTCCGACTTGAAATAACATATGGTTGGAATACATATGAGTCGCGTCCTGCGAATTGGAGCCTTATTGTATCTAGGTATGGTGAATAGCCTTGGGAGCTGGTATATATGCTAGTCGCACCAGAACGTTCATTTTCCGCCATTATGATTATACACCTAAATGCATTATCTGACAGCCAAGCCCCGGAACGGAAGCTCAGTCGGTAGCGACGCGGGCTGTCAATACAGGGGTTCTTAGTTCAAATCCCAGCTCGGCCAACAATCTATCCGACGTTTTACAAAAGTCACTGCGACAAGCGTCGTTCGTCTTTCACAAATATACTAACAGTCTAAGTGGAAAAGCAGCCAATTGCTTGTAAAGAATGTTGTGTTCTGGTGTAAGAAAGCTAGGAAACACATGAGTAGGTGAATTGTTCGCCGTGATATGACTGACAAATTGTTGAAAACGGCGTAAAGCCCTACTAATTGAAGCATTATCTGACAAAATACAAGAAATCTAGCCACCATGGTTGTGAACATGTAAGTTTAAATGATGACAAACCGGTCTGGTATTAAGACCACACATCACCAGACAAACCGGTCTGGTATTAAGACCACACATCACCAGACAAACCGGTCTGGTATTAAGATCACACATCACCAGACAAACCGGTCTGGTATTAAGATCACACATCACCAGACAAACCGGTCTGGTATTAAGACCACACATCACCAGACAAACCGGTCTGGTATTAAGATCACACATCACCAGACAAACCGGTCTGGTATTAAGACCACACATCACCAGACAAACCGGTCTGGTATTAAGACCACACATCACCAGACAAACCGGTCTGGTATTAAGATCACACATCACCAGACAAACCGGTCTGGTATTAAGATCACACATCACCAGACAAACCGGTCTGGTATTAAGACCACACATCACCAGACAAACCGGTCTGGTATTAAGATCACACATCACCAGACAAACCGGTCTGGTATTAAGACCACACATCACCAGACAAACCGGTCTGGTATTAAGACCACACATCACCAGACAAACCGGTCTGGTATTAAGATCACACATCACCAGACAAACCGGTCTGGTATTAAGACCACACATCACCAGACAAACCGGTCTGGTATTAAGACCACACATCACCAGATGATGCTACTATTCACATGAGCCGTGCTTTCGGAAAACCAATCTTATGGTATTTGCGACCAGTGTATATTCAGACCTACATGCGCATCAGCTTAGCTAGATCGTGCGCTGCACTGTTCACCAATACTCCATAGAAGGTTTCTGATAAAACATTATTCATTCGCATTGTTTAGGCAGATCTTAATATATTTCTTGCAATCATTACAGTCAGGTTGGTTTTTATGGAACACCGATTATTATTTTATAACTTGTATTTCACACTTGATGTATTCTGACCCATCTACTGCAGATGACTTATGAAAACATGATGGAAAACGTAGAAATTGTTAACCACTATTCAATAGTTACTTTTTTTCTTTTTAAATATGTTTGCATAGATGTTTCCAATGTCGGCTGCTGCAGATGTGTTGTATGTAGGAAGTGGTTTAAAGGCCGGTATTTCCACGCGGTTTTATGAAGCCAGGTCGTGGGAAAACCCGGAACAAAGGTTAACATATACAGTAATAAATACGTGTTCGGGATAGAGTTGAAAACGTTGCGAAAAGAAGGATGTAAAAGTCATTCCTTTCCCTAGATGGCTTGCAATTATCGTTTGCCGTAGAACCGTAAGATTGAACCTGTAGCAGAGGAAAGATGAGCCGTTTCAAACATAATCTATTATGTGATCGTCTGTCTTGATTACATTTTACAATAAAAGAAAGTACATAATGAAATACATAACGTAACTAACGTAAAGACATAAAATCATTGTCGGTAACGTCGGAAAGTGTTCGTTGTCAAAGGGCGTCTTTATCGGGGAAAAGGGAAACCCATTTCCACAAGCATACTTGTTTGACACATCTGCAGCAGAAGACTTTTGCCGCAATGCTTTCAATTCAATTCATTAATTTCATTTCAATTCATAGAGATAATCCATATTTTTGTTTTATAAATCTTCTCCTGCAGATTTGTTGTAAGAGGAAAGGGTCAAAAGAGGATATTCTTATGAGGGAAATGGATGGCACTACGGTAGCGGAGACCAGCTGTTGTCAATTGTTAATAACCCAGCCAGAAATCAATGTAAACGGGTCAATATGAAAGCCACGATCAACACCAATGTACATCTGGGTTACTGGAGGAAAAATAACCTCCATAGAGCTTCTCTAGGGGGATGTGTCATTCAAACATGGGTCGTCTAATGTACATGCACAGAATAACGCATTGTCCCGCTTACACAACAAATCAGACAAATCTGCAGCAGCAGTTTTTAAAAACATTTAAACAAAAATGCGGAAACAACTTTCTTTAAATGAAAGAACGATTATTGAAAAAAGATGAAAACATTTTGGCAAAAAGAGTGATTACTCATCATGAGGCATTTCTCTTTTTGCCACAATGTTTTCAAAAGTTGTCTGCTGCATAGGCGTCATAAAGCGTCTGTATGTGGGAAAGTGTATACAGAATTAACCCATATCCCGTCTTACTCCCTCAACTTGTTTCGTTATGCTAGTCAATTGAAAAGTTCTTTGTTTTACGAGCTTTGTTTTACAAGCTTTGTTTTACAAGCTTTGTTTTACAAGCTTTGTTTTACAAGCTTTAATTGTTTTACAAGAATGGATATTTGAGTCGAGGCGTCTTAATGACATTCCGCTTTCACATCTTTGGAAGACATATGAGCCGTACCATGAGAAAACCAACATTGCGTGGTGTATCGACCCGGATCAGCCTAAGCATACCCCGCAGGCTATTCCGGGCAGACACCTTTGGATTTTCTGTTTCAGGAATAATTAATCTACCCACCTGAGACGGAATGCGTCGACCGGATTAGCCTGCGCGGAATGTGCAGGCTGATCTGGTTCGATATATTACGCAGAGTCCATGATGTTGATTTTCTCGTGGAAGGGCTCATATTGTCAGAATGTGGACTTAGGTATACATTTAACCCTTTCCCTCATATAAACGCTTTCGGACGCCTCTGCAGCAGACGGCTTTTTGAAAACATAGTGACAAAAGAAGAAATTGCAAAAAACGTGCAATTTCTCCTTTTGCCACAATGTTTTCCACATTTAGTCACAGGTTATCCATTCAATTATGGAGATTTTCTATGTTTTGATAAAAAACGTTCAATGTCGTCTGCTGCAGAATTGTCGTATGAGGGAAAGGGTTAACTCGAAATGACATCAAGCCATCGACGTGTTCGAGTTAACGTTGAATTTAGTTGTAGAATCCTTTATAGAAAGCATCGCAACAGCAGTTCCAACCAAGCGTATGAGCTGCTGCTGAACTATTTTCCAAAGACGGATTCGTTTTAGGAAATGGTTCGAGTTAAACAATATAGCTTATTCGATTTTTCGAATACTCGAGTTATGGCTAGACCATCGTATTTGTAAACCGAAAAGAAATCATCCTTCTCTAAAAAGAAATCGGTTTCTACCATTATTTAGCACTGGGTAATAGTGAGTATGTTACTGTTAATAAATGTTTTGACAAAATACGTTCAAAGTCGTCTGCTGCAGAATTGTCGTATGAGGGAAAGGGTTAACATACTTTGAAGACTCAGACAAGACTGTGTAGAAGTACAGACTCGACTAAGTCTTCACTGTACGCAGATGTATTATGACCCCCAAACCGCTTATCGCAGCTCGTTTGTGTTGCAGACACTGTCGATCAAGATTATACTGCAGGGATGTACAATGTGTAATGAATGCTTTCTTGTCCTCGCTAGTTCCTACTGCTCATCATAATTTATTTCTTATGGGAGCCCGTCCAGGGAAAAGGTTTAATATGGCTTTTATGCTCAGTATAGATCA
>JASEVX010000004.1:107349231-107501731 GCA_031761405.1 Serripes groenlandicus | reverse complement strand
AAGCCAATGTGACGTACAAGAGCCAACTGAAGTCGACATATAGCATGAACATTGTTTATTACACGTGTGTTTATGACACGTTTATAAAAGGACTCGAATAGTTTCAGACATGAGCTCTTTTTTTGTCAGTGAATTCTATCATTTGTGGGGTATTGTGAGACTGTCACGTATCGATTTGGAATCGATTTGAGACAATAAACAATGCAACTGCAACACATTCTAATGAAATATGTAAAAGGCTACTTTGCCTATTTAGGATTTATTCTTATTTCAAAAATAATTGAGCCGTTCCACGAGATAACCATCATAATGGACTCTGCGTAATGTATCGACCCAGATCAGCTTGCGCAATCCGCGCAGGCTAATCCGGGCCGAAATTCCGCTTGGGGGGGGGGGGGGGGAATAGAGTAATGATACATGAAACAGAAAATCCACAGGAGGCAAAAAGTGTCTGTGTGTCTGTTCGGGTTAGCCTGCACGGCATGCTTAGGCTGATCCGGCTCGATACTTTACGCACCACAATATGTTAGTTTTCTCGTGGAACGGTTCAATTGGTTTCTATGAAAAAGCATTGACCGCGTCCGTGTAGTGGTTAGGATTGCAGGGATAACACAAAGACGAATACGCTGGTGTCAGGATAAACTTACCGGCAGTGCTGGTAAATTACCCAAATAAACGCTGCAATATGAACTATCAGGATAATTTTACCGGCAGTGCTGTTAACTTACCCAAGAAACGCTGTAATATGAACTATCAGGATAAGCTTACCGCCAGTGCTAGTAACTTACCCAAGAAACGCTGTAATATGAACTATCAGGATAAGCTTACCGGCAGTGCTAGTATCTTTCCCAAGAAACGCTGTAATATGAACTATCAGGATAAGCTTACCGCCATTGCTGGTATCTTTCCCAAGAAACGCTGTGATATGAACTATCAGGATAAGCTTACCGGCAGTGCTAGTAACTTACCCAAATAAACGCTGCAATATGAACTATCAGGATAATCTTACCGGCAGTGCTGGTAAATTACCCAAATACACGCTGTAATATGAACCATAAGGATAAGCTTACCGGCAGTGCTGGTAACTTACTCAAGAAACACTGTAATATGAATGATCAGGATAAGCTTACCGGCAGTGCTAGTAACTTACCCAAGAAACGCTGTAATATGAACTATCAGGATAAGCTTACCGGCAGTGCTAGTAACTTACCCAAGAAACGCTGTAATATAAATTATCAGGATAAGCTTACCGCCATTGCTGGTATCTTTCCCAAGAAACGCTGTAATATGAACTATCAGGATAAGCTTACCGGCAGTGCTAGTATCTTTCCCAAGAAACGCTGTGATATGAACTATCAGGATAAGCTTACCGCCATTGCTGGTATCTTTCCCAAGAAACGCTGTGATATGAACTATCAGGATAAGCTTACCGGCAGTGCTAGTAACTTACCCAAATAAACGCTGCAATATGAACTATCAGGATAATCTTACCGGCAGTGCTGGTAAATTACCCAAATACACGCTGTAATATGAACCATAAGGATAAGCTTACCGGCAGTGCTGGTAACTTACTCAAGAAACACTGTAATATGAATGATCAGGATAAGCTTACCGGCAGTGCTAGTAACTTACCCAAGAAACGCTGTAATATGAACTATCAGGATAAGCTTACCGGCAGTGCTAGTAACTTACCCAAGAAACGCTGTAATATAAATTATCAGGATAAGCTTACCGCCATTGCTGGTATCTTTCCCAAGAAACGCTGTAATATGAACTATCAGGATAAGCTTACCGCCATTGCTGGTATCTTTCCCAAGAAACGCTGTAATATGAACTATCAGGATAAGCTTACCGGCAGTGCTAGTAATACTTACCCAAGAAACGCTGTAATATGAACTATCAGGATAAGCGTACCGGCAGTGCTGGTATCTTACCCAAAGAACGCTGTAATATGAACTATCAGGATAAGCTTACCGGAAGTACTGGTATCTTACCCAAGAAACGCGGTAATATGAACCGTTAAAACTGGCGGAAAAACATTCAACTCAAATTATCATAAAGGAATTCACATGCTCAAAATACTTGCATTGAATTGAAAACCATGAAACCAAATTAATATTTATTTCATTCCATTGTTAAAACCTCCATACTTATTTAATAGAGAACAATGTCTTCCCTTTCACACAATAATCTAGCGGGCTATATCACTGAGCAATGTCCGATACTTGATGGGGTTTCTAAAATGTGTCAGATGCAGAAGCGGGAAAACGGTGGATCAATATACTCGCCAGGTTAAACGTTAGTAACGACTCGATTATTTCTCATCATGAATCAATCTATAAACGTCGAGTCAGACATGTTAGGTCTCCATCAACTTACTGTGAACCGTGAACGACGTCGACTGTACACCAACTGACTCGCGTCCAGTTGAAATAACCTTTACTAACGGTTGTCACCACATGTAGACACATATAAACGCATCAGTAGAGAACGATTTTGGAATCATTGTGGCAAATGGAAAAATGCTTATAATGAGCATAATAATAATTCTCCCTTTGTCACAATGTTTTCAACTTCATTTTATAAATATTCCTTCATTTATGGTGGGTTACCTTAGATTTAAATAGATTTTGTCGAAGTCGTCTGATGCAGATATATTGTATGTGGAAAAGGTATATAACAGTAGCTGATTTCTGGTCGTAACTCTCCGGTGGTCTGTTTCCCGGTGACGTGACTCAATTATGATTGCAAGCGCTCATAAAACACCGACTTCTATTAATATCACCAGATGTTTTCTGCTTTGTTGATTACGTTTTGTCCGTTTTTCCTCCAAAAACCATCAACTGTTCCCGCGTCACGCTCAAAGGGCCCTGACATACGTAAGTTACAACCGAGGTCTCGTGCGAGATTACACATATGAACAGCGTTCATTAAACATCTTTGTCATTTGAACCCTTTCCCACTTGCAACCGCATCTAAACGCATCTGCAACAGGCGACTTTTTGGAAACATTATTGCAACAGGAGAAATTGCTCATGAGCAATTGCTCCAATTGTTATAATGTTTTTCTACTCATTCAATATTAATAGTTTCAATTTAAGGGATACTTTTGCCTATACGTTTTCGAATCCGGTTGCTGTATATGTATTGTATGTTTGGGAGAGGGATCAACCGTTTATCTTTTGTGATTTCTTTCATAATCGCCTGCATTGAGAAGTTCCTACGTTTTATAGAGTTTGTAACCTATTTTCTTATAGAAGAAATGGTTACTTTTTTAGTATTTTCTCATTTCCCGCGATGTTTGCAGAAATCCTCTGCTGCAGAGTGATGTTATTACGTCATTATCGAGGAAACGCTTAATAAAGTAAAGACCCAGGCAACGCTGCACACTAAAAGCTAGAAGTTTTACCTCATCTTAGAGCAAAGCACAGAATCTTCTATGACCAATTTTGCCACGAAGCAGCAATTTCTCATTGTCTTATAGCGAACACCTGGGCCCGAGGCAGACGACAAAGGAAGCGAATATGACGTCTGCTGATTCCAAAGTGATGGACACCTTAAAAGCAATGGTAACTGCACCTTATTCCAAGACGCAGTTACGTGTCTTTCGAATCTAGCCGACGGATTGCGCTTTGTCAAAGGCGGTTACCATCGATTTTCATATTGTGCATCTGTAGGATCTAGAAATTAATGTCCGGTAAAGTTCATTGTAAGCAGACGACATTTTATTGACGTTTTTCTTTTAGTAGAGGTTGAATTAATTTGAAGTATATTTCGAACTGGGTCAATTACAGTCTTAATACAAGGAAAATGTAATAATGATAACTTAATGTAAACTTTTCACAAAATGAATTGTACTTACGTGCCAAACTTGCTTGCAACAATGGCTGACACAAGTGCAGAACCACTCGAGTGTTATAACATTAATTTCCAAAATACAGTAAAATTACCGCAGACGTCGCTTGAAACACCTCGGCAAAACTATTAAAATCTCTATAAATGAAAGGATACATATTGAATAGTGCTGAAAATATTTTAGTTAAAGCATAGGTTTCAAAAGTCGTCTGCTGCAGATTCGCCAAAATGCGTTTGTAGAAGTAAAAGGATGTAATTACCGAGTCGTGTAATTGGGACCCCTGTGTAAGACGGTTTCATCATGATCTAATTAATGAGTCGTATAATGGAGACCCTTGTGTAAGACGATTTCATCATGATATGATTACTAAGTCGTATAATGAAGACCCGTGTGTAAGACGGTTTCATCATGATATAAATACTAAGTCGTATAATGGTGACCCGTGTGTAAGACGGTTTCATCATGATATAAATACTAAGTCGTATAATGAAGACCAGTGTGTAAGACGGTTTCATCATGATATAAATACTAAGTCGTATAATGGTGACCCGTGTGTAAGACGGTTTCATCATGATATAAATACTAAGTCGTATAATGGGTACCCGTGTGTAAGACGGTTTCATCATGATATAAATACTAAGTCGTATAATGGAGACCCGTGTGTAAGACGGTTTCATCATGATCTAATTAATGAGTCGTATAATGAAGACCCGTGTGTAAGACGGTTTCATCATGATCTAATTAATGAGTCGTATAATGGAGACCCGTGTGTAAGACGATTTCATCATGATATGATTACTAAGTCGTATAATGAAGACCCGTGTGTAAGACGATTTCATCATGATCTAATTAATGAGTCGTATAATGGAGACCCGTGTGTAAGACGGTTTCATCATGATATGATTACTAAGTCGTATAATGAAGACCAGTGTGTAAGACGATTTCATCATGATATAAATACTAAGTCGTATACTGGTGACCCGTGTGTAAGACGATTTCATCATGATATGATTACTAAGTCGTATAATGAAGACCAGTGTGTAAGACGATTTCATCATGATATAAATACTAAGTCGTATAATGGTGACCCGTGTGTAAGACGATTTCATCATGATCTAAATACTAAGTTGTATAATGAAGACCCGTGTGTAAGACGGTTTCATCATGCTATGATTACTGAGTCGTATAATGGTGACCCGGGTGTAAGACGGTTTCATTATGATATGATTACTAAGTCGTATAATGAAGACCAGTGTGTAAGACGATTTCATCATGATATAAATACTAAGTCGTATAATGGTGACCCGTGTGTAAGACGATTTCATCATGATCTAAATACTAAGTCGTATAATGAAGACCCGTGTGTAAGACGATTTCATCATGATCTAAATACTAAGTCGTATAATGGTGTCCCGTGTGTAAGACGGTTTTATTATGATATGATTACTAAGTCGTATAATGAAGACCCGTATGTAAGACGGTTTCATCATGATATAAATACTAAGTCGTATAATGGGGACCCGTGTGTAAGACGGTTTCATCATGATATAAATACTAAGTCGTATAATGGTGACCCGTGTGTAAGACGGTTTCATCATGATATAAATACTAAGTCGTATAATGGTGACCCGTGTGTAAGACGATTTCATCATGATATGATTACTAAGTCGTATAATGGTGACCCGTGTGTAAGACGGTTTCATCATGATATAAATACTAAGTCGTATAATGGTGACCCGTGTGTAAGACGATTGCATCATGATATAAATACTAAGTCGTATAATGGGGACCCGTGTGTAAGACGGTTTCATCATGATATAAATACTAAGTCGTATAATGGTGACCCGTGTGTAAGACGGTTTCATCATGATATGATTACTGAGTCGTATAATGGGGACCCGTGTGTAAGACGATTTCATCATGATATGATTACTAAGTCGTATAATGGGGACCCGTGTGTAAGACGGTTTCATCATGATATAAATACAAAGTCGTATAATGGTGACCCGTGTGTAAGACGATTTCATCATGATCAAAATACTAAGTCGTATAATGGTGACCCGTGTGTAAGACGATTTCATCATGATATGATTACTTAAGTCGTATAATGGTGACCCGTGTGTAAGACGGTTTCATCATGATATATATACTAAGTCGTATAATGGTGACCCGTGTGTAAGACGATTTCATCATGATCTAAATACTAAGTCGTATAATGGTGACCCGTGTGTAAGACGATTTCATCATGATATGATTACTACGTCGTATAATGGTGACCCGTGTGTAAGACGGTTTCATCATGATATAAATACTAAGTCGTATAATGGGGACCCGTGTGTAAGACGATTTCATCATGATATGATTACTAAGTCGTATAATGAAGACCCGTGTGTAAGACGGTTTCATCATGATATGATTACTAAGTCGTATAATGGTGACCCGTGTGTAAGACGATTTCATCATGATATAATAACTGAGTCGTATAATGGGGACCAGTATGTAAGACGATTTAATCATATATTCAAGAACCAGTGCATCTTTATGTAATAAAATGAGGGTTCAGATCACGATGCTTCTTGCGTGTGTCTCTTCGATTTCTGGTCTGAAGTATAACTTCAAGCTGTAGAGACGTTATTTCCTGAAAATAGTCTTGAAACGAGTCCGGTTACTAGACATGACTTTAAGCTGTAGAGACGTACATTCCTGAAAATAGTCTTGAAACGAGTCCGGTTACTAGACATGACGTCAAGCTGTAGAGACGTTTATTCCTTAAAATTGTCTTGAAACGAGTCCGGTTACTAGAGATGACGTCAAGCTGTAGAGACGTACATTCCTGAAAATAGTCTTGAAACGAGTCCGGTTACTAGAGATGACGTCAAGCTGTAGAAACGTTTATTCCTAAAAATAGTCTTGAAACGAGTCCGGCTACTAGAGATGACGTCAAGCTGTAGAGACGTACATTCCTGAAAATAGTCTTGAAACGAGTCAGGTTACTAGAGATGACGTCAAGCTGTAGAAACGTTTATTACTAAAAATAGTCTTGAAACGAGTCCGGCTACTAGAGATGACGTCAAGCTGTAGAAACGTTTATTCCTTAAAATAGTCTTGAAACGAGTCCGGTTACTAGACATGATTTCAAGCTGTAGAGACGTTTATTCCTAAAAATAGTCTTGAAACGAGTCCGGTTACTAGAGATGACGTCAAGCTGTAGAGACGTACATTCCTGAAAATAGTCTTGAAACGAGTCCGGTTACTAGAGATGACGTCAAGCTGTAGAAACGTTTATTCCTAAAAATAGTCTTGAAACGAGTCCGGCTACTAGAGATGACGTCAAGCTGTAGAAACGTTTATTCCTAAAAAATAGTATTGAAACGAGTCCGGTTACTAGACATGACTTCAAGCTGTAGAGAAGTTTATTCCTAAAAATAGTCTTGAAACGAGTCCGGTTACTAGAGATGACGTCAAGCTGTAGAGACGTACATTCCTGAAAATAGTCTTGAAACGAGTCCGGTTACTAGACATGACGTCAAGCTGTAGAGACGTACATTCCTGAAAATAGTCTTGAAACGAGACCGGTTACTAGACATGACGTCAAGCTGTAGAGACGTACATTCCTGAAAATAGTCTTGAGACGAGTCCGGTTACTAGACATGACTTCAAGCTGTAGAGACGTACATTCCTGAAAATAGTCTTGAAACGAGTCAGGTTACTAGAGATGACGTCAAGCTGTAGAAACGTTTATTCCTAAAAATAGTCTTGAAACGAGTCCGGTTACTAGACATGACTTCAAGCTGTAGAGACGTACATTTCTGAAAATAGTCTTGAAACGAGTCCGGGTACTAGAGATGACGTCAAGCTGTAGAGACGTACATTCCTGAAAATAGTCTTGAAACGAGTCCGGTTACTAGACATGACGTCAAGCTGTAGAGACGTACATTCCTGAAAATAGTCTTGAAACGAGACCGGTTACTAGACATGACGTCAAGCTGTAGAGACGTACATTCCTGAAAATAGTCTTGAGACGAGTCCGGTTACTAGACATGACTTCAAGCTGTAGAGACGTACATTCCTGAAAATAGTCTTGAAACGAGTCAGGTTACTAGAGATGACGTCAAGCTGTAGAAACGTTTATTCCTAAAAATAGTCTTGAAACGAGTCCGGTTACTAGACATGACTTCAAGCTGTAGAGACGTACATTTCTGAAAATAGTCTTGAAACGAGTCCGGGTACTAGAGATGATGTCAAGCTGTAGAAACGTACATTCCTGAAAATAGTCTTGAAACGAGTCCGGTTACTAGAGATGACGTCAAGCTGTAGAGACATACATTCCTGAAAATAATCTTGAAACGAGTCCGGTTACTAGGGATGACGTCAAGCTGTAGAGACGTACATTCCTGAAAATAGTCTTGAAACGAGTCCGGTTACTAGAGATGACGTCAAGCTGTAGAGACGTACATTCCTGAAAATAGTCTTGAAACGAGTCCGGTTACTAGAGATGACGTCAAGCTGTAGAAACGTTTATTCCTAAAAATAATCTTGAAACGAGTCCGGCTACTAGAGATGACGTCAAGCTGTAGAGACGTACATTCCTGAAAATAGTCTTGAAACGAGTCCGGTTACTAGAGATGACGTCAAGCTGTAGAGACATACATTCCTGAAAATAATCTTGAAACGAGTCCGGTTACTAGGGATGACGTCAAGCTGTAGAGACGTACATTCCTGAAAATAGTCTTGAAACGAGTCCGGTTACTAGAGATGACGTCAAGCTGTAGAGACGTACATTCCTGAAAATAGTCTTGAAACGAGTCCGGTTACTAGACATGACTTCAAGCTGTAGAGACGTTTATTCCTGAAAATAGACAGTCTTGGAATGAGTCCGGTCATTAAACATAACCTCCATTTGTTGAGAAAATTATTCCTTAAAATAGACAGTCTTAAGGTAAGGCCCATCGCTAGACATAGCTTCAAGCTGTAGAGATGTTTATGCCTGAAAATAGTCAATGTTAAGTTAAGGCCCGTCACAATACATAACTTCAAACAGGAGAGATGTTTATTCCTAAAAAAAATGACAGTATTGGAATGAGTCTGGTCACTAGACATAACTTCAAGCTGTAGAAAGGCGTATTCCTGAACATAGATAGACTTGAAATGAGTCCGGTCATTAGACATTTAGTGAAGAGACGTAAATTCAGTCTTTCAATGAATCCGGTCAATATACTTTTAGTGTAGAGACGTACATTCGGTATTGAAATCGGTCCGGTCACTAGACATAACCTGTAACGACGTACATTCAGTCTTGCTACTAGTGTAAAGACGTACATTCAGTCTTGAAATGAGTTCGGTCACTCGATATATAGTGTAAGGACGTATATTCAGTCTTGAAATGAGTTCCGTCACTCGATATATAGTGTAGAGACGTATATTCAGTCTTGAAATGAGTCCGGTCAGTAGACATATAGTGTAGAGACGGACATTCAGTTTTGGAATGAGTTCCATCACTAGACATATAGTGTAGAGACGTAAATTCAGCCTTGAAATGAGTTCCGTCACACGATTACATCCCTTGGCCTACGAATATGTTACCTGCCTTGTCGACATGCACACACATACAGACGCCTCTGTTGCAGATAACATTTAAAAATATTGTTGAATATAGTGGAAAATATTGAGTCAAAATGTGAAACGGCTCATTGTAAGCATTTTTTTTCCATTTGCCAAAATGTTCTCAGATGTGTATGCTGCAGATGCATCAAAATACGCTTGCATAAATGAGAGAATCCATAGGCACCAGGTGACCACATCTCGTCTGACGCTGCTGATATATGTTTGTGTGGTCATTTAATAGAGATGCATATGCATATATTACCTTTAATGCTCACACGGTCTTGATTTCTGAAATGGACTTGCCAAGCTTTGCCTTTTGAAGAATCCTAAGCCAATATTAGAAATGTCAATATAAATATGTGGAGTTGGAAAGTATATAGCCTGGACGGACGGCGCGAATTCGGCAGCTGGCCTAGCTCTATTCTGATGGAACAGTATTTACAAAATAAGTTAAAGTGACATTTAGGGATAACCATTCGCCTAGAAATAAAACTTAAAATAAGGCTGCAATCTAACACATCCTCGAATATGTTCTTTGTACACCCTTGAGGGCGACGTGGGGGCGTACTCTTTACACGAGATTCATTGTCAGCAATGTTTAAAATAAAAATGAAAAAAAAAAAAGGCCACTTTCTGCATGTCTGCCACTATTTCGGCAATATCATATATCATTTACAGGAGTCAAGTAGACCCGTTCTTACCACGTAAACAGCCACGAGGCGCCATTGTCACTTTTAACGTATGTCACTTGCTCTAAGTATACTCCATACAACGTGAAACTTTAATGTAAGTAGCATTAGTTATATCATTATATTTGTCATGCTATTTCTGTGTTCCTTTCACCATGCATGCAACTAGATAAATCGGGAAGTCGATACATAAGCGTTTCCTTGCATTTGCACACCAAGTAATTGATACAGAATTCGGTGTCAATCATGTATGAACTATGACCGTTTTCGAGTAGCAAACACATGGGATAGAGTGGGTCTCAGTATACATATAAGATATGTGGATCTGACTAAATATAAGATATGTGGATCTGACTATAAATATAAGATATGTGGATCTGACTATAAATATAAGACATGTGGACCTCACTATACATATAAGTTATGTGGATCTTACTATACATATAATATATGTGAATCTCACTATACATATAATATATTTGGATCTCACTATACATATAATATATGTGGGTCTCACTATACATATAATATATGTGAATCTCACTATACATATAATATATGTGGACCTTACTATACATATCATATATGTGGACCTTACTATACATATAAGTTATGTGGATCTCACTATACATATAATATATGTGGACCTTACTATACATATAATATATGTGGACCTTACTATACATATAAGATATATGGATCTCACTATACATACATTATATGTGGACCTCACTTTACATATAAGATATGTGGATCTTGACATCTCAAATACATCTATTATATTAGTGATATATTGCCTGTGTATATTTAACCCTTTCCCAACAATGTTGCAGATGCCGTTGAAAACATTAAGTAAAAACAAAGTAAAAGCTCTTTAATTGAAATATCAATTAATGTATAAAGTTGAAAACATAGTGACAAATAGAGTAATTGTTCTTTAAGAGCAATTTTTCCTTTTCAAAAGTTGTCTGCTGCCAAGGCGTCAGAAAGCGTCTTTATGTGGAAAAGAGCTACGTTTTGCATGATGGATACATGACAATGTCAGATTACATGAACATTACAGTAAATATTATCATGAGACAACTGGATGTAATTGGACAGTAATAAAACTCTTATGTCCGTTACATTGCATTCACTGCATGAATCATTTGACTGCTGTTTATGTTAAATGCGTTCTTTTCCCCCCTGAAAGGTCATGGGTCACATGTCGAGGACTACCTAATCTATCATTTGGCAGTTAGGAACTTTAGATAGTAGTTTTCATACTTAAACTGTAATCGAAATATATGTATAACTGATCGGCTATGTGAATATTTAACTAAAGAGTTGACCATTTCCTTGATGCATCTGCTCATATGGTACAATGTCCCCCATTTTCCATAATGCTTTAAACTGTATTCCGTAATTATACTTTCACTTGTAGAGAGTGTACCTAAATAATTTTCGTCTACTTAATTATTAGAGACTTCCAAGTGAAATTGATAAACAGTGTTTTCACTATCTACGAGTAATAGGGTTTAACATAAATTTACATATAAATACAAACAAACAAACATTAACACTGACAGATAATGTAAACATGAGAGTATCCACCAAAAATATGACCGAATCTCTAAAAATGATTATAAACAAACACAAGCGTATGACTGGCTGCTGGCAGGAGAAATTGATCTGTAGTACTGGTAACTTACGCAGGAAACACCGTGATATTACTGAAACATTGTTAAAAGAGGAGTAAAACACCAACCAATCAATCAGATTCAAATGTTTATCGTTGGGATAGGTTTCTTGAGGGATTCCGTGACGCGAACACTGCGTTTTATAGACCAGGCTTGTCGAATGGTTAACCTTAACCCTGTTCCTCATATAGACGCTTTCTGATGCCTCTGCAGCAGACGGCATTTCGAAAACATGCTGATAAAAGAAGAAATTGCTCAAAACGAGCAATTTCTCCTTTTGTCACCCTGTTTTCGACTGAATTCAATTATTGCGCTTTCATTTAAAGGGATTTTTTTTTTAAAGAATCGGATTCTTTTTCGAAGTCGTCTGCTGCAGATTTGTTGTATTTAGGAAAGGGTTAATTTGATCTGGATCTATATATTGTTCGCAAAGTGTACGATTGTTCACTGTAAAAATAAACCTCCGGGGAGAGAACCACAATACGATATTTAATACATCATTTAATAAGGATGTTAGAGTTATGTCGCTTGATAACAAATATTTTGGGGGCATGATATAAGATCATTGCATTTATCGATTTTACCAATAACAATCTTGTTCAGATTATTTTTTTGAAGCTCTGACTCTGGTGTTATTTTGGCTCTTCTAAACATCAAATCAGCAGAATACGACGATTGTGAAGACATCTAGGAATCTGTATAGATGAACCAGGGGCACTATATTACTTATATACTTATACTTATTGAATGGAGTTGAAATTATTAGCAATTTCTTTTTTTGGGTCATGATCTTGACAAATGGCGTCTGCTGAGGATCTGTACATCGGAAAGTGTTAACAATAGTTAACCTGTTCAATAAAATGGTATTCTTACAGTCCTCCCCTTGATAACATCTACATAAATAGGAAATAGTTGAAAAACTTGAGAGAAGAAATTGCCCTTCATCTCCAATCATATTTGTTAAGAAAAATGTTTAACCCTTTTCCACATATAGACGCTTTTTGACGCCTCTGCAGCAAACAGGTTTTTTTTTGTTGAAAACATGGTGACATAAGAAGATATTGCTCAAAACGAGCAATTTCGCCTTTTGTCACCATGTTTTTAACTCTATTCAATTATTGTACATTCATTTAAACGGAGTTTCAAAATTCGTTCGCGTATGTTTTCAAAGTCTTCTGCTGCATATTTGTGATATGTGGTAAAGGGTTAAAACCATCTGCTGTAGAGGAACCATAGATAGTCTGTATCAGTAAAGGGTTAGATAACACCAGGGATGACATTGAGGTCAGTTCGACAATTCTTCATAATCAAGTTTTTAACTTTTCAGTAAGTTAAAGATATTGAACATATGCGTGGTTTATTTTGAATAAACTGACGACAATTGTATATAAAATCTAAATTATCAAACCCAAAACTCCACTTATAATGAAAATAAAAGAATGTCATGATATGCCTGTGTTGTAGAGAAGGAAAAATACACAAACTGGCAAGGAAAGACGGTGAACCATACTGTCAAGGAAAGACGGTGAACCATACTGTCAAGTAAAGACGGTGAACCATACTGTCAAGTAAAGACGGGGAACCATTTACTGGCATTCAACAAGTTCATCATTTGAGCCGTTTCACGAACAAACCATCATTTACTATGGACTCTTCGTAATGTACCGAACCAATCCGGGCCCACATATTCCCTATCAGGGGGAAAGAGGTATAGAGTAATTCCTGCAACAGAAAATTAACAGGAGGCGAAAAGTGTATCTCCGGGTTAGTCTACGCGGGGTACGGACAATACCCCGGTGGGACAAAAACCCTATAGGACAAAACCCCGGTGGACAAAAACCCTGTGGACAAAAACCCCGTCCCTTAAAATGAATAGTGGACAATACCCCTGTGGGTATATAATTATTTTTGTGTTTTAGTATTTATTAGAGAGTTTTTGATATTTGATATGAAATTGTGTTTTGTTTACAGGTTTTGATAGAAGATAATTAAGAGTGTTTTAATTAGTTTGAATCTTTGAGGGGGTATTATCTACACTCTATTTTGATTAATTCAATGCATCAAAGATAATTCATTCGTTAATTATTTTTGTGTTTTAGTATTTATTAGAGAGTTTTTGATATTTGATATGAAATTGTGTTTTGTTTACAGGTTTTGATAGAAGATAATTAAGAGTGTTTTAATTAGTTTGAATCTTTGAGGGGGTATTATCTACACTCTAGTTTGAATAATTCAATGTATCAAAGATAATTCATTCGTATGAAAGTATGTTTTAATTAGTTTGTGCAATCAAAATAAATGCTTGTTTGATACAAACAATGCATATGTTTTAAGTTAACTTATATAAATTGGTCTTGATTAAAAATATAATTAATTGATACAAAAATAATTATAGGAAAAGGAAATTATACTCCAATAAACAATAAATGCGAGAAATACTCAAATTCCACTTCATATTATGATAAAGTTGACATATCACACCTATGCTTCTCTATATTGTGCCATGTTTTGATAATGGAAACAATTAATTTGCTGATAGATACAAACATTTATTTTTAAATAAGTAAATATCCAAATTCAGACCGAAAGAATCAATTCATCACATATAAAAATTTAATAAAAGATTATTCTATAATGTTCATGGGGGTTTTGTCCAATGGGTTAAAATCCTAGGGGGGTATTATCCCATGGGTGTATTGTCCGACGGGGTTTTGTCCCACAGGGTTTATGTCCCACAGGGGTTTTGTCCTACACTCAGTCTACGCGGCATGCTTAGGCTGATCCGGGTCGATACTTTACGCACAATGTTGGTTTTCTCGTGGGACCGCTCATTTTTACAAATTCTATGTTTACGTTGATTGTTAAATATTTTTTTTGTTATATTTTTACTTCAATATGAAATACATATGAAATAGTATGACCTGGTCATGAACAAGCACGAGTTACTTGTTTATAGGTTGTCTTCGTTTTGGAAAGGAAGCTTATACTAGGACTGCGTTAACAGTTAAAGTACATTATTATATTTGTATTATTTGACTATGAGCTATAATGCATTAAGTCTAAATAAAGTTTATGTTATGTTATGTAATGTTATGAAATGTTATGTAATGTTATGTAATGTTATGTTATGAAATAAAATGTTATGACATGTTATGTTATGTTGTGTTATGTTATGTATTGTTGTGTTATGTTATGTACTGTTATGTTATGAAATGAAAAATGTAATGTTATGTTATGTAGTGTTATGAAAATGTTATGTGATGTGATGAAATGTTATGTAATGTTATGAAATGTTATCTTATGTTATGTAATGGTATGTTATGTAATGTAATGTTATGACATATTATGTCATGTTATGTTATGAAATGTTATGTTATGTTATGTTATGTTAACAGTAAAAGTACATTTGATCCGCGTCTTGTAAATAAGTGTCTGATTGCATCTGCGTACAGGGAGGTGTCAGGTGCGCCCGTGTATCCACACAGTCTCACCAGAGTCTTCACTGACCACAACCTGATATATAGACAAAGTGCGTATTTTGGCGAAAAAAAACCTACATCAAAGTACCTTTATATGATCTGTTCGGCGTGTCAATAAGACCCCACATATCTAACCTTATTCTTTATCCCTCTTAATTCCCTCAGAAGATACAAAGTACATTTCTTATCCATTTCAAGTTTTGACTAATTATATCAATTTGGTTTAATAGGCTCTACTAATAATTCTTAATTGAGTAGCGAGCAATGCGGTTCTAGACACGAATGTGAGGGATTATGTTTTATCTACATTGTTTGTTAATGGTATTAAACGTGTACAGCATGATAAGCAATTGTTGTATAAAACCGCGTGAAGCAGGATAAGGGTTAACACAAAAGTCATTGTGTTTTGTCCTGTGACAATATGGCGCTCTCTCGATGTCCGCACATCGTGTCGATTGTACTATTTTTAGTATCCACCTCGTGTTGTTTAGAGACAGATAGAATCGCTGAGAATGTCGAGGACTCATACGGAGATTTAACAGACAGGGAAGTTATTCTCACACTTGTCAAACGAATTGGGGAACTTGAAGAATGGAAAGCAGAGCAAAAGAAGGAAACAAGTTATCTAAGGTCAAGATTGCAACAACAAAACAGGAAAATAGATCGCCTACAACACAGTTTGAAGAGTAAATACGTAGATTTACCATCATCACTTACCTTAACACAGGATTCGATTGTCCATTCAAATAATGAAGGTTTTGATTCGCGTGCGGAACTGGATAAATTACAAGAGAACAATTTAAGAAAGGGATTGAAACCCCGACAGAAGCGTTCCAACAATGGAATTGTTCAGCGAAGTGGACATTTGGTTCTCGAGAAAATGAAAGGTAAAACTCTATTTTTTATCTGTTAATATAATAAGTTGTCAGTCGTGCTTTCTATTCGTTTATACATGTAAATGTATTTATATACCAGTCCGTCCGTGGTAAAATGTGCATATTGCCATTTCTTATCTGTATATGTACAGATCAGCCTGTCTGTCCACTCAGTCTTATCAGCATTTATACAACTTTAAATAATCTTCTAACACGCGTATGCAATACATATGCACAAAGTGTAGATATTGACCAGACAGTAAATGTACAGACTGATCTGGATCTACACTATTCACACATTCAACTTGTACCTTTTCCCATGGATGGGCTCATATGTGCAATAATACGAAAAAAAACCATGAATGGGTTTTTTCGCTTATAGTTAGGTGTGAGATTTTTTTTTTTTTTTTTTTTTTTCAATAACCCATGAAGCTTTCTGAAATGAAACTGGAAAAATTCATGGGGGCCGCCATTTTGGATATGTATAAAAGGCAGACGTAAAACACAGATTGAAAATTATTGTCGTCTTTTTAATCATTTTTTTTTTAAATCGGTATTTTGGGTATGTATAAAATGAGCAGAAAAACACGGATTGAAAATTATTGTCGTCTTTTTAATCATTTTTTTTAAAATCGGTATTTTGGGTATGTATGTATAAAATGAGCGGAAAAACACGGATTGAAAATTATTGTCGTCTTTTTAATCAATTTTTTTTAAAATAGATATTTAAGATCATTAAAATGCTGTGTTATGTGGGAATAAACATTTGTACGAAAAGTTAAAACTAAATGGAAATCTGTAAGAAATATGTTTTCCCGTTCGTAAAAAAAACCGACAGCATTAGCCTTCTACGCCCGAACCTAAATTTTGACTGTATCGTAGCCAAAGAAGGACGTGACGTCATTTCCGTTACACTTCATCTTGGCGTAACGTCAATGGAGCGACGTCGTTTCCCGCAAAAAAAGTGGTATCAACATGAAAGACCCCAAATTCCTATACATGAGCTATTGCCACACTCATTCAAAGTATAATTATTTATCAAACATTGTGGCAAAAGGATAACTTTCTGATAAGGAGCAATTGTTCTTTTGGTGACAATCTTTTCCTAAATCGTCTGTTGCATAGGCCTCCGAAACTGTCTCTAATAGGGAAAGGGTTTAGCAGAAATGTGACCCCTTACATAATTTGTTTCAGTCATATTGACTGGTTGAAAAAGGTAGTCGCCAGATGGCATCAGAAAAGGGCTGATCTATTTGCTTCTTTACCATAATGCAGGTGATCGATTAAGGATCATCTTGGCCCTCATGTTTTAACCTCGTTCATTATAAATGTATTCCTTGATTTTCTGAAAGTTTTTACTTTATTATTTTCTGTTCGTAATAGAAGACGACAGCAATACGAATTCCAAATATGTTGTGATAATGCAAGAAACATGACATTAACATTATTGTCTAGTCAATTACTTATAAATCCTTTTTCTATGGCCAAAGTATGTTCTTTAATTTTTGTTTATAATTATCTTGCGTTTTTTCGTAAATAGGTAGCACCTATAGATATATTAAATTATCCGCAGTTAAAAATGATGACAAAATCCTTTACTCTTCGAACTTGCTTTATGAGCAATGGACATATTCTTCATATGTTTTCAAAATCTTGCGTTTTTCAGACAGACGTCATACCAGAAGACAAGCGGAGGAATCCAATAAGGTTGCCTTCTTCGCCACCGCCAGCGGACAACTGTCTAACCTTGGCGCTAGTCAGATCTTAGAATTCGACAACGTGACCACAAACATCGGACATGCGTACAGTCCACATACGGGAGCTTTCACAGCACCAGTGGACGGAATATTCGTATTTTCCGTCTCTCTAATGGGACAAGCACACCATGAAACGCACTACTTCGTATCTAAGAACGGAGCCGAGGTGTCCCGATTGTACATCCATGGCACCGAGTCGCCCTACACAACGACCAGTCATACAGTCGTGATTCAGTTACAACAAGGCGATGACGTAGAGATACGGAATTTAGACGCAGGGGAGGGAATCTATGGTTTACATTATTCCTGTTTCTCTGGGTTTCTTCTTTACTTCAACGAACCTTCAAACACTCAAATTATAGGCTGACATTGGTTTTGTCCCCTTAACAAAGATGCACTCTTGTACATTTTGTTGATTTTCTATTTACTTTAAATGCCCTGGTTTGACCCCCGAAATCAATATTTCAATATTGAAACAACTACAATGCTATATTTGTGTCGACTGAGTGTAGGACAGAATGGACTTATTTATTAAGTCCCAATCATTAAAACATTGTTGGAAAAGAAGGATTTGCTAATAATGGCCTATAACTTTGTTCCCCCGAATGATTTTAAAATTCAACTTCCATTGTTGTGCATTCATCGAAACCTCCTATGGAGTTATATAGGGAAAACATAGTTAAATTGCTCCTAAAATTAGTTTATGAATGGATAATTTCATTTCAAACGAATATGGTAGGAAAACATTTGCTCTTTAATATGATTGTTTTTAAAATATGATTCTATGCTTTTTACATTTTAGTCCTTTAAAGTTTTTGTTGGTCACCCAAAGTTACATTGAAATAAGAAGGAGCTATAATTATTCTGCGTTTTTAAGGTATTTAAAAACATTAGATCGCTTCATTTGAAACGGTTCAAGATGCAGAAATTTGTTCTCTTTCATTTGTTCTAATTCAAATCATTATTTTAAAAAATATACTTTGGTCCTTTATGAACATTTATGTAAACTTCGATGCCTCAGCAAGGTGAAATGCCTGTGTATTGGTGTGCGCGGTACTGTGTCATATCAGCAGGGTATCAATACCCCCATCGCCTTTGACATATTAATGGAAGTTGACTGACCATATTGACTTTTGTACAATTTTACGAATATAGATATCAAAATAATCTTCAATCACTGCAAAACATGTGTTCTCTTTGTATACGCGCATTGGAAGTTAATACAGAAAATACAGCAGTACTTTCGTCAAAGCCTTAAATAAACAAATATCAAAGTGTTCACTCTTCTAGAATACATCGAGAGTTAGAATATAATAAAACAAAACATGTTATGACCCCCCGTAAATTACTCGAGCTTATCAAGCCAAGCGAACAGCGACAGATACCCGGTAAACTAACTTATATAAACACCAGTATTGCTCGGAGATAGAGATCGCTCGATAGCCTGATAAGCCCCAAAGTTGGCAATGCTTTCCCACAGATGTTTGAAAGTTGACGGCTCCAAAATAATATAGGTAAACGGACATTAACAACAACAACAACAATTCTGGGTTTTATCATTTACACTTTATATAGTTATCATCCATTATTCAATATACAAACACGTTCTATGAAAAACATCAAACACAATTAATTACTGTGGGTTTGGCCGCGTCATTTAACATTTGTTTCAGATTATTTGACGCGACAGGGCAGGGGATTGGTACAGATCTCTTCATTTTGATATTTAAGGTATGTCAGCTTATTCGTGCATGTCGACTGATAACCGAGTCAGTGCATTGTCGACTGATAACCACGTCAGTGCATGTCGACTGATAACCGAGCAAGTGCAAGTCGACTGATAACCGCGTCAGTGCATATCGAGTGATAACCGAGTCAGTGCATATCGACTGATAACCGCATCAGTGCATGTCGACTGATAACCGAGTCAGTGCATGTCGAGTGATAACCGAGTCAGTGCATGTCGAGTGATAACCGAGTCAGTGCATATCGAGTGATAACCGAGTCAGTGCATGTAGACTGATAACCGAGTCAGTGCATATCGAGTGATAACCGAGTCAGTGCATATCGACTGATAACCGAGTCAGTGCAAGTCGACTGATAACCGAGTCAGTGCATGTCGACTGATAACCGAGTCAGTGCATATCGAGTGATAACCGAATCAGTGAATGTCGACTGATAACCGCGTCAGTGCAAATCGACTGATAACCGCGTCAGTGCATATCGAGTGATAACCGAGTCAGTGCATATTGACCGATAACCGCGTCAGTGCATATCGACTGATAACCGAGTCAGTGAATGTCGACTGATAACCGCGTCAGTGCAAATCGAGTGATAACCGAGTCAGTGCATATCGACTGATAACCGAGTCAGTGCATGTCGACTGATAACCGCGTCAGTGCATATCGAGTGATAACCGAGTCAGTGCATATCGACTGATAACCGCGTCAGTGCATATCGACTGATAACCGCGTCAGTGCATATCGAGTGATAACCGAGTCAGTGCATATCGACTGATAACCGAGTCAGTGCAAGTCGAGTGATAACCGAGTCAGTGCATATCGACTGATAACCGAGTCAGTGCATATCGACTGATAACCGCGTCAGTGCATGTCGACTGATAACCGAATCAGTGCATGTCAAGTAATAACCGAGTAAGTGTATATCGACTGATAACCGAGTCAATGCATGTCGACTGATAACCGAGTCAGTGCATATCGACTGATAACCGAGTCAGTGCATATCGACTGATAACCGAGTCAGTGCATGTCGACTGATAACCGAGTCAGTGCATATCGACTGATAACCGCGTCAATGCATATCGACTGATAACCGAGTCAGTGCATATCGAGTGATAACCGAGTCAGTGCTTGTTGACTGATAACCGACTCAGTACAAGTCGACTGATAACCGAGCCAGTGTTTGTCGACTGATAACCGAGTCAGTGCAAGTCGACTGATAATCGAGTCAGTGCATGTCAAGTGATAACCGAGTCAGTGCATGTCGACTGATAACCGAGTCAGTGCATATCGACTGATAACCGATCATCTTGTCTATCCGCCCAATCTTATCACAATCTACACAAGTTGACAGAATATTTTAACAAGTTTAAAGTCATATATGAACAGTGTATACATGACCTTGGATCAATACTGTTCACAGAAGATAACTTGTAGGCTACCAGTTTCCCATGCACGGATTAAAGTGTAGTCATATTATGATTGCTTTCGCTGATACCCGTCTTACTCCAAACAGGATATACAGAGAGATTCGTATTAGCCCAGGCCCTGTCATGTCAAACAATTGGAAGAATAGCAATGTATGAGCCGAACTACGAGAAAAACAACATTATGGACGCTGCGTATACATAGCGCGCAGGATATAGCCCGTACAGACAATGTTCGTCGCCTGTGGATTTTCTGTTTCAGGATTAATTACTTTATACCAGTATCCCCCTGAGACGAAATGTGTCGGCCCGGATAAACCTGCGCGGACTGCGTAGGCTGAACTGGGTCGATACATTACGCAGAGTCCACAATGTTGGTTTTCTCGTGGAACGGCTCATATATTTAGCGTACGTTATCATGCCTACGCCACAAATAATAATGTCCTTTCAATGGTAACTTGCTGTCAGAAACAAGCATTTCAAACTTATTCTTAATATTTGAACGGCGCATTTCGAAACACAACCATTGGGCATTACACTTTTGAAATAAATGACGTAATTCTGGTTCCAGTCCAGTTGGATGCATGTAATCGAACTCGTTCAGATACTATCGTCTCATGTCTAAATACACATCTACAAATTGACCGGCATTGATCTATACAACGGATCATGTCAACAATCAAAGTAAATAAATAGACAGAATAAATACCAAGGGACTATTTTGTTACACATCAGGTTAACAAGTAAATGACATAACATATGTCGTTTAGCTATATCGTTGAAAAACAAAACGTTTGTACACTACGGCTATTATTATACAAATATCATTTTTTTAGCATTCCTTTTGCACAATAAAAGAATATCTGTCAAATGACTAACAGGTGAACACTTTATATTCTATATTAACCGACCGTTTTAAGTATTCTTAATGGTAATGTGAAATGGGTATATCTATATCTAACCCCGTATTAAAAGAATATAAACAGAAAAGCAAAAAAGCAAAAAGAGCGTAAATAAGTTTGACACTATCACAGAATCATGCTGCCTGAAATGGCATTATCTATCAATGAAGAACATTGGGTTGGCGCTGGGGTAATCTTTTCTTTTTAATCCGATCAGGAAATGCTTATTGTGAGCGATTTTATAATTTGTTACATGATTTACTAGTGTAGCTACTAGTGTAGCTAAGCAATCAAATATACAAGTTTTATTTATCAACAGCAGCCATTTTCAATTCTAATTAATTTAATATCGGAAGAAAGTAAATAGGTCATATCAGGCAATGGGTTATAAACTTAAGATCGTTAAAGACAAAATTATACTTAACTAGATGAAAATAGAACACAAGTAATACAAATTAGTCAATTGCGATACAATCAAATCCAACAATAGATATTCAGGGGAGATAACAATGGAAATATTAACTTGTTGCTGGATTGGATACGTGAGGACACTGATGCTCGTTTCCTAGTTTCTTTTGTTGTGTTTTGAGGCGTTCTCAAAATATGCTACGTGTGTGAACTGGTAAATGACATTAGTTTGCAAACGTTTCGAGAAGAAAAGAATGTATCAATTAATACCGTTTTCAACAGCTATGGTTTGATCCTTTCCCTCATATAGACGCTTTCTGACGCCTCTGCAGCAGACGGCGATTTGAAAACATAGTGACAAAAGAAGAAATTGCACAAAACGTGCACTTTCTCCTCTTGACACGATGTTTTCCACTTTTAGTCATAGGTTATCCATTCAATTATAGAGATTTTCTATTTTTTGACAAAATACATTCAAAGTCGTCTGCTGCAGAATTGTTGTATGAGGGAAAGGGTTAACAACTCAGCAGCAGTAGATAATGAAACCTACTACAATCGTGGGTGCGAACAAACCCAGGTCTTCTTACTTTTCTATACATACGATGTACTGAACAGATTATACATTTACATTAGATGATGCTGGTATTCCCTGTATGATGCTGGTATTCCCTGTATGATCCTGGTATTCCCTGTATGATGCTGGTATTCCCTGTATGATGCTGGTATTCCCTGTATGATGCTGGTATTCCCTGTATGATCCTGGTATTCCCTGTATGATCCTGGTATTCCCTGTATGATGCTGGTATTCCCTGTACGATGCTGGTATTCCCTGTATGATGCTGGTATTCCCTGTATGATGCTGGTATTCCCTGTATGATGCTGGTATTCCCTGTATGATGCTGGTATTCCCTGTATGATGCTGGTATTCCCTGTATGATGCTGGTATTCCCTGTATGATGCTGGTATTCCCTGTATGATGCTGGTATTCCCTGTATGATGCTGGTATTCCCTGTATGATCCTGGTATTCCCTGTATGATCCTGGTATTCCCTGTATGATGCTGGTATTCCCTGTACGATGCTGGTATTCCCTGTATGATGCTGGTATTCCCTGTATGATGCTGGTATTCCCTGTATGATGCTGGTATTCCCTGTATGATGCTGGTATTCCCTGTATGATGCTGGTATTTCCTGTCCGAAAATACTAATAGAGGTGTTCTAGTACACAATACATTCAGTAACTCGGTTTCTCATATATAATTATTACAAACAACAACGTCAATGGTGGCTCCCTCACCACGCCCATTACTTACACATATACAATTATTACAACTGGATTTATAATTCATTTGTTTTCCATTTTTTCACATTATAACATCTCCCGTCCACAAACAACGTCCATGGTAAAACACTATACTGTATGTACAAAGGCACCCTTATAGTGTGGTGACGCAAATCTGTAAGGCACACACTGTAATCACAGTTCTATTCGCTACTCTAATGTCCAGACCGTCTGCTGAAACAGATGAAAACTTGGTTAAGTTACACGTAAACAGACCTTTGTGACGTTTTCAACGAAATTGCAGATCAGCCTGTATATGAGTCGCATCTAGAAATGTTGGATCTTAATGCATCTGTGGACAGTGAAGACTCAGGTCAGACTGTGTATCCGCATATTCTCATTAGAACCTTTACTATCCGTCTACATATCATCTAGTCAAAGATACATCTTTTAACAAAAAAAGTAGAACTATAATCCCGTATAGTCTTACGCTAATTTACCTTTATAGGATCCCATTACGAAAAGCCAATTGAACTTCAAAACGCCAGACGCGGTTCATATTTACAGGTATACACTTTGATCTTTCCGAGACTACTGCGTTAGGTAAACCAGAAAGCATGTCAGGTAAACGACTATTTGCTGTATGAAAGGTGTTTTTTATGTAACCCATTTACAACGGCAAGTACTTACTTTTAGTTGAGTCAATCACCTTCTCCGAGTACTGATATCAAAGGTCAGTCAACAACAATTTCATGAATATTCATCTAATCGCTATTGTCAAGTTACCCAGCCATTGCTTAATCGTAATGGCTCATGCGAGCAGAGGATTCTATGTCGACATTTGAGTATATCCGGTAGAGGTCTCCGAATTGTTTCCGGAAATACCAAAACAATAATGGCGAACACACACATCATGCCGCCGTGGACGAGAAACGGAACTGTGTAGTGGAATGGTTCCTGAAAAAAAGAGAAACAAAACTTAATTAGCAATATGGGATAATCCTTAACTATCGGACAAAAGGCAGATAACAAATGGCTACCAGTTTCGGATAATCGCTGCCCTCGAACGGAATATACCTCGGCGCTGTGTGAAACATGCATGAAACAAGACCCCCTTTCGCCAGGCAAAGTTAATATATAACCCTTTCCCACGTACAACAAAATTGCAAAAGACGACTTTGAAAACAATTCGGCAAAAACGTGAAAAATCTCAATAAATGAGAATTTAGTTTTTTGATAGCGTTGACATTTTTTAGTTACAATGTTTTCAAAAGTCGACTGCTGCAGAGGCGTCAACAATCTTATGTATGATGGAAAGGGATAATCTTATTTGGTCGTGGGTCGTAATTATTTTTAAAATTCTGAAAGTTGATGTGGTTTGTTTTGTGACGTGACTCAATAAGCATTATACTCAGAGGGTTCTCAGTTATTAGAAAAAGAAATCTTTGGTTAAATGCGTCATCATTTTTATTTATACTAAGTGATTACTATAATCGAAAGTTGAAAATTCATGACCCTGTAAACATTACCATATATTACCATATTTTTTCTAAATGATTTATGCAGTTGATGTTCAAGAATAATTGATAAAGGACTTGCAAACAATGTAGATTCAAATTTGACGGCACGAATGAGCAGACTGTCGTTTTAGTTTAATGTTCGCAAGGTGAATAAGTAGCGTATATCAGAATGGTGTTAAGATGTTTTCCATTATGTTAACTGACAAGCTTCTTGTTTTCTTGCACGTATATCTTATCTCTACACAACCTATGACACTTAAATTACAAGAGATATATATGTTTCTATATCTTCAAGGGAATTTTGTTTTGATAATCCACGCGTTAAACTTACTAAGTAGACATTTAGATTTTCTGCTAACAGATAGCCCCCTATCCCTGCTGTAAGACCCACGGCACAACCCATACACCTGTTAATAAAATAAATATTATTACATAAATTATATTAGGACTTTCAAAATGTAGGGAATCTAGCCATCGATTTGTATTTACAGGATCTTCTTTGGATCAAGAAAGTAAAGTTATCCAACCAGTACATCAGTCGTTAAATTAACAAAGTCTACGCAGACATTTGCGTATATTACTAAAACGGTAGAGATGGACCAGCTTTATGCAGGTTTGACTTAATTAATTAAGCTATTGGTAACAAATCCACCAACCATATTACAACTACTTAAGTGTATCGGTGATTTAATTGGTCGATATGCCACCGTTAGCCAACGTTACAAGTAACTGAACACTGTGGGTCGTTATCTAGTCGTACACGGTAATGACCAGAAACGGACTATACATCAGTATATAATGCAATTTGATCTTAAATACTATTTGTTTCGATACCTCCTGCGGTTTCGCGCGAGGAAGTTCATATCACGTTGGCAGGAAGGACTGATCACACGTTATATTTGGACAGAAGATTATGCATGCACATCGTTGAGTTATTCAGTTTTCGTGATTAGGGACTGACCAATAGGGTTCCACACGTGAATGCTTGTACAGTGATATGGTTGAAATATCGTTGACAATGGCGTTACACCTAACTATATCATACACTGCCATGTCCTTGTGAATGACCTTTATCGGTGACAGTTTTATACTGCATACGCTCTTCAATGCGATGAGCTATGTGGCTTTCTTATTTTTTTTCTGTCTCAAGTGTAGAGATATTATTGTCAATAGTGTTCGATTGGTTCGTAAATTGGGTTCCAATAAGTAAGTGCCGAGTACTTTTTAATAACCAAGTGAAAATCCCGTTGATATTCTAAATACATTTTTCACCTCTCTGATTATATAAGAGATTTCCTATTAAGTTTATTTTTAACTGTTTTAGGGATTTGTGATATATTAAGTTCCCCTTTTTTAAAATTAAATATTGCTCATAACTTTTGTGCGTATCATATGAAAAGATAAAAGTGGTGTTGCCTCACTTTGCCAACTTTTAGTTTTAAGACTCATTGATTCTGGTCATATTTTAATTATTTGACAAAACGTAGGTCATGAAAATGGCTGTATTCCCTGTCAAACCCATCATGGAATGGAAAAATCAATTGCATGAGTTGAAGAGAGTTAAGTTGAACTTTTTTTGTATTACCGGAAAATGGTGGGTATAAAGTCAGGAACACCTAAGAGCCAAACAGACAATTATTCATGAGTTACCTACCTTACAACGGTTGGATATATCTCCATGACAACCAGGTTCATCATGGTAAGGGACGTTGTGATACCAAGTTTGGTAAAGAACGCCAGAGCTCTGATCATACTCTCGTCGATGTCACTCTCGTTGGTCACGTGCAAAACGAGAATACACATGGAGATTAACCCAGATGACATGGAAAACAGGAAAAGAGTCCATCTGCGCCCAATACTGTAAGTAAAGACACACACATTTTCAAATATTTCATGACGATTAAAATTAATGGATCTATGAATGGGTGATTAATATTACCCATAGTTATCAACCCTTTCAAACAGTAATTAAGCCTTTCGAACGTACAGCTGATGATCTTGATTTTGATAATTGATGAGAGTTTCAAACAATTTTAGGGAGAAAATCAATTGCCCATTGCTTATTCAAAAACGTTTGCTACAGATGTGCCAAAATGTGTTCGTATGGTGGAAGAGTTTATTTATGCTATGTAAAACAAGAACCGACCAGCGCGAATTAGCAACTTCTCTGCAGTCTGATCAGGACCTTCCCTGTTCGCTATTCAGCCATTCTAGGCCTATGGAGATCTGTTTTGAGAAATAATGGACAGTTAACGTATGCAATATTATGGTAATTGATATTAATTTCAAAACTTCTGGGGGTCGGGTTTCGTCTGACGTCTCTCTCAATACATAAATGAGTCGCGGATGACAAAAACGCGGTCTTGCAGTATCTCAATTTGGGCACCTCGTGGAAAGTTGTGGGGTTTAATTTTGCGTTTGTCATCGGAAGTTACGGATACGGCCATCATGTACATGTAGACGGACAGTGAAGGCTCTCTTGACAATCCATATTGACAGGTACGCCCGTGTCTGCGCGATTTTACATGAGTAACCAATCTATGTATGACCATGCACATGGGAAAGGTACAGATAACCATTGCTAAACAGAATATATTAAGTTTACCTTGTCCATCTACTTAGTCTTATAAGATGAGTATACCGTTGTCATAAATGTTAACTTGATTGTAATATTTGACTTTTACGTGTTCATCATTTTTTTTTTAATAAATCAGTGGCATAAAAAGAACATGCAATGCTCTAATAATACAGGAATTTTGTTATTAGTTTATGCATGTCTTTATGTATATATGATATAATATAGCGCATGCGTCGGAAATCATAAGGCATTTATTGCGGCATTTATTTTATTGATGGACACTTTATTGTAAAACTAGGAACACTATTTCGTAAAATCGCTATTAAACCGAATCATTATGTTTGATGGTGAACCAAATAATAGCTGGAAGACGGATAAAATAAACCCTCTTGAGACTTTAAGAAATAAACCATCATTTGAATGCGCGTAGGCATTGCCTGTAGTGCATTACTTATTTTAGCCAAATTAGCTTAGTTTTATTAATCCATTATTTGATTCCTGATATTACAAAAAAGTAGAACTGTTATGAGTACACGGAAATCATTCAAGTTTTAACTCTTGAACATCCTCCTAATTGATCAACATTGGCAATATGTGGTCGCGTTGCATATGCGAACAGTGGGGCGGACTACAGAGTCTCATCAGGACTTTCACTGTCCACTGTCATGCAATATAGAAACATATGAGCCGTTCCACGAGACACCCAACATTATGGCCTCTGCGTAATGTATCGACCTGGATCAGCCTAAGCATGCCGTGCAGGCTAACCCCGACAGACACTTTTCGCTTCCTGCGGATTTTCTGTTTCAGGAATCATTACTCTATACTTCTATATCCCTGAGACGGAGTGCATCAGAAAATAAAGTATCAGGCGACTCAGTACAAACTCAGTACACACTCGGTAAACACTCGGTACACACTCGGTACACATTCGGTACACACTCGGTACACATTCGGTACACATTCGGTACACACTAAGTACAAACTCAGTACACACTCAGTTCACACTCGGTACGCACTCGGTACACAATCGGTACGAATTCGTAACACATTCGGTACACACTCGGTACACACTCAGTACACACTCAGTACACACGCAGTGCATACTCAGTACACACTCAAAAGTCTTCACTGTCCACCTATTAAATGTATCTAAATATCTAAATATTTTAAAAACACTAAAATGGTAGACATCCTTGTTAACTTTGTAAGTTTGATGGAGATATATAAATAAGAATAGACCCATTTTTACCCTGGATTGCCTTAATTTTTAATTTCAAAACATCAAACGATTGTGTATCAAGTTAGTAAATATAATGAAAGCTGTCATATATCCAGAAAATCATGTAATTTTCTTCGCGTCTCACATGAGTCAGACAGTAGTTAAGCATGCGCTGGGCTTGTATTGGTATTTATGACGTCATATACTCACAATGCCAATATGTTTGGTAAACATTTTATTGTAACTGGGAACACTATTTCATTATTATTACGATTCCCCAACTTGTTGGGAATCGTATTGTTTTTCTATTGTTTTTTATTATTATTACGATTCCCAAACAAAGTTGGGAATCGCATTGTTTTTCTATTGCTTTTTATTATTACGATTCCCCAACTTGTTGGGAATCGTATTGTTTTTCTATTGTTTTTTATTATTATTATTATTCTTTGTTATTTTCTTTCTCCTATCTAAATTCTTGTCCGAGCGATATCTTGTGAACCAATGATCAGATATTATAACTATGAGCCACTTTTTTGCAAAGTTATCTCCCCTTTTTCAATATTTAAATCAATTTTTGTCCGAGCGATTTGTTTTTCTATTGTTTTTTATTATTATTATTATTCTTTATTATTTTCTTTCTCCTATCCAAATTCTTGTCCGAGCGATATCTTGTGAACCAAAGTTATCTGCCCTTGTTCAATAAAATGGCAAGGGAATCGTTCGTAACTGTTGCTACAGTTACAAATCTCAAGTTATTCTTTATTCTTTTTCTTCTATCCAAATTTTTGTCCGAGCGATATCTTGTGAACGAATTGTCAGATATTATTGAAACTTGGAACATAGATAGATGGCAATGTGAAGTTGTGCAAGATATAAGAATTATAACTCTGGGCCACTTTTTTGCAAAGTTATCTCCCCTTTTTCAATATTTAAATAAATTTTTGTCCGAGAGATATCTTGTGAACGAATGGTCAAATAATATTGAAACTTGGAACATAGATAGATGGCAATGTGAAGTTGTGTAAGATATAAGAATTATAACTCTGGGCCACTTTGTTGTAAAGTTATCTCCCCTTTTTCAATATTCAATAATTGGGTGATGTTTTGAGCTTGTATTACTCGATAATGAAAAGTGATAGAGACTTGAAACTTAGTACAAGTGTTCCCATTCAAGTGATGCTACTTTCTCACGTGTATTTGCGCATGACCGAATACTCGCTTCTGATTGGTCGATTTTTTGGAATTGTATTACTCAATAACGACCTGTGATAGAGACTTGAAACTTAGTACATGTGTTCCTAATCAAGTAGTACTACTTTCTCAAGTGTATTAGCGCATGACCGAATACTCGTTTCTGATTGGTCGATTTTTCGGACTTGTATAACTGAAAAACGACAAGTGATAGAGACCTGAAACTTAGTACATGTGTTTCTAATCAAGTAGTACTACTTTCTCAAGTGTATTTGCGCATGACCGAATACTCTGGGCCACTTTGTTGCAAAAAAAAAGTTATCTGCCCTTGTTCTATAAAATGGCAAGGGAATCGTTCGTAACTGTTGGTACAGTTACAATCTCTAGTTTATCATTGCTATTATACCGCGAATAAGTATGGTTAATAGTAAACCGAATAATAGCTGGAAAGTGGGGATTCATTGTTCGCGGTGCTAAAAGACCCACCTTTGCAAGACGCTGTCCATATAGAGTTTGATCATGTCAAATATGAAAGACTGTCTGAAGCCAGTTCATTTCCGGAAACCCATTTTTCAATGAAAAACACAGACAAGTATACCACTACGTTGCCAAGTTTGTTTAACAAGTTGTTTCAGCGCCAAAGGGTTTACACACATTATCCGCGACAGGTCTTATTTGATCGACACTTTTGCTATTTTCTATTAAACTGCTCTCAAATGCAGACACGTTTTTACGCACCTGCAGCAGACGACTCTTTGATACACTGTGGCTTAGGATGAGCAATTTTTACTTTGCCACAACTATTCATTCTATTCAATAAATAAACTTTCATTTAGGACATTTCCCAACTTTTTGAAGAGACGGTTTTAAAGTCGACTGTTGCAAATATGGCGTATTAGCAAAACACTATTTTTGCCTTTCACTTTACCAAGTCAACTAGTGTGTTATCTAAACTATGAGTCGCGATCCAAAACGTTTTCAGATGGCCTCGGTGGTTAAGTGGTAGCGTCTGCCTCGGGTGCGGGAGGTCGTGGGTTCGACCATATCAAAAACTTATGATAGAAATGGCTACCCTCCTTGGCGCTCAGGGTTGCGGGGTTAGCATAACGAATGATTGGCTGGTGTCAGAATAAATAGACCAGAAGTACCGATACTTTAAAAAGGAAACGATGTGGTATAACGGGAAAATAGTTGAAAGCGGCATAAAACACCAAACTACCAAACCAAAACTGTTTTGATATCGCAAGGATAACGTTTATGTTACATCTCACCAGCAAAAACGTACGAAGTCCGCGTATTTTACGTAGTCAACTTATTATTTATAACCAAATAAGATGCAAATTGTGTTTATGTCCATTCTTTGCTGTGTAGTCTAATATAAATTTTAACTCCTATCAAATTGATAAACACATTAAAAGTTGGTGTTGGTTTTGGCCTACATCATACTTGTTCATCATTTACTGGTCCACCCTTCTTCGACGACAATGGCTCCTTTTCCAAACATGCTTTGAACTTTGTATAAGAATTTTGCTTCCGACTTTCCAGATGTTGCATGATTTTCCCGGATGTTTTCAAATTAAACGACGAAAATATATTACATCTATAAATAAGACAAATCGTTAATCCTTTTTTCTCAGAGATAGGCTAAATTGTGATTAGATTCTTGTTTTCCTAGATTTTAATCTAACTATACGTTACCATTTATTGATACATATGGCTGTAAATATGACGATGACGTCAGTCCCATACACGGTGAGATTATCGAGATATGGATTGTCTATTAGCTTGTTAACTCGGCACTGAAACCCGCTATACACCATCGCTCCCAGAAACCTGCAGTGTAGACAATAAACAATATTCGTATACCAATGAAATGAAAGTGATGTCTAGATCTGGTGAGGATGTTGGTATGTATGACAATGTCTTCACTGTTCGCATGTGCCTTTAAAAGAGACACACTTTCTTCTGATAAAGCTCGATGAAGCGTGGTTCGAGGAAAACTAACAGTAACCTCATAACTACACGTGTGGGGAAACCATCTGATTTTGCGTCAATGCTGACAGATCTTGAATGAATGTAGCTGAACAGAAGGTCATATGTCTAATTGGCGACCAGTGCAAAGCCTGATCACACTGCGAATGTGCTGGCTGATCTAGTTCTACATTGGTCGCAAATGCCTTAGTGTCGCTCAGACGCAATATAATGAGAACATGTGCGATTGCCCTGGAAGACAATGATTGTACATATTTAAAGTATCATATTGCCGGATTTATGTCACACAAAAAGAAAGCAAACCAAAATTGAAATTGAGGAGAGTTCGTGGCAGAATGAGAGACAGTTAATTTATTTAGATTTGTGAAGATACACAGTAAAATAAATCAGGTTATGTTTCGTAAGAAAAAGTGTGAACTTCATCTTATTGCTAAATGAGCCTCGTTCGCACATTAACCCTTTCCCTCATATAGACGATTTTTGACGCATCTGCAGCAGACGGCGTTTTGAAAACATAGTGACAAAAGGAGAAATTGCACAAAACGTGCAATTTCTCCTTTTAACACAATGTTTTCCACTTTGTGTCATAGGTTATCAATTCAATTATAGAGATTTTCTATCTTTTGACAAAATATGTTAAAAGTTGTCTGCTGCAGAATTGTTGTATGAGGGAAAGGGTTAACCGATATTCGGTACTTTACAATCAGAGGAACTTGAAGTTTCTTTATAAATACTGACAATCTCGTACAAGTAAGCAGATTGACTACAGTTACAATTAATTTGAAGAGAACGGTTCTCATGTGACGTGTCCTTAACCCTTTCCCTCATACGACAATTCTGCAGCAGACGACTTTGAACGTATTTTGTCAAACCATAGAAAATCTCCATAATTGAATGGATAACCTATGACAAAAAGTGGAAAACATTGTGGCAAAAGGAGAAATTGCACGTTTTGTGCAATTTCTTCTTGTGTCACTATGTTTTCAAAAAGCCGTCTGCTGCAGAGGCGTCAGAAAGCGTCTATATGAGGAAAAGGGTTAAATGTAGATAAATCTTATTCTGTGTGGACACAACTCGGCGAAAAGACATCTGTGTGTCCGGTGAACATGAACAGCTTAACGGGTAACCAGATTGATTGGATATAAATGTTTATCAAACTTCTTCAATGTTATCATTGTTGACTTCCATGGGCGGCAGAATTATTCTCACAAAATAATTACACGAAATTGTCAAATGTAGTTGTACCTACCAAGTTATTATAACAGAAACGGTTCGTTTCCGTAGTTTACACGTATGTACAATATGGCAGAATGTGTAACGTTTTTTATGCATAGTATTCTGTACACACACTCTAGATATGTCAAATAATGAGGTTATCTCCTCAACGGCAGCACGGTTGCAGGCGATAATTTCCCGAGTAGCTTTTTCGGCTGCTGAAAATCTGTGATGACACATTAACCAGCGAGCACTTTCTAGAACTAAACTAGATATATGAAAAGAAAGATAGAGATATATTAAACAAAATCAGTTCTACGAATTATAAAGTGCTGGTAACTTGCTCGCATGATTACGAAATCGTAAACTAAAGTTGATCTGCTTCTCGCGTTTTAGGGTCTTAATGCATCTGCATATAGTGTAGTGTAAGGCAAACATTTACATCCATAATCCATCACCAGAATCTCCACATTTTCTGGCAAACGTCTGGAAGTGTAGCCCCAGTACCTTTATTCCAATATGTCTTTAACTTATGTCCATGCAGGATGTCATTTAGACCCAAATACAAGACGCTCATTTGAAAACCGATTCTGAGCGTAACCAACACAAAACAAATCTGCAACATGTTGGGAGTATTTTCTGACCGCGAAAACCCGATTTTCTTTTTGTGTTTCGTCATGTGATAAAAATTATCTGACATTCGTTGTTTATTAAATGTGTCAAAGAAATGTGTTTTTAAGCTCGCCCAAGGCTCGCTTAAAAACATATTTCTTGAACTCGTTAAATACAACTTTATATGAAATGACAACTCATGTCAGATCCTATATATCTCATTTGTATTGTAGAATATAAACATTTTGTTCAAACATTTCAACAAGAAACGTGACAGTCATGAAATGAGGAGTTCAACTGTGACCATGTATCACAAATCTTATCATAAACATTCACCTTGATCCGAGCAATCACAAGGGTGACCTACAACCACAATGTGGCTTTCTAACACAGGTATTTGCCATTAACATTAACTAGTTTGATGAAGCATAGGAACTAATAGTTAGTATGCGGATATAAACGTTTGACGACGGCCCGCTCACAGACCATTGTAACAACAAGGCTTCACCTTTGTCGGAAATGTGGTTAACAAGTTTCAGTCAATAAAATGCCAACTTTAGAATACTTCAAATACTTACAAGTATGCTCCGAGAAGTGGAAGTCCAATGGCCCCTGATAGTACAGCTAGATATCGCCAATGCCGTGTAAAATAGGCCTCTATGGCCAGTAGTACTGGGCCCGTCCACCAGGGTATAAAACATATACACACGTCTCTCCAGTCATGACCCACATACTCGAGGACAAGCACCATACTCGATACTATAAAACAACCTGGAAACAAATTGGCAACTGTTCCATTTGAAGAATCGAATTCCAACATCTTGGCGGATATATCAACTGATTTACCAAACTTTAAAAATAACATAGATGACATTTGACGCAATTGCAAAATGCTTCAGTGAAAATCATTGAAAGAAAAGGAGAACTTTCCCAGACTAAGGAATTTCGCATTTTTTTAATTTATAGTCCAAATGTTTCGAATGTAACTCTTATACACAGACGTCTTTAAGCATACGACTTTAATCATTTCATTACAGCTAAACCTTAAATAATACCGTGGGAGAGTAAGTTTTTTATTCCCATCTCAACGTTAAATATTCATCCAAATAACTTATTCGATAAAAGTGCAAGACCATGTCAGGGAAAGGGATACAATTGTTTGGTGGGTCACCTATTTGTTTCGACGTCTCTTCATTGTTCTATGATTTACGAAGACCGTCTAGTCTCCCTATTATCCACGGTCTGAACGTCCTGATAATAATTACTTTGACCAAGTTGTTATCGTTATCAATTTGTAACACATAGTTCGGTCACTGTACCATATGTAGCCTACATTTGAATCTTGACTTATCAATCATTCAGTATGTATCCTCTGAGGAATGGAAATTTGGTTTACAGCGGCGTGTCTGATCCTTCATATAGTGACACGGATTTGAAGACCATTACTGATAAAATCTGAAATAAATATCTGATACATATTACAAGGTTCTCTACCGCATGCGGTATCTATTCATTCAAGCAAACGTAAAGGTCTCAAAATAGATGCTTTTGAGTTAAGTGCCACTTATTACATTAACATTGTATATATCGGTTTTCTACGAGTTTGTCTTCGTGTAAATGGCTAAACATTTCTAAAACTTTTTTGGCTGATTGCTTTCGTTAGAAAAATAATTCATTTTGAAATATTTTATGAATTTCATAATGCCATTAAAACATACCTGCTCCCAGACCAACGAGACAGAGACATCCAAGGAAATACCTCCAGTCAGGTACGAACCCCAAACCACATTGGATAAGACACATGAAACCGAACGCCACGAACATTATTCTTCGACGACCAAGCAAGTCAGCTAGAAACGAACCGAGAAGCAATCCAACCACTAGGCCGATAGCTTGACTGTACAATTGTAACCATTTTATATCGGGTTGAAAATCTGGAAATGTCCACTGTAAAAGTAAAAAACAACAACAACAAATTAGCCGCGTCTAGCGATTATCACTTGAATGATGCATGGAAATAAGTTGGTTATTATTTGTCAAAATATGCATCTAGGATCTCATTACTTTTAGCCTAGCTCTTCACAGTTCGAACAGAAAAAAGACACAGACTCGCTTGGTAACATGTTATTATTTCTTTTATAAATATCCTCCTTTTAATTATACACGTGTCCGCGTGTTTGGCAACACAAATCTAAATATGGGTGATTGGAATCATCCCTCGTGTGAATAATTCCAAATGTTTATTTGATAAACTTAATTATCTTTTGACGTGCTAGGTTTATCTAAACATTGGTTTCTGGTTGGCTTCAAAACGGCCATGTGTTGGATAATAATTGGCAATTGAGGTAATAAGAGTGCATATCCTAATAACTTGAAAGACAGATGTTTCTAAGTTCTTTACAGCTTCGATATGTATTTGTCTTATACCTCATGTGTTCTGTTTGATAAACGACATTACATTTTGGAAAGTAGAACTCAATTCAGAAGTTTTATAATGTATGATTCATTGTTGCACAAATTGGGTCAACAGCGCCAAGCCGTATAGGAGAACATATGCGTTTCGAGATCATTTAAATGCTCAGAGTTAAAAACTCCCCTTATAAAGGAGTTGACATTTACCATCACAAACAAAACACTCACTTCCAACACTTTTGGAATTCCAGAAAACCTTAATGTTTACTGTAGATGGCCTTGGGGCACATACATCGTGTTTGATTACCCTAAATGATCACACCTATAGTTAAAATAATTCATTCTTACATTGGCAACTATCGTTAAAATGTCTATATGGCCATTTACAGAGTGGAAGAATATGGCATAGATAAAAGTAAATAATGATATAACTATACAATAAGTCAGACGAATACTCATATCCCCATGAGCATCAAAGTGAATATGTATATAAGAGTAACCATAGCAAATATACTTCATGGTGTGTTATTGCATTTGTTCTATATTGTTGGTCCTTGAATGGGCTACGTTTTCGTTGTTGTTTTCTCATACACTGTGCTTTATGCCTAATCTACATATATGTACATGGAACACTACTGGATTAATGTCCAGTGCATACTTTCTTAGCAATGTTTTAGACAACGAGTTAATAAATATATGTGGTATTTTTGAGCATTAGTTGTATCCGTCTGATCTTCATGTTCTGAGTAATTAATATACATCCAAACATTAATGGATTGGGTGTATGCGATTCAGATTTACAGTAACAGAAAAGTAGGAAAAGGCGGCATTGCTTTACTATGGAAGAAATAATTAAATCATATTATTTCACCGTTATGTATTGACTCTGATAGGATTATGGCTATTCAAGTGCAGATAACTCGCGAAAGCTATATTTATGTTATACAAGTGTATCTACCTAGCTCTAACCATAGTATTGTACGTTTTCGGAACACCTGGAGATGCTGCATGATTTAATCAGTCTGTACTCTCAATCAGGTAGAGTCAAATTAATGGGCGATTTTAACGCCCATTTAAATGGAAATACATTTATTAAACAAATTGATGGGAGATGTACGGCGCTGAGTTGGTTAACCACTCTCTCCAATGTGCTTAATGTAACTATATCCCCTTTGTGTTCCGGCGCGGACTCTAGCTATGTGTCATTTGACAACCGCCATAAGTCTTTGATTGATCACATCATTGTTTCTCAAGAACTGTCATGTTATATAAAATACTGTAAAATACTAGATGATAATAGTATTAACGTTTCTTCACATCGGCCTATAGTTTTTAATATAGAAATTACGTTATATGAGTACATTTCTCAGAGTCCAGTCTTGATCGTTAAATGGCATAAAGTATCCCATGGCAGAACACTTGTATAATTATGAATCTGATTTTAGTCGCTGTTTGAAAATTAGTATAGATCATATATCGATGATGTACACTGTTTTATTGATAATCAATATCACTGCATTTTTACAAGCATTATTGAAGTTTCCGCCTCGCATCTTCCGCTCTTCAGTTATCGCCCTTACCTTAAACCTTATTGGTCTGACAGTCTCAAACAATACCATGCGCTTATGAGAATAAAGCGCAGGGCTTGGATTGATGCTGGAAGACCAAGAGGTACTGATCATTACTCGTATAAGGCATACAAGGAAGCTAAACGATGTTTTCGTAAGTTTTATAGAAACAGTTCATTCAAGTAGCAGCAGCAGATAAACCTCTGGCGTAGATAGCCCTTTGTTTTGGAGGCTTTTTCAAAATAAAAATAAAACTGTAGATAATAATGTCTGTAATGAAATTAAATTTAGTAGGATTGTTTTTCGCGATCCTGAAAGTATTTGCCATGAATGGGGTCGTCATTTCGCTTCGTTTTACTCTGACACAGTTGTACTTCTTATGATAACACTCATTTTGAGGAGGTTACTGCAAGCAGTAATAGTATCAAGGTAGCAACTATTGTGGATAGTGGTGATCACATTTCTCAGATTGAAGTGTTATCAGCACTGTCTACTTCAAAAAGCGGTATAATGTGTGTTATTGACCGTGTCTCAAATGAGCACCTCATTCACGGAAGCCTTATGTTGAAACACTAAATAGCGTTTCTATTTGATGTAATGTTGTGTTATAGTTATGTTCCTGCTATACTTAAGCGTGGTACTATAATAATCTTTTACAAAGGAGGCGGCAAGCCGAAAAATTACTAACAGTTATCGTGCTATAACACTTTCCTAGTCTATTTTGATAGTATACGAGAAAGTAGTGTTACAACGTCTTTACTGGTCTATTAATACACCGCTACATCCGCTCCAGGGTAGGTTTCAGTCCATTATGGGTAGTCCTATGACATCCGTTAATCTTCATGAAAGTGTAATATTTTCTAAAGAGAATAACAGTAAGTTGTTCGCTTGTTTGTTAGATGCTCGACAAGCTTTTGACCGCGTCTGGCATGACGGTCTATTTATCAAATTATATGAATTTGGGATTTCGCTTAAATTGTTAAAGACCATAATTGCTATGTTTTCTAATATGTATAGCAGTGTTGTGCACAGTGGCTTTTACTCAGACTGGTTCCCTGTTTTACAAGGTACCAGACAGGGTGGAGTTATGTCACCGTTTTGTTTCTTGTATATATAAATTCGTTGCTTGAGCAATTGGTCAACAGTCAATTAGGATTTCAAATCGAAGGGCTCCATGTTTGCGCCCCGTCTTTTGCAGACGACATTCCCCTTCTCTGTGTACTTCTTTAAAAACTATGATTGATATATGTTACAAATACTCGTGTTTATGGCGATACCAATATAACTCCAACAAGTGTGCAGTTGTCACTTTTAATGAGTCCAAGCGTGCATACAAACGCAGTTCTCGTTCATTTGTCATGCGTAATGAAAAAAAATTATAAAAAAGAGAAATATAATCATTTGGGAATAGTATGCAATAAATACGCGGACTTCTCTATACATACTAAACATATTGATAGGAAAATAAGGGGGACATTTTTCGGGCTTATTAAGGAAGGACTACATGTAAATGGGCTTAATCCCTTAACTAGCTATAGTATTTACATTTCAAATATATTGTTATTCCTAAAGCACTGTTTGGTTGTGAATTTTTACAGCCGTTTCCTGATCGAGACATGTTGACTTTAGAGAGATCTTATAGACTATGTTTAAAGCAAATGCAAGGTTTAAGAAGTAGATCAAGGACAGATATTGTACTTGGTCTACTTTGTGCTCTTCCTCTAGCAGCCGAAACAGAAAAGAGAAAACTTGTCTTCTTCGGTTACATGTGTCGATTAGAAAGGGACTGTACAGCCAAACCATATTACGTCTTAGTTTGTTTTAAGATTGGATCTCCCGATTTCAGATTTATTTTGGATGTTGTTTCTCTGCAGCATAAATATACTATTTAGCATATGGAGATTTTCCTAGTAGATATTCTTGGAAACATTGTATTAATAGAAAGGTTCGTAACTACTATATAGGAGAATGGGATGTTAGAACGCTTCCACGGCAGTTTGTCTTATACAGAAAACTACAGTCTCAGTTCTCTGCAAATCCAGTGTGGGACTACGCTAAACGTAATCCGAATATGCTACGTGCTTGTTTTTCTATCGCCCAAATAATTACATACTCGGCATGCACGGACTTCTCCCATTGCTTACGGTGTGGAAATAGCGATATTGAAATAAGTTTGACTGACCATATTCTGATTAACTGTTTTAATACTACGGATTCCTTTTAACAAATAATATTTGTCAAATTTGGAAGTAGTATTTTCAATATGTTAGCTTCTTTGAATGGTAAGGAGTATGTTGAAGCTCTATTCGGTTTGAATCCGAACTTGGACAGCGTACTGCTTAAAAATTATGATATGTTTAACAAACATGTCGTAGTATTTCTACATAACGTATGGAATAGTTACAAGTACTTTGTACCGGGTTAAACAAATACTATCAGTATCATTTCATGTCATGTTTTTTTTTGGAACATTGTATATATTAATTGTTCAGATATGTTGGTGTGGGTATATGTCTGCTCTTTCTTGACCAGGTCTATCAATGTGTAAATATTAGGATGTTAGTGTCGTAGTTGGTTGTTTATTTTATGGTGCCAACCCTCAACATGATTCTCGTAATGATTCCAGGAGCGACGGTCTCCCTCTACCCACTGCTCAGTCACATAGTCCTTAAACGAAACACCGGCACCGAGCATATCGTTATAGATGGAGGGCACCGGCTGTGTTGACCCTCGGACCTGCTTTCGGACACCACTCATGATGTCCGCAGCAACACTGCTGCTGTCATCTCTTGGGTGAATGTGTTCATCAGCGATCTCATTCTTAGTGTTAATTTTACACTGCAAGTACAAGTTTATGTGTGTCTTTCATTTATTTTTTGAACAGTATAGAACATACAGGTAAGTCTGAGGTGCGAAGAGATAATTGGGGATAATTAGTATGTATGAAAATAGAACAAACCGTTTGCACGTGCTTTGCACCCCCTCCTATGAACGCTTTTCTTTTCGTTTCGGTCAAGTGTTTCTCGGGGGGGGGGGGGGGGGGGGGGGGCGGGTGGGAGGGGGTTAGCTATTATCAACGAATACCTTAATTTAAAACAAGCAAACAACTTACGCCATTTATAAGACCAAATATTATCTAGATATTTTGCATACGAAAACTATTTTTTATTTTTATTTTAAAGTAATAATTAAACTTTGGATAGTTATAAATTGACATTTTTCGGCATTTAGAGAATTGGTCATACAGTACTTTAAAGAAGAAATATGTTTAAAAAAGATAAACGGCGATCAATATGAAAAAAACACTAAGAAATGGAACATGCGCATATTATTTGACTTGAATATGAGAAAGGTTTTGCTAATAATCAAAACAATCAGTAATTTTTCACGAATTATAAAATGTGCGCAATAATGTTGTATATCTAAAAATTCGACAGCTCCTTGAATTGGTAATGCATTATAATCGTGAACCAGTTGGAACATTGTTCGATTAGAACATTGTTCTTTAATAGATAAAGATCGGTAATAGAGTGTAGCTTGCGCGTTTTTTGTTCATCTCTTTCTTTTTAGAACCACGTGTCAGCCAAAATTATGTAAACTCCCAGAAATTATTAAATACTAAATGGAAAGGATAATCAACTTGTTTATATCTTTATCCCAGTATCAACTACTAAATCATAACAATAATCTATGTGTTTACCAAACTCCATCCAGCTTCAGTTTCTATAAATAGATTATCAAGGCCGAGAATACCCCGTAACATGACTGGAGATTATCCCAGGCTCCAAAGAGGTGTATACATTTCAATTGACGATAAATAAATGAAAACTTATCATGTTTCAAAAATAATTAATATTTTGTTCTTAAATATTATATTTCATACGTTTTCACTGATTTTTTTCATGGAAATTTATTTTTTAAGGTAAACAATTAAAGGTTATTGTGCAGAACATTTCATTTTAAAACTTCACCTTATTAGTGCCTCTCGTAGGATCGCCAACTTAACTATGAACCAATCAAAACTTTATTTCTTCGACATTATTCATAAAATACAACACTTGATTGGTCTACAATCTAGATCATTTGTTTAACCTCTAGGTCAAAACCCAGGTTAAGAAGCTATCGCCGAAAGAAACAAAATGCGTATGCATGTAAGAAAGAGTAGTTGGTTATTTTGAATCATCTGCGATCAAAATCAGAATTCCGGTATTAGTACGAAACGTTTGAGATGACGCATATACATGAGAGCGTAATGTCCGCACAGGCTAATCCGGGCCGACACATGCCGTCGCAGGGGGATAAAGGTATAGAGTAATGATTCCCGAAACAGAAAATCCACAGGAGGCGAAATGTGTATTTCTGCGCGGCATGTTTATGCTAATCCGGATCGATACTTTACGCAGAGTGAACAATGTTGGATTTCTCGTGGAACGGCTCATATATATATATATATATATTACGGGACAAGAATCAGCCTGTAACTGCATAGAGTCTGATCACGGTCTTACCATCTCACCATTTGACCACTGGAACTAGTGAGAATGTTCCAAAAATGATGGTATCATTTAAAGGTACATTTCCACATGACTACGAATCATTGATTATCTTTGAAAATATCGATACAAGACTGCGTTCGATTTAAAACAGACACCAAAGGAGTTCATGTTACTTACATAACAAAAACATCGCCAGAAACTTTTTTCTGAGCTTTGATGAATCGGGTCGTTAACCAAACTATAAAAAAAAAAAGCGTAGCCTAGGAAGTTGGGGTAAAGTTAATAAATACCCATTAAATGTGTCTAAAGTTTTGTAATAACGGTAGAAGACCTATCTTGCTGTTTCTTAAATCATTTTATACACTTTATTTATTCATAAAGGTTGTCTTTTTTTTTTCAAACATATAACAGAGTTTTCCTTAACAATAATAATATTGGTTGCTCCTTTTTCGATTACGTCTACCCATGGTGAAAAATTAAAACCTATCCCATACTGACGCCGTGCTTCCACGCGGCGTCATCAAGTCAAACTAAAAAACAAACCGAATGTACGATAAGGATCTATCCAGGCGTTCCGGGAACTGTTACGTATCGACGTCCTGTCAGAGGTGCCGTCAGATGGAGCTGTGGTATGATATACATCCCAGTCGTATTTGAACAGGCCAATTATATGATAGATCTAGACGATTATCGACACACGCTCTTTGTAAAGATATCGGCGATTGTTTGTGATATACATAGGACTAGATAAAAATAGAGACATTTTATCTAGCAATTATTTCTTTCTACGTAGCCTCATATTTTGGTTTTGAGAAGTAAATCATTTCGTATCTCAAATGCATATCTTCGATTGGTCTATTTTGAAAATGAGGCCTTATAACTTTGATACAAAATCGGGGAAATTACTGGAAAAATAAGAAACAGTAGCTTATTTTGAGCAATTACTTCATACTTTAAGCTCAATGTTTTATAATTCGACTTCTGAAGAGGCATCATTGCCGTCTCGTTTCATTATCTTTAATCCTTACTTTAATCACACTGTTTTATGACTCGACTTCTGAAGATGCATCAATGCCGTTTTGATTCATTAGCTTTAATCCTTACTTTAAGCACAATGTTTTATGACTCGACTTCTGAAGATGCATCAATGCCGTCTTGTTTCTGGAGCTTTAATCCTTTATCATATGCATGCGTATGTTTACGAATCTGCAGCAGACGACTATTGAAAACACATAACAACATGAGGAATTGCTCATATTGAGGATTTCATGTTGTTTTAAATTCAATCAGTACACTTTCACTGATAGATCATTCTACATTTGATCAAATCCGTTTGAAAATGTACAAGCTGGCTTTTCTGAACAGTGTAGATCCAGATTAGACTGAACATTCGCACAATCTGATCAAATTCTACACTGTACACACATTTCTCACATAACCTTGTGTCAACTTGTTTGGATTCTGATAAGGTTGAGTAGAGGGACATGATGATCTGAACCTTCACTGTTCAGATATGCCAACTTATAACTTTCAGCAAATATGTTTTCTAATTCGTCTGCTGTAGATTTCTTTACGTGTGAAAGGGTAAATTAAAAGAGATGTTAATATTTGTAACACGTTTGTGTGCCAAAACATATTAAAGAAGTCAAAGATTAAAAAAGCGAGATAATATTACATTAGATTCAACACATGTTAACTCTTTCAGCGCCAAAGGCAATATTGAGGTTTTTGCAAACAATACTGATTCAGGCGAGTCAGCTCGTAACGAGCTGTCTCACCTGAAATCAGCATTGTTTGTCTTTTTGTTATCAAAATTGTCCAAAAGTGTATTATATGAGAAATGGAGACGCCCGATTTTGAACATGGAAGAGTCTTCTTTAAACAACTCGGCGCTGAAAGAGTTAATGTTAAAACCAGTAAGTGAGGTTTATACATACAAATGGTAAACTGGATTAACTTATTCTAGCAGTTTATTTACATGTATGGCTTGAGTACAGTGCATCATTGTCAAATGTCAGAGATGTAATACACTGTAACAAAAGGAAATTGTCTAATTACAAAACTTATCAACATACATGTATGTAATTGTAATATTAAACATTAATATCAAATATTAATGATATTAAATAATAATATCAGATACTAATTGCAATTCATTTGTTGATGGGATCTCTTGTTGGGACATACGCTTATAAAACGAAACCCAATGAGTAATGGAAGGCATTAACGTCTTCCCAATATGTTAATCCAACCATACACAACTAGGTCATTCCGGTTGTCTACATTAACCAACATTTCTTCTAACACAGATAGACAATTTATGACATAAGGCGTCATTTGAGCAACATTGGTCCCAATTGTAGTAGTACAACTACATCGCTGACCTATCGTTTGTCTTAGGTTAACTTTCTATAAAAAATAGGTTAATCTAGCATCAACTTTTATACTTTAACAAATGCAGCAGGCGACTGGTAAAAGGAAAAATTGCTTATGATAAACAATATCAAATTTTGCCACAATGTTTTCAGTTTTATTAATATTCTTTGCTAAATGTTTTCAAAGTTGTCTGCTGCCCATTTGTTGGATGGAGGAAAGTGTTAACTACCACGTCGCTTGGTCTTAGTACAAAGATACAAATATTAGATGTAGACACATTAACTAGCTTTCGAGTACGACTACAAGTCGAATGGTCTTGGTACAAATACACACGTAGTAGATGAAGAAACCTTAACTAGCTTTCGAGTACGACTACCATGTCGCTTGGTCTTAGTACAAAGATACAACTATAAGATGAAGAAACCGTAACTAGCTTTCGAGTACGACTACCATGTCGCTTGGTCTTAGTACAAAGATACAAATATTAGATGTAGACACATTAACTAGCTATCGAGTATGACTACCATGTCGCTTGGTCTTAGTACAAAGATACAAATATTAGATGTAGACACATTAACTAGCTATCGAGTATGACTACCATGTCGCTTGGTCTTGGTACAAATACACAAATATTAGATGTAGACACATTAACTAGCTATCGAGTATGACTACCCGTCGCTTGGTATTGGTACAAATACACAAATATTAGATGTAGACACATTAACTAGCTTTCGAGTACGACTACCACGTCGCTTGGTCTTAGTACAAAGATACAAATATTAGATGTAGACACATTAACTAGCTATCGAGTATGACTACCCGTCGCTTGGTCTCGGTACAAAGATACAAATATTAGATGTAGACACATTAACTAGCTATCGAGTATGACTACCCGTCGATTGGTCTTGGTACAAAGATACAAATATTAGATGTAGACACCTTAACTAGCTTTCGAGTACGACTACCATGTCGCTTGGTCTTAGTACAAAGATACAACTATAAGATGAAGACACATTAACTAGCTATCGAGTATGACTACCATGTCGCTTGGTCTTAGTACAAAGATACAAATATTAGATGTAGACACATTAACTAGCTATCGAGTATGACTACCCGTCGCTTGGTCTTGGTACAAATACACAAATATTAGATGTAGACACATTAACTAGCTATCGAGTATGACTACCCGTCGCTTGGTCTTGGTACAAATACACAAATATTAGATGTAGACACATTAACTAGCTTTCGAGTACGACTACCATGTCGCTTGGTCTTAGTACAAAGATACACATATTAGATGTAGACACATTAACTAGCTATCGAGTATGACTACCCGTCGCTTGGTCTTGGTACAAAGATACAAATATTAGATGTAGACACATTAACTAGCTATCGAGTATGACTACCCGTCGCTTGGTCTTGGTACAAAGATACAAATATTAGATGTAGACACATTAACTAGCTTTCGAGTACGACTACCACGTCGCTTGGTCTTAGTACAAAGATACAAATATTAGATGTAGACACATTAACTAGCTTTCGAGTACGACTACCAAGTCGAATGGTCTTGGTACAAATACACACGTAGTATATGAAGAAACCGTAACTAGCTATCGAGTACGACTACCATGTCGCTTGGTCTTAGTACAAAGATACAAATATTAGATGTAGACACATTAACTAGCTTTCGAGTACGACTACCACGTCGCTTGGTCTTAGTACAAAGATACAAATATTAGATGTAGACACATTAACTAGCTTTCGAGTACGACTACCATGTCGATTGGTCTTAGTACAAAGATACACATATTAGATGTAGACACATTAACTAGCTTTCGAGTACGACTACCACGTCGCTTGGTCTTGGTACAAAGATACAAATATTAGATGTAGACACATTAACTAGCTTTCGAGTACGACTACCCAGTTGAATGGTCTTGGTACAAATACATACGTAGTAGATGAAGAAACCTTAACTAGCTATCGAGTACGACTATCAGGTCGCTTGGTCTTGGTACAAAGGCACAACTATTAGATGTAAACACCTTTATCATCTTAAAGCTTCTTAAATGCTCCATACAATGTTCCGGGGAGAATGTTTAGAAATCTGAGTTGAGACACATATCGTTCAACTTGTAAGGCATGATGTTCCTCAGCTGTATTTGATGCCTCTTCAACATCACTGCATTGTGTTTTAATTACATGTTGCATTGTTCTATTGTACTGACATCCCATAATCACCCAAGTGCAACCTTGTCGCACCCCATTAGCAAGACGACGACGTGTCGTCATTAGCCGACGTCTTGTTCTCGTACTTTTGGAACTTAGATTATATTAATGTTTAAACACTGCCCAAAGTCAATGCGGTTTAATTAATGACAACCATGGCCTTCCGCTGATTGATTGATATCTGGAAAAACAAATAACTTGGATTCAAGTGTTTCTCATGATAATCTATCCAAATATTTACGTAAGTTTTGTATGCATAACCTTTTTTTGTCAAGTTTAAGTGCTGCTCTAGCAGAATAAAGCTGGCGTCGTCATTCACGTTGAGTGCATTCAGTTGTAAAACTAATCCTCCAATTTTGTCGGCCGATAAATAGAGCTTTCAGACGAGATAAAATCTAGTAAAACTAATTACAAATAAAACATTTCATTTGTGTTGTAGTATATTTGATTTACAGGCCTAACTGATGCTGTATACAACATTGGCTCCAAAGAGGGAGGAACATCGAGTTAAGTGAATTTGTGACATTGCAGATTAGCCAATAATCAACGCGTGTTCAGAGAATGATCTTCTCTGTTCACATCCAGTTATATATGCATCTTGGAAACATCTGACGAATAAAATGGTTTTATGTACAAAAAGATTGGACAAGGATGCCATGTGATGATAATTATCTCCATTAATTTGAAAGCCGACACAGTTTGTTTTATCTATGGTGTGGCTCAAAATGGTTCTATTTTTGGTCGTCCTGACAGAGTCCCTGGGGGTCGAAAAAAACATAACATTGTTCAATAAGGTGGATGATGTTTTTTCGTCTGGCGTTTTGGGGTTTCCTCGTGATATTGGAGACACGATATAGTATTGCGTGTGAAGTACAAATATAACATGATATATTTATGAACCAAATAATCATACAAAAAAGACAAAAATATTATCCAGTGAAAATAAATCAGCCCATGCACTGATGCAGACAACATTGGACGTCTTATCAGCACATGAATTTTGAACACAAAGTTTGAAAATCACACTTTCACTTTTCGAGATTTCACATTTCCGCTGTGATATTTCAATATCAGATGTCTGATAGAACATCACAGCATGTGAACGAAAAACAGCATCGGTTTAAGTCATAACAATCGTTAATAAAATAGTATGCATACGAACATTCTTTTGGTGTTAACATGGATAGTTAGTGTAACTACGCCGTCTTGATGATGTAGTGCTCAAAGCGTCTGTCTCGATAGCGGGAGAGCAATGCTCGATTCCCGGTGGGGTCATACAGCTTCGAGAGCGGGAGACCAATGTTCGATTCCCGGTAGGGTCATACAGCCTCGAGAGCGGGAGACCAATGCTCGATTCCCGGTGGGGTCATACAGCTTCGAGAGCGGGAGAGCAATGCTCGATTCCCGGTGGGGTCATACAGCTTCGAGAGCGGGAAAGCAATGCTCGATTCCCGGTGGGGTCATACAGCCTCGAGAGCGGGAGACCAAGGTTCGATTTCCGGTGGGGTCATACAACCTCGAGAGCGGGAGACCAATGTACGATTCCCGGTGGGGTCATACAGCCTCGAGAGCGGGAGACCAATGCTCGATTCCCGGTGGGGTCATACAGCTTCGAGAGCGGGAGACCAATGCTCGATTCCCGGTGGGGTCATACAGCCTCGAGAGCGGGAGACCAATGTTCGATTCTCGGTGGGTCATACAACCTCGAGAGCGGGAGACCAATGTTCGATTCCCGGTGCGGTCATACAGCCTCGAGAGCGGGAGACCAATGTTCGATTATCGGTGGTGTCATACAACTTCAAAGCGGGAAACCAATGTTCGATTCTCGGTGGTGTCATACAGATTCGAGAGCGGGAGACCAATGTTCGATTTTCGGTGGGGTCATACAGCCTCGAGAGCGGGAGACCAATGTTCGATTCACGGTGGGATCATACAGCCTCGAGAGCGGGAGACCAATGTTCGATTCTCGGTGGGGTCATACAGCTTCGAGAGCGGGAGAACAAAGTTCGATTCTCGGTGGTGTCATACAGCTTCGAGAGCGGGAGACCAATGCTCGATTCCCGGTGGGGTCATACAGCCTCGAGAGCGGGAGACCAATGTTCGATTATCGGTGGGGTCATACAGCTTCGAGAGCGGGAGACCAATGTTCGATTCTCGGTGGTGTCATACAGCCTCGAGAGCAGGAGACCAATGTTCGATTCTCGGTGGTGTCATACAGCTTCGAGAGCGGGAGACCAGTGTTCGATTCTCGGTGAGGTCATACCGAATACAAATTGTAGTTGCGACGCTCATTATGTTTAGCCCAGCTCTTCAGAGTTCGAACAGACAACAGGACACAGACTCGCTCGGAAACATGTTATTATTTCTTTTATAAATATCATCCTTATAATTATACACGTGTCCGCTTGTTTGGCAACACAAATGTAATATGCCAAATGTTTATTTGATAAACTTAATTATCTTTTAACGTGCGAGCTTTATCTAAACATTGGTGTCTCGTTGGTTTCAAAACGGCCATGTGTTACATAATAATTAGAAATTGATGTGATAAGAGTGCATATCCTAATAACTTGAAAGACAGATGTTGTTAAATTATTTACAGCTTCGATATTTACTTTTGAAAATTTGACAGGTTTAGGCAGAATTTCTGCCTTATTATATTGAGAAATTTGTCAATATTAAATCAACTTCCATTAAGTAGAAATATTTCTCTAAACCATGGTCTAGACTGGGAGAAAGTGTTTCAACAATGCAAATCTCACCAAGAAAATTATTCTGACAAAGACTAAAAGTGTTATCAAGATTTTCCATCATTTGACCTTGTGATCTATTTTTGTTTACCCTATATGACCCATATTCGAACATGGACTAGATATCACCAATACAAACATTCTGACAAAGTTTCAAGCTGATGAAGCAAACAGTGACGCCTCCAGTATTAACAAGAATTCTCTTCAATTTGGCCTAGTGACCTAGTTTTTAACCCGGCATGACTCACATTCTGACCAAATTTTTAAAAAATGTTGCTTCTACAGTTTTGACAAGATTTTCCTTCAATTTGGCCTAGTGACCTAGTTTTTGAACAGGCATGACCAATATTCAAACTTGGCCTACATATCATCAAGACAAACATTCTGATACAGTTTCAACATGCTCCAGTTAAAAAATGCAGCCTCTACAAGGGTGTTAACACGATTTCCCTTCAATTTGGCCTAGTGGCCTAGTTTCTGACCCAATATGACACTGTTTTGATAAAAAGTGTCTTAGGATGTTACCTTCTGTGAAGAGTTCGACTGGATAATCTGATGAATGATGCGATGAGCCGGCTTTCATAACCTGCAAGCCACAGCGGATGGTCTGCCAGACGCCGGCCTGTCCCGAGTCAATGTCTGCCCGATTTCCGGCCGGGCTCTGAGCGAAGAATTTGGCCCGGCGCTCGCCTAATATGTGTGATGCCCGGCCAGGCATCAACCGAGTAATGTGCGATCAGTTTGCGATGAGATGTTAAATGCGAGTTTAAAGTAACTCGATGCCCGCGAGGATTCCCGAAGGTTTCCGGCCGAAAATGCCTAGAAATCCGCCGCAAACTATTCGCAAACCTATCGCAAGGTAATTGTGACTGGGTTTTAAGTCGCTTTACAAACAAACAGACAGACAGACAGCCGGAAAAGCCTGACAATAAGGGATATATAACGAAGCGAATCCCAACTAGGCGACTACATTTTTAATTCATAAATATGCTTTTGAAAACAATATAAATTTGCAGCAGAAGACTTTTGAAAACATACATGTTGTTATCCATATCTCTATGTGCACCCATAAGGCACATTCCTGTAAGCATTTCCTGGATCTTCAGTCGGACTTCACGAGGCCAATAGTTGAAATTCTTTCTTCGAACCCGCAACTTGTCACCAAAAATGTGATCGCTATCAAACGAATTATGTGGAAATTCGGATCACTTGACTTCCTTAATCAAGTCGTCAATGGTTGACTGGTCGGTAAGATAAGGGTGATAAACCACCCCATTCATTCCTCCAGCACTCGATTTACACCTGGAGTGTATCGTCCGATGACAGGTCTTCCCTTATAAAGTTTACCGACTCGTCGTTAAGTGCTGTATCAACTGGCGGGAACAGTACGAATGTCGTAGTAGCCCGCTGCTGAAGTGAGGTAAATCGTTTGAGGAATTTTTATCCAATGATGGGATAATTATAACAGGCTTATAATATTCCCCCGGAGTATCATCGGGGTTGTTGCTACGCCGTGTCTGTCGGCTACATAAACCGGTATAGTAGGTATTATGCCGACGGACTCACCAAAAGCCGCAGGGGCCCCGTTTAATCCGCCACTGCATTTGTTACGTGACTTCTTTGTTTACACATACGTTTTCGTCGCACGGGCCCTACGGGGCCCCCCCGGTAAATCCGCCACTGCATTTGCCACACGATTTCTTTGTACTTTTCCGTTTTTCCGTACTTCTATTTTTAATAGGTTTTCGGAAATCACATAGGAGGGGGGATTATTATTAGAAAGAAACACATTTAGATGTCTTGAACATATTACAATTGTGTTTGTTTAAAAACACTAAGTAATGACACATATAAAATGAAATAAATATTCCGATGTTTTAGGTATTTTCAGTTTCTTTATTTTGACGCGCATTTATGTTTTTTTGTTTTATTTACGAAGACAAAACAGTCCCTATTAGCTTGACTGGTATACTTTATTTTACACTATATACATGTACTCAAAGGGCGATAACTACAAACCTTTACGTCGCACAGTCTAATTTGTTTACATACGCGCACTTGCTTGAAGCAGACTGTTTGTTATGTGCAAATATCGAGATGAAAATGACCTCGAACATTCTCCTTTTAATGGCAATTTTAACTTACTGAAAGTTATTTTCATGTTCAAAGAGATGTCTTGATTTGTGAAGAAGGCATTTTATAATGTGTATCCATGTATATCTAAAATATGAAATGTTTCTAAGCTAAAACTGTTGATCGCTTGACTCGCGAATACCAACTACGTAGATGAATCTCCTTTGCAGAGAGCCGCTCTTTACACTCACTTACAAATAGTAAATCGTAGGTGATTTAAAATGTTTATTTGGTTCGAAAAAAAATGAAGAAAAGAACCAAACCGAGATAAAACTAGTTTTAATAGAAAAATTACTTTGAACGAACACTCTCTGCCTATAAAGAGAGTTTCAAGAACGACATCTCTGCGAATAAGTAGGAACTGGGTCTTTCGTACAAAATTATTTCGTCCTTGACAATTTTAAATGTGTCATTTAATTCCCTAAAGGCATATTGCTTCCGATCTGCATATGTTATGCATAATTAACACAAGGGCGCTCATCATAATATAATTTTAAAACATGAGTAGTTTGTTATTTTCATTATTAAAAAGGAAGGAAAGAATTAAAATAAATTAACAGGTTGTAGGGCTCAGTTTATGTTCGAAATTAAGTTTAAATTATACAACAATTTCAATGAGATTTAACTGTTTAGTTGATATTATATTTCGAAGGTGGTCTAATTTATAAATATTGGACTACATTTCAACATTTGTTAAAGTATGATATAATTAGGATGCCAAGCTAATATCATTTTGAGAAAAAGAGAAAACTCATGTCTTCAGCGATTTAACCCTTATCTCATTGTTTTAAAAAGTAGATTGCTGCAAAGGTGTCCACTGTTGACTTTAATAGAGGAAAGGTAAAATGACGTGCTATTGCATGCAAATCCTAAATTGTCTGTTTTGTGGTTTTATTGAAAAATAATAAAATTCAAATATTCTGACAAACATCTTGAAAAGTGTATGTGGAATTCACAAATCTTATAATTATTCCTTAATGAAAGCACTGTATACATACTAAGACTAATGATTGGCAAGATTTCTCATTTCCATTACTGTTTATGATCAATAATTAGTTGGTTGTGTGTATGGTCAACCTACTTTGGAATGGAGATTGATCATAAACAATGAAAGGCTTCAATTATCATTCACTTCGTTGACAAAACAATGCAAGTTATGATACATTTTCACTTGACCCCCATCCCTGATGTACCAATATGCCCCTCAGTTGATAACTGTTTATTCAACTACTATAATGTTAGTGGTATGCATAACTGCACTATGGATATCCGGCGACATTGATGCGTTGCATCAACTTTCTCTTGTAAGCTTCCATATTTAAGATTTTTTAAATGCAGTTTTTGTTGAATCCATGATGAACTATTTTTCTCGCGCAGTCTCACCCTAAAATGCGTTGTTGGGTGTTAACAGCAATTGGCAGGCTGCCAACTCCGAAAAAAATGGTTTTACTACTATGACCAGGTACTAAAGCCCCAAGCCAAAAACTGATATTTAGAACAAAATGCACTCACTTCTAACACTTTTGGAATTCCAGAAAAAAACACATAAGGTTTACACATAGTTGACCTTGAAACACAGTGATCGTGTTTGATTACCCTAAATTATCTCACCTTTAGTAAAAATAATTCATTCTTTCATTCTTTCATTGGCAAATATCGACAAAATGTGTATATGTCCATTTACAGAGTGGAATTTTATGGCTTAGACAAAAGTAAATAATTATATAACTATACAATAATTCAGATAAATAATCAACTGAAAATAGTTGGTAAATCAAATTAGAAATGGTACACAATAAGAAAATATGTTTGGGAACAGCCACATCCTTTATAACGTCATCGCGAAAAGAATAAGTATCTGAAATATATCTACCTTTTACAAAACAGATCTGTAAAACAATGTGCAAGAATCGAGTCGAAATTTCATATAGTACATTTTTACAAATTCTTTCCTTTTAAAAGTTAGCATTTATTTGTAAAGTTCATGCGTATTTGGTCTTTGCATAGTACCGAGATGATTTATTCTGATATCTGAATATTTTTTAATATATTATTGGAACTTATAATTGAAAAAGAAGTTCATTTTCAACTATGTTGGAAGAGCATATTTTGCAATGCAACTGTTCTCTTTGAATACCATTCAAGTGTTTAAAAATACCAACGACCAGCGTCATCTCTTGTCCACCAACGGTCTGATAGTCTATCTGGAAAAGCAGCCAGTTGCTTAGAAAGACTATTGTGCGGAGTCATGACTGGCATTAGACAGTCAGGAGACACATTGTTGAAAATGGCTTTTAATCAATCTACACTTGTAATACCATTAAATAGAGCAGATTCAATTTCTAACTTATGAGAACTTAATTTCAAACAAGCAAACAACTTACGTCATTTATTAGTCGAAATATTATCTAGATATTTTTCATACAAAAAATATTTTTATTTTATTTTACAGTAAGTTTGGATAATTATAAATTGGCATTTTCCTGCATTGAAAGAATTGGTCATATAGTATACTTTAAAAAAAAAAGCAAATTTTGAAAAATAATGCTATTTTGGAAAGAATATTTTCAAATATCTTCTGCTGATGAGGTGTCATATACGGGACAAGACTACCCTCACTAGCGTAATAGCAACCAGTGGATAAATCAGCCTGTAACTGCATAGCGTCTGATCATGGTCTTACAATCTCACCATTTGACCACTGAAACTAGTGAGAATATTCCAAAAATGATGGTATCATTTAAAGGTAATTTTTCCCATGACTACGAAACATTACTTTTCTTTGAAACGTCGATACAAGACTGCGTTCGATTTAAAATAGAGACAAAGGAGTTCATGTGTATTACATAACAAGTCAAATTTAAAAAAAAAAAGATTTTACGATAAGGATCTATCCAGGCGTTCCGGGAACTTTGTTACGTATCGACTTCCTGTCAGAGATGCCGCCAGATGGAGCTGTGGTATGATATACATCCCAGTCGTATTGAGCAGGCCAACTATATGATTTATTATATAGATCTATACGATTATCGACACACGCTCTTTGTAATGATATCAGCGATTGTTTGTCATATATATTGGACTAGATAAAAATAGAGACATTTTTATCTAGCAATTATTTCTTTCTACGTAGCCTGATATTTTTGTTTATTGAATTAAATTATTTCTTATCTCAAATTCAAATGTTCGATTGGTCTATTTTGAAATGAGGCCTTATAACTTTGATACAACATCGGGGAAATTACTGGAAAAATAAGAAACAGTAGCTCATTTTGAGTAATTACTTCATACTTTAAGCTCAATGTTTTAGAATTCGACTAGGAAGAGGCACCAATGCCGTCTTGTTTCAGGAGCTTTAATCCTTTATAATATACATACGCATGTTTACGAATCTGCAGCAGACGGCTATTGTAAACATATAACAAAATGAGAAATTGCGCATATTGAGGATTTCATATATTTTATTGTTTTAAACTGATAGACTATTCTACATTTGATCCAATCCGTTTAAAAATGTACATGCTAGCTTTTGTGAACAGTGTATACCCTGATCAGACTGATTATTAATTTTACGTGTTAAAGGGTTAATTAAATAGAGATGGGAGTATATGTATCACGTGTGTGTACCAAGACATATTAAAGAAGTCAACGATTCAAAAAGAGAGATACCATGGCAACAAATTAAGATGTTGAACACTTTATAAATTCAACACATGTAAATATTAAAACTAGTAAGTGAGGTTTCATATAATACATACAAATGGTAAACTGGATTAACTTATTCTAGCAGTTTATTTACATATATGGCTTGAGAACAGTGGATCATTGCCTAATGTCTAACATGACATGCATGGCAATTCAACCAAACAAAACTAGGTCATTCCGCTTGTCTATATAAACCAACATTGATAGACAATTTATGACATAAGGAGTCATAAGAGTTTAACAAATGCAGAAGGCGACTTTTGCCAAACATTCTTGCAAAAGGAAAAATTGCTTATGAAAAGCGATTTCACATTTTGCTACAATGTTTTATTAAATATATGTCTTTCATATATTGACAGTTTTCATAAATTTTGCTAAATATTTTTTGAAAATGTTTAGCAAAATATGAAAACTGTCAATATATGAAAGACATATATGAAAAGTCGCCTCCTGCATTTGTTAAAGTGTAAAAGTTGATGCTAGATTAACCTAATGTCTATAGAATGTTGACCAAAGACAAACGATAGGTCAGCGATGTTGATGTACTATTACAATTGGCACCAATTTTGCTGAAATCCGCTCAAACATATGACTCCTTATGTCATAAATTGTCTATCAATGTTGGTTTATATAGACAAGCGGAATGACCTAGATGGCAAATCAGCGAGTATTCAATTGCAGATTGTGCATAGCTTTTGGTTCAAATAATGTTTATTTGCATAAGAAAGCAACTAGCTATCGAGTCGACTACCAGGTCGAATGGTCTTTGTACAAAGACACAAATATAAGATGTAGACACACTTATCATCTTAAAACTTCTTAAAGGTTCCATAAAATGTCCCGGAATGTTTTGAAGTCTGAGTTGAGCCACATAGTGTTGAACTTGTTAGGAACTATATTCATCATTTAATGGGCATCTTTAACATCATTGTACTCCTTATCTACTGTGTTTTAATTACATTTTCTACTGTTCAATGGTACTGACATCGCATTACCATTACCACACACATTTTACAGTGCACTCCATTAGCAAGACCACAATTTGTCGTCATTGTCCGACATCTTGTTATCGTACTTTTGGAACTTAGATTATATTAATTTTTACACACTGACCAACGTCAATGCGATTAATTCACGACAACCATGGCCTTCCGCTGATTGGTTGATATCGTGAGAAACTTCCATACAGTTGTAAAACTAATCGTACAATTTTGCCGGTCGATAAAAGAAAGCTTTTTTGACGAGATAAAATCTAGTAAGACTAATTATGAATAAAAATTACACAAGTGTTGTAGTAATGGAATGGATACATCATGATTTAATATACAAATCTAAAAGATGCAGTATTCAACCTTTGCTGCGCAGAGGGAGGAAAATCGAATTTAGTGAATTTGTTATCAGCAACATTGCAGTTTAGCCATTAGTCGGCGCGTGGTCAGGTAATGGTCTTCTCTGTTTACATTCAGTTTAAAATGCATCCTGTTAACATCTGGCGAATAGAATGGTTTTACGTACAACAAGATGGGACAAGTATGCCATTTGATAATTATCGTCATTGATTTGAAAGCCGACAAAGTTTGTTTTATCTATGGTGCGGCTAAAAAATAGTTCCCTAGGGCCTCGAAAAAACCATAACAGATCAATTAGCTGAATGATGTATTTCGTCTGGTGTTGTTTGGGTTTCTTCGTGATATTGGAAACTCGATATACTATTGCGTGTGAATTACAAATGGACAATGAAAGATTTATGAACCAAATACTTATACAAAAAATACTTACATATTTACCAGTGAAAATATATCAGCCCATAAACTGATCACATTTTCACTTTCCAAGATATCACACTTTCACTTTCCGAGATTTTCATATCAGATGGCTGATAGAATATCACAGTTTGCGAACAATCAACAGCATCGGTTTAAGTGATAGTAATCGTTCATAAATTACTATGAATACGAACAGGCTTTTGATGTTTATATGCATAGTCAGTGTAACTAGGCCGCCTTGATGGTGCAGTCGTTAGAGCGTCTGTCTCGAGAGCGGGCGACCAGGGTTCGATTCCAGGTGTGGGTCATACGAAAAAAATGGTAGTTGCGACTTCAATCCTTGGCGCGCCGATTGACAAGGGAAGCATTACGACTGATACGATGGTGTCAGGATAAGCTTACCAGCAGTACTGATATATTGTTTACACAGGACACACTGGAATACTGTTGAAAATGACATAACACCCCCATACAAAATAACAAACAGTGTAACTGACATGAACGTCAGTGACGATTACTCAGCTGCATTCGTATTGATCTTATTTGAAAGTGTGTAAAACCATCCAGAAAGAGGTTTTCGTTAATGACAAGAAATGTATGAAAACAGTAGATATTATGCTTGGAAATGAAAACGTAGCCTCAACGTTATTCAACTGAAGTCTCAAATATGTCTCAACTCCATTAAGTCCCTGTTATTATTGGAAATAAGATTTACGAAATGTCAAAGATGATTGACTCGTTATTTCGTTCACAAGGAAAATGAATGGCACCCGTCGTTTCCTTGTCAGTATTTAAGTGTAACAGTCTGTCATTGGTCATTTCAAACAATAACCTACAGTCAAGTTTATAGTCTTTTTTAAAACTTTATTTTGACGCATCTGAAGCAGACGACTTTTGAATAATCGATGCAACCCATGAAACCCTATGCCTTGTGTACTTAAAATAATAGCCTCAGTTAGATGGTTAGGTATGACAAAAACGTGTTACTCACACCTTATCTAGGCCTGTAATCCAACCCAAACATCTTCATTCGAGATATGGCCACCGGTCTAAACAAATCAGGCAAGTGACATACAAGTATAACATATTTAAAATGTGTCTTACGTCTTTTGTTGAAAAGCCTCATATTTTAATTGACATTCCCATTTGTTAAACTAATTGATCATTTGAGCTAAGCAATAGTAGGTCCTGTGGTTAGAGCGTTTGCATCGAGTGCGCGATACGTACTAGTGTTCGATATCCGGTCTGGTCATACCAAAATCTTTAAAAAGGTCAGTGAAAGCTTCCTTCCTTGCCGCTCAGGGTTATGCGGATAGCGTCGCGACTGATGCATCGGTGAAAAATACCGGTAGTACTGGTTATTTACCCTAAACGGTATTTAAACGGTGTAAAACACACCATACAAATACCGGTAGTACTGGTTATTTACCCTAAACAGTATTTAAACGGTGTAAAACACACCATACAAATACCGGTAGTACTGGTTATTTACCCTAAACGGTATTTAAACGGTGTAAAACACACCATACAAATACCGGTAGTACTGGTTATTTACCCTAAACGGTATTTAAACGGTGTAAAACACACCATACAAATACCGGTAGTACTGGTTATTTACCCTAAACAGTATTTAAACGGCGTAAACCACCATACAAATACCGCCAGTACTGGTATTTACCCTAAAAATATGATTAAAACGGTGTAAAACACCATACAAATACCGATAGTACTGGTTATTCACCCTAATCAGTATTTAAACGGCGTAAAACACCATGCAAATACAGGTAGAACTGGTTATTTACCCTAATCAGTATTTAAACGGCGTAAAACACCATACAAATACCGGTAGAACAGGTTATTTACTCTAAACATTATTAAAACGGTGTAAAACACCATACAAATACCGGCAGTACTGGTATTTACCCTAAACATTATTAAAACGGCGTAAAACATCATACAAATACCGGTAGTACTGGTTATTTACCCTAAACAGTATTAAAACGGCGTAATACACCATACAAATACCGGTAGTACTGGTTATTCACCTTTAACTTTTAAAACGGCGTCAAACACCATACAAATACCGGTCGAACTTGGTATTTACCCTAAACATTATTTAAACGGCGTAAAACACCATATAAATACCGGCAGTACTGGTATTTACCCTAAACATTATTAAAACGGCGTAAAACACAATACAAATACCGGTAGTACTGGGTATTTACCCTAAACATTAGTAAAACGGTGAAAACACCATACATATACCGGTAGAACTGGTTATTTACCCTAAACATTATTAAAACGGCGTAAAACACCATAGAAATACCGATAGAACTGGGTATTTACCCTAAACATGATTAAAACGGCGTAAAACACCATACAAATACCGGTAGTACTGGGAATTTACCCTAAACATTATTAAAACGGCGTAAAACCCCATACACATACCGGTAGAACTGGTTATTTACCCTAAACATTATTAAAACGGCGTAAAACACAATACAAATACCGGTAGAACTGGGTATTTACCCTAGACATGATTAAAACGGCGTAAAACACCATACAAATACCGGTAGTACTGGTATTTACCCTAGACATGATTAAAACGGCGTAAAACACCATACAAATGCCGGTAGTACTGGTATTTACCCTAGACATGATTAAAACGGCGTAAAACAACATACAAATACCGGTATAACTGGGTATTTACTCTAAACATTATTAAATCGGCGTAAAACACCATACAAATACCGGCAGTACTGGTATTTACCCTAAACATTATTAAAACGGCGTAAAACACCATGCAAATACAGGTAGAACTGGTTATTTACCCTAAACATTATTAAAACGGCGTAAAACACCATACAAATACCGGTAGAACTGGGTATTTACCCTAAACATGATTAAAACGGCGTAAAACAACATACAAATACCGGTAGAACTGGGTATTTACCCTAAACATGATTAAAACGGCGTAAAACACCATAGAAATACCGGTAGAACTGGGTATTTACCCTAAACATTATTAAAACGGCATAAAACACCATACAAATACCGGTAGAACTGGGTATTTACCCTATAAACATTATTAAAACGGCGTAAAACACCATACAAATACCGGTAGAACTGGGTATTTACCCTAGACATGATTAAAACGGCGTAAAACTCCATACAAATACCGGTAGTACTGGTATTTACCCTAAACATTATTAAAACGGCGTAAAACACCATACAAATACCGGTAGAACAGGTTATTTACCCTACAAATATGATTAAAACGGCGTAAAACAACATACAAATACCGGTAGTACTGGTATTTACCCTAGACATGATTAAAACGGCGTAAAACACCATACAAATACCGGTAGTACTGGTATTTACCCTAGACATGATTAAAATGGCGTAAAACAACATACAAATACCGGTAGTACTGGTATTTACCCTATAAACATGATTAAAACGGCGTAAAACAACATACAAATACCGGCAGTACTGGTATTTACCCTAAACATTATTTAAACGGCGTAAAACACCATACAAATACCAGTATAGCTGGGTATTTACCCTAAACATTATTAAAACGGCGTAAAACACCATACAAATGCCGGCAGTGCTGGTATTTACCCTAAACATGATTAAAACGGCGTAAAACACCATACAAATACCGGTAAAACTGGTTATTTACCCTAGACATGATTAAAACGGTGTAAAACACCATACAAATACCGATAGAACTGGTTATTTACCCTATAATCATGATTAAAACGGCGTAAAACACCATACAAATACCGATAGAACTGGTTATTTACCCTATAAACATGATTAAAACGGCGTAAAACACCCTACAAATACCGGCAGTACTGGTATTTACCCTAAGCATTATTAAAACGGCGTAAAACACCATACAAATACCGGTAGAACAGGTTATTTACCCTATAAACATGATTAAAACGGTGTAAAACACACCATACATATACCGGTAGAACTGGTTATTTACCCTAAACATTATTAAAACGGCGTAAAACACCATACAAATACCGGCAGTACTGGTATTTACCCTAGACATGATTAAAACGGTGTAAAACACCATACAAATACCGGCAGTACTGGTATTTACCCTAGACATGATTAAAACGGTGTAAAACACCATACAAATACCGGTAGTACTGGTTATTTACCCCAAACATGATTAAAACGGCGAAAAACACCATACAAATACCAGTAGAGCTGGGTATTTACCCTAAACATTATTAAAACGGCGTAAAACACCATACATATACCGGTATAACTGGTTATTTACCCTAAACATTATTAAAACGGCGTAAAACACCATACAAATGCCGGCAGTGCTGGTATTTACCATAAACATGATTAAAGCGGCGTAAAACACCATACAAATACCGGTAAAACTGGTTATTTACCCTAAACATTATTAAAACGGCGTAAAACACCATATAAATACCGGTAGAACAGGTTATTAACCCTATAAACATGATTAAAACGGTGTAAAACACCATACAAATACCGGTAGTACTGGGTATTTACCCTAAACATTAGTAAAACGGTGAAAACACCATACATATACCGGTAGAACCGGTTATTTACCCTAAACATTATTAAAACGGCGTAAAACACCATAGAAATACCGATAGAACTGGGTATTTACCCTAAACATGATTAAAACGGCGTAAAACACCATACACATACCGGTAGTACTGGTATCTTCCCTAAACATTATTAGAACGGCGTAAAACATCATACAAATACCGGTATAACTGGTTATTTACCCTAACAACATGATTAAAACAACGTCGTAAAACATCATACAAATACCGGTAGAACTGGGTATTTACCCTAGATCGACCCCAAAACGTAATATGATAAAGAGAAGTGCTTTTCCACATACCGAAACCACGTTGTTGGTACAAAGACATAAATATTAGGAGTAGACATCTTTATTATTGTAAAGGTAATGCTTCTCAGTCTATCCGAAAAGAGAATTTGTGTAAGTCCTAGTTAAGACCTGTGACATTGCACTGTTCTCACAATTTAGGATCTCTATGTTATTATTATTTAGTTTTTTTATCTCATGCACTTCATTGACGTATATGCACCAGGCGACTTGAGAAACCATTGCAATAAAAAAAAATCATAATGCCACAATGTAACCATCTCGATGCATAAATTATTAAGAATTGCGATATTTATTTATTAAGATTTTCGATATTTATGTAGATGGTTTCAAGGTCGTCTGCTGCATATTTAACGTTGTTCGACATTTTCTCTACACCTTGGCACTTAAAATAGAATTTGCACTCCAGTTAACATCTGTACTAAAGCAACCCGAAAACAGCCTAAAAGAAGGTCTAACAGTGTTGTCTTGCACCATAAGCAAGAATCCAACTTCGTCTACTTTGCTTGAAGCATTGCGCCTCTTTCAACAATGTCGACCTATGTCGTACGTGACTACGAGAGTCATCACTTACGTCTGCTAAGTCCCATTTTCCAGAAAACAGTTAAAGATATCTAATGTGACAGCGATTTTACAGGCGTGAACCATTATTTACCGTAGACAACGGGTGATGCTTGGTTGAAATATGTTCTCGGGAAATCTTAAATACAGTTCATAATATATCTATAGGTGCTACCTATTTACGAAAAAACGCAAGATAATTATAAACAAAAATTAAAGAACATACTTTGGCCATACAAAAAGGATTTATAAGTAATTGACTAGACAATAATAATGTTAATGTCATGTTTCTTGCATTATCAAAACATATTTGGAATTCGTATTGCTGTCGTCTATTATTACGAACAGAAAATAATAAAGTAAAAACTTTCAGAAAATCAAGGAATACATTTATAATGAACGAGGTTAAAACATGAGGGCCAAGATGATCCTTAATCGATCACCTGCATTATGGTAAAGAAGCAAATAGATCAGCCCTTATCTGATGCCATCTGGCGACTACCTTTTTCAACCAGTCAATATGACTGGAACAAATTATGTAAGGGGTCACATTTCTGCTAAACCCTTTCCCTATTAGAGACAGTTTCTGAGGCCTATGCAACAGACGATTTAGGAAAAGATTGTCACCAAAAGAACAATTGCTCCTTATCAGAAAGTTATCCTTTTGCCACAATGTTTGATAAATAATTATACTTTGAATGAGTGTGGCAATAGCTCATGTATAGGAATTTGGGGTCTTTCATGTTGATACCACTTTTTTTGCGGGAAACGACGTCGCTCCATTGACGTTACGCCAAGATGAAGTGTAACGGAAATGACGTCACGTCCTTCTTTGGCTACGATACAGTCAAAATTTAGGTTCGGGCGTAGAAGGCTAATGCTGTCGGTTTTTTTACGAACGGGAAAACATATTTCTTACAGATTTCCATTTAGTTTTAACTTTTCGTACAAATGTTTATTCCCACATAACACAGCATTTTAATGATCTTAAATATCTATTTTAAAAAAAAAATGATTAAAAAGACGACAATAATTTTCAATCCGTGTTTTTCCGCTCATTTTATACATACCCAAAATACCGATTTTAAAAAAAAAGATTAAAAAGACGACAATAATTTTCAATCCGTGTTTTTCTGCTCATTTTATACATGCCCAAAATACCGATTTAAAAAAAATGATTAAAAAGACGACAATAATTTTCAATCTGTGTTTTACGTCTGCCTTTTATACATATCCAAAATGGCGGCCCCCATGGATTTTTCCAGTTTCATTACAGAAAGCTTCATGGGTTATTGAAAAAAAAAAAAAAAAAAAAAAAATATCTCACACCTGTTAACTATAAGCGAAAAAACCCATTCATGGGGTTTTTTCGTATTAATATGTTAATAGGCAAAGCCTAGGTCGTGTGAAAGCAAGAATAAATTGATTAAGCACTGTCTGTCCCCCAACAAGAAACAAATTAATAGGCAAATTGTAGAAAGTTACAAAAACATAATTTGAAAAACATATTGAAAAAAAAACCAAACTTAGCATGCATTTAAGTTTAATTTGTACATATATATCTGTTTTATTTTTTATTAGGTCAGGATTGTAACAGACTGTAAGATTTCCAAGGATGTTGATGGAAAACAACACTAGAAGGCATTGAAGAATGTTCTGATTTATTTTTACAAATGCCAGTTATTTGTTAACTAGTAATACATGTATATAATTGGAAACTGACTTTACCATGGTTGATTGAATGACTTGCGCTTAACATTACTTTCAATGGTACTTCAGTTCACCTAACATTTTCCCCTGGCTTTCTAGAATACTAAAATACTCCACACAACAATCTTCCAATTCAGATGGCTAACTTTGCATGATCTGGCTGAATGTATAATCTTGAGACAATTTAAGATGAGAACACTATGCATACAGACTGAGAAAACTGTAATTTTTGACAAATATTTTCAAAAGTCCCATTTATAATGATGTATGTTGGAAAGGGTAAAGTTTAGCCCCTTGTCTGATGTAAATTACTTGATTTCTGTGACTAATCCGAATACATTGTCGGAATGGTGTAATTGATCCAAATTGAACATATTCAAAATGAACAATATGTTCCTATTCAACAACATTTTCACTTTGAACACCTATCTCCTTTTCTGGTTTTTAATTTGTAAAACATGAAACAGCATCAGATTATTTGTTAATAAGTACCAGACTTAGTGTCAACAACAGTTACTGATTATATATACATGTATCTGAAATATGTTGTTTGCAAAAAAATGGATAATGAAAGATCTGATCAATATATTCAATATACATTTTATTGCATAAAACAATAAACAGTATGTTTATAGCAAATAAAGAAATTATAAAAAGTACAAACAGAAAAATGGATTTTCCAGAAGAATTTGCAATAATTTAACATTGTTAGTGATCATGTTAAAATTGCTCTATTATAAAAATATGATGTATAAATTTCGTTAAAACTTTTATATTAGAACGGTTATCAAAGCTGGATCAAACCTTGGACATGTACAGATTCTCAGAGTTATTAATGTTGATAACCATTCCTTTTTTTAAATTGTTATTGCTCAATTATAAAAGCTTTTGAAAAGAGTACAGGGAGTAAACTATTTTCACTAGAAGCCTGGATAAAAATGTAATAAGTGTTTAAGTAAGACTTGTAACTCCCCACAACATAATTGTTTCATGTATACATTGTTAAGTTTAGTTGCTTCTTTCAAAACATGTACCTGCTGAGATTTGATCTTAGAACTCTTGTTAGACCAGGTATTTTAGCATTAAACTACAGTATAGGTTTTTATTTTGAGCAGCAGTTCATGAAAATATGTGTAATTTTATTACCAGTAAAGTATAAGAATTTTTTTGTTACAATGAATGTATACCAATTTAAATTTTACCAATCTATTGTATAGATTATACAATTTCACACAGAAAAATGGATTTCACAATAAATTACATAGAAAACAGATACATTTCTGTGGTATTTCAGTTATATCAGAGGACAGAACACTTATGTGAGGTCACTGGGTGACTAATATAACTGACATTAATTATGAACTGCCTTATAGCCTTTTTCTGTTGAAAAACAGATTAAGTTTTCTTTATTTTTCAACCAAAATGTTATAAATACAAATTTATTTGAATAAAAAGTATTTTGAGTGTTTGATTGCCCTGTTTCATAGACGGACCTAAATCGGTGACCGTAAAAGGCTTTTATTTTGCATTTGCTCTTCAATTTGAAGAGTTCTATGACATCATTGGTTGTTGTGCTCCCAAGTATGAAAATAGTGCTGTCAATAGATGTTGAATCTTTTTTAAATGTTGTTTGAATACATACATGCAGGGTATTTAAAATAACCTATTGAAAATAATGTTTAAATTCTTAGTACCAATTAAGTTTGTCCAATCTGATCAATTAACACATTTTGGATAAAAAAAAAAAATGAAACTACTAGAAATTCAGCCTGTTGAAAGAAAAGTAATGTGTTTTACTGATAGCCCCCATATGACATAATTTCTTTTAAACAATCATGACTCATTTGAGTTTGATCAATAAACACATTTTGGTTTAAAAAAAGATGAATCTACTAGAAATGCAGCCTGTTGAAAGACAAGTTATGTGTTTTACTGATAGTCCACATATATATGACATCATTTCTTTAAAACAATGGACTCATTTGAGTTTGATCAATAAACACATTTTGGATAAAAAAAAAAAGATAAATCTACTAGAAATTCAGCCTGTTGAAAGAAAAGTAATGTGTTTTATTGATAGCACACATATGACATCATTCCTTTAAAACAATGGACTCATTTGAGTTTGATCAATAAACAAATTTTGGATAAAAAAAAGATGAAACTACTAGAAATTCAGCCTTTTGAAAGAAAGGTTATGTGTTTTACTGATAGTCCACAAATAACATAATTTCTTTAAAACAATAGACTCATTTGAAGGCATGAAAGTGTTTTCCTCTCTTCAGATTGGAGGATATATGGCTTAAGACATTTACTATGTATACCCCAAAACCAGGGTGAACTGATTCTGGTCATACTTTCATGATTTGACAAAGACTAGGCCATAGACTTAAACTGTACAATGTAAAAAAATAATGTAAATTGAAGGCAAATAATTTGAAATTGACTGTAGTTTTGTTTGTTTGCTACATTTACTGCAATAAATAGATAAACGTCTTAAAGTGAATACAACTAGACAGTCGAAGATATGATAGTTTAGCTATTTTCTTGAGTGGAGTCAACATTTGACAAGACGGCTTCGGCTTCAAATGACAGCTACAGACAAAAACGATACACACCATGTGACGTCACGCGATGTGACGAAAGCATCGTGGAACGTTCCCAACAGATACTAAACAAATAATTTAGAAATGAAGTTATATTTTTAAGCAAATTATTGATATAATAAATAGCTTACCTTGAAATGAAGCTATGCCGATACAGAAACAGAATTGTTCGTCCTTTTCAGTTAAAATAATATCCGAGGCCAGTGTAACGAACGATAACTTCCGTTGAAATATTTTCATTTTCAAGTGTTTATTGCTTCTCTATATTGCAAAGATATAAAATCCATGACATAATGATGACAGGTACAAAAGAATAGTCGGCTTACCCTTCATAAAGTCCTTCCAGTGAATGAAATCCATTTGTGACGAGTCAACCTATCTTTTCCTACCATTCCTATCGTTTTCCTTTTGTTATTTATTTATTACTTGCCTTACAATGACGTTACTTTTCGTTGCAATGACGTCACATTTGGATGTGTTTACTTCCGGTTGAAAAATATTATTTTAAAAATAGAAAACGAGTGCAATTACACGCAAATTATCACATATCAGATTCCTTGTTTTCATTCCTTTATCGAGAAGGAATTTAATTTAATTTTTCTCTCTAGTTCTAAGTATTTTTTGATTTGTCAAAACATGCGAATATCGTGTTTGTGGGTTTTACCGGTTACGAAATGAATAGGTTACGATAATTTGTCCGTCCAGTAAGACCGGAAGCAAAATGGCCGAAAAAAAGTGCTATGGGGTTGAGATTTGATATGTGAAAAACAGTAAGATTGTACTAAATTCTCGTTGTTTTGATCTCGTATGATGTGTTCGTACGTGTAACCTATAGGCGTGCTTCGCTCGAGCCTTCGGCTCGAGCTTTCACACGTATTAAGCAAGGAAAACTCGCTTGAATTCAGGTGTTAATCATTATATCTTTCTGACGCCTCTGCAGCAGAAGACTTTTGAAAACATTGTGATAAAAGGAGAAAGTGTTCATAATGCGCAATTTCATCTTTTGTCACAATGTTTTCAACTTTGTTCGATAGTTGTTCTTTCATCTATAGAGAATGTCCATACTTTTGACTTACTGTTTTTAAGGTCGTCTGCTGCCGATTCGTTGTCTTTGGGAAAAGGATACGAACTACTGGGTTTATCCAGATTGACATACCATCTCTGCGCCAGTTGTGGTAACGTGTATTAGCTTTCTTTACCAATGTTGTTCGAAACAGCACATTTCACGACATTTTAGGACCTTAACCAATACAGTTACAGCTGTTAGATAACATATATATTTCGATCTTGTTTGTTTTTATGCATCTTCAAAAGCGAAGGCTATTTGTCCATTACATTCCCATTATTATCCTTTGGGGACGGATTCTTTAAAAATAAAAAAAATCCCGGTGTGCCACTATGAGCGTTTTCGACTTGTTTACTCGCGTAACTAGAGTAACTGGAGTTGAAAGTCGAACATATCGAGTAAGCGAACTGCGCATGCGCTTAATCTGTAATCTACTCGACTCGAACGACCCCCACTATTTGAAGGGTAACACGAGATCCAAGATGGCGACGGCTGATGCACAGCAGGTCGCCATTTTGTAAACAACACAAGACTGGGGTTAGTCGTTCGTGAATGGTTACTCGTGTCGTGTACTGCGCATGTCCAGATTTTCTACTCGAGTAACTGGATTGCATTAGCCGAAAACGCTCCCTGCTGTTGCGTAAGTACACCTCTATCTGACGACACGTTTCTCGACCAATATCATGGTCAGAAACAAACAAGAGAGTTATCTGTCAAGAACTGCAAACATACGGTGATTCACTTAAACTAGACTTCCGTATATCGCTTTTTTACCTCACAGAGTTGTTAACTTACTTACTTACTAGTGGTGGCCATGTTTGTTTTACTAACACGGTTTTGTTTCAAGACATTTGATTGGATGCGACGGACGTTGTACGCTTCCAATCAAATTGCAAGGGTTTCGATTTCTAAAGAGGTGCTCAGTCAATGTAACGAAGAAGACTTGGTTAGCGAAGATGGTTTTAATTGTACTTTATGCAACTTTTCTTAAATATCTGAATTATATCACGGCGTTTCTGGGGTTAATTACCATAACTATGAGTAATATCTATCATGACATCAATTAATCAAACGATATGCTACAGTTGTATTAGTGCAAACCCTTAACCAAGTAGGGACGCAATTGCCACCATTTTTAAGGTGTTTACCTATTTGGTTGGTATAACCCGGCTGGGGATCGAACCCTGGCATCCCGCTCCGAAGTAAGACGCTCTAGCCACTACACCGCGAAGACGGCATTCCCACATTGAAAGTCAGACGCTCTAGCCACTACACCGCGAAGACGGCATTCCCACATTGAAAGTCAGACGCTCTAGCCACTACACCGCGGAGACGGCATTCCCACATTGAAAGTCAGACGCTCTAGCCACTACACCGCGAAGACGGCATTCCCACATTGAAAGTCAGACGCTCTAGCCACTACACCGCGAAGACGGCATTCCCACATTGAAAGTCAGACGCTCTAGCCACTACACCGCGAAGACGGCATTCCCACATTGAAAGTCAGACGCTCTAGCCACTACACCGCGAAGACGGCATTCCCACATTGAAAGTCAGACGCTCTAGCCACTACACCGCGAAGACGGCATTCCCACATTGAAAGTCAGACGCTCTAGCCACTACACCGCGAAGACGGCATTCCCACATTGAAAGTCAGACGCTCTAGCCACTACACCGCGAAGACGGCATTCCCACATTGAAAGTCAGACGCTCTAGCCACTACACCGCGGAGACGGCATTCCCACATTGAAAGTCAGACGCTCTAGCCACTACAACGCGAAGACGACATTCCCACATTGAAAGTCAGACGCTCTAGCCACTACACCGCGGAGACGGCATTCCCACATTGAAAGTCAGACGCTCTAGCCACTACAGCGCGGAGACGGCATTCCCACATTGAAAGTCAGACGCTCTAGCCACTACACCGCGAAGACGGCATTCCCACATTGAAAGTCAGACGCTCTAGCCACTACACCGCGAAGACGGCATTCCCACATTGAAAGTCAGACGCTCTAGCCGCTACACCGCGGAGACGGCATTCCCACATTGAAAGTCAGACGCTCTAGCCACTACACCGCGAAGACGGCATTCCAACATTGAAAGTCAGACGCTCTAGCCACTACACCGCGAAGACGGCATTCCCACATTGAAAGTCAGACGCTCTAGCCACTACAGCGCGAAGACGGCATTCCCACATTGAAAGTCAGACGCTCTAGCCACTACACCGCGAAGACGGCATTCCCACATTGAAAGTCAGACGCTCTAGCCGCTACACCGCGGAGGCGGCATTCCCACATTGAAAGTCAGACGCTCTAGCCACTACACCGCGAAGACGGCATTCCCACATTGAAAGTCAGACGCTCTAGCCACTACACCGCGAAGACGGCATTCCCACATTGAAAGTCAGACGCTCTAGCCACTACACGGCGAAGACGGCATTCCCACATTGAAAGTCAGACGCTCTAGCCACTACACCGCGGAGACGGCATTCCCACATTGAAAGTCAGACGCTCTAGCCACTACACCGCGGAGACGGCATTCCCACATTGAAAGTTATCTCTACAAGTATCTTAAAAATTATTATAAACGATATTAGTATATTAGTATACGCCGTTTTAATATGTGTCTAACACATATATTTTTGATTCTTTTTTAAATCTTAGCAAACGCCTTAGTTTAATATAGGTAACTCTGAAAACATCCATGGTTACGATGTGTTTGCGACAGCAAAACCAAGCTTATCCGGACAGAAAATGATCGCCTCCTGTGGAATTTCTGTTTCAGGAATCATATCTCTATACCTCTATCCCCCCGATACGGAAAGTATTGGTCCGGGTTAGCCTGCGCTGGGTCGATACATTACGCAGAGTCCATAATGTTGGTTTTCTCTTGACACGGCTCATTTGTTCTAATAGACTCCCTTTGAAGTCGAAGAACATTGTGGATGACGTATGTTTGTCCGGCGTTGTTTGGGGACTTATTAGATTCGTGTTAAAGACAAATGACTGGAATAGTTATGAACCAAAGACTAAACAAAAAGACTAGATATTTACGAGTGTAAAATAAAACCTCATCCCCCTTATGCAGAAGATAATGGATACCTAAGCAGAAGATGACTTTTGAACACGTCATGGGAGAATCACACTGTTACTTTTAGAGATAGAACACATACTCCTTGAGATTATTTCAAAGCAGACGATTGTATTTATACGGTTTAACCCTTTCCAACATACGACAACTGTGCAGAAGACGACGTTGAAAACATACCTGAAAACAATTGGAAACTCCCTTTAAATGAAAGTACAATTATTAAATAGAGGTGAAAACATGGTGACAAAAGAAGAAATCGTTCGTTTTGAGCCATTTCTTCCTTTGTCGACATGTTTTCAAAAAGCCGTCTGCTGCAGAGGCGTCAAAAAGCGTCTATATGAGGAAAAGGGTTAGATAGTATCATCACGAGAAAATCATCGGCCGGCTTTGTTGACTAAAACACAGTTCGTCAAAGACTTTATGAAAAGAACGAGTATTTAATGAAGTTGAAGAAGTTGAAAAGATTGAGTTGAAAGGAGAAATTGCTGATTATGATCAATGGTCTGCTTTTGCCACACTGTCGTAAAATGTCGACTGCTGCAGATTCGCCAGGGAGCGTCTACATGTGGGCTGCAACGAATACGTAACTGCATCCACATTCATATAAATGCGAACAAAACCTTTCAGAAAAATGCTCTCGATATTGTAAAGTATTGCATGAATGGAATTAGTTGTGCCATGCCATTATAGATGCACAAACCTATCCCAATACATATTTCTTGTAAATGCCGAAGTCTCCTAGACGTTCGTTTAACTGAATAAATGAATAATTACTAAGTCCCATTTTCTTCCTGTCTTAGCAATGCGTTACTAAAAGCATTGGAAATAAGATTAACTAAATGTCATGAATGATGGACTCATTATCTTCTGTACTTGAAGAAGGAATGGCACATTTCGTTGTCTTGTCAGTATTTAAGTATAACAACCTGTCATAATTAAGTTTCAAAAAATTACTTATATGATCAAGCTTAAAACTTTCTTTGATAATTATGTCTTGACAACATTTTGCAATTTTATATAGTTGTGCATGATGATCTGTAAATAAAAGTAAATTGTATACATAAAGACGCCCATTGCACTCTAAGATAGATAGACAATGTATATTCGTGAATATTCTGATACCTTCCGTCTAAGATAGGTAGACAATGTATTTTCGTAGATGTTCGGCCCAGTACATTCTTAGATAGGTAGAAAATGTATTTTCATGAATTTTAGGCCTGTTGCACTCTTAGATAGGTAAACAATGCATATTCGTGAATGGTAGACCCATTGTACTCTAAGATATGTAGATAATGTATCTTCGTAAGCGTTTTGCCAATTGTACTCTAAGATAAGTAGACAATGCATCTTCGTGAATGTTGAGCCCAATGCACTCTGAGATGGGTAGAAAATGTATCTCCGTGAATGTTTGGCTCATTGCACTCTAAGATAGGTAGAAAGTGTATATTTGGGAATGTTCGGCCCATTGCACTCTAAGATAGGTAGACAATTTATCTTCGTGAATATTCTGATACCTTCCGTCTAAGATAGGTAGACAAGGTATGTTCATAGATGTTCGGCTCAGTGCATTCTTAGATATGTAGAAAATGTATTTTCGTGAATGTTAGGCCTGTTGCACTTTTAGCTAGGTAAACAATGTATATTCTTGAATGGTCGGCCCAATGTACGCACAGATAGGTAGACAATGTATCTTCGTAAGCGTTTTGCCCATTGTACTGTAAGATATGTAGACAATGTATCTTCGTAAGCGTTTTGCCCATTGTACTCTAAGATATGTAGACAATGTATCTTCGTAAGCGTTTTGCCCATTGCACTCTAAGATATGTAGACAATGTATCTTTGTGAATGTTTGGTCCATTGCACTCTAAGATATGTAGACAATGTATCTTCGTAAGCGTTTTGCCCATTGTACTCTAAGATATGTAGACAATGTATCTTTGTAAGCGTTTTGCCCATTGTACTCTAAGATAGGTAGACAATGTATCTTTGTGAATGTTTGGTCCATTGCACTCTAAGATATGTAGACAATGTATATTCGTGAATGATCGGCCCATTACACTCTAAGAGAGGTAGACAATGTATTTTCGTGAATTTTAGGCCTGTTGCACTCTTAGATAGATAAACAATGTATATTCGTGAATGGTCGGCCCGTTGTACTCTAAGATAAGTATACAAGGTATATTCGTGAATGATCGTCTCATTACACTCTAAGATAGGTAATCAATGTATCTTCGTGAATGATCGGCCAATTGCACTCTTAGATATTTAAGCATTGCATATCCGTGAATGATCTTCCCATTGACTCTAAGATAGGTAGACAAGGTATCTACGTCAATGTTCGGCCCATTGTACTCGGAAATAGATAGACTAGGTAACTTCGTGAATGATCGGGCAACTGCACTCTAAGATTGGTAGGCAAGGTATCTTCGTTAATGTTCTGCCCATTACACTCTAATATATGTAGACAAGGTATATTCGTGCACTCTAATATCGGAAGACATGGTATCTTCCCTTCGGGAATGTTTGGCCCATTACACTCTAAGGTAGGAAGACAAGGTATATTCGTGAATGTTCGGACAACTGCACTCTACGATATCCAGACAAGGTATATTCGTGAATGTTCGAACAACTGCACTCTAAGATATGTAGACACGGTTTCTTCGTCAAAGTTCAGTCCATTGCACTCTTAGATAGGTAGGCAATGTATCTTCGAAATGTTCGGCCCTTTGCACTCTAAGATAGCAAGACAATGTATCTTCGTGAAGTTCGGACAACTGCACTCTAGGATAGATAGACAAGTTATATTCGTGAATGTTTGGCCCATTACACTCTAAGATAGGTAGAAAATATATCTTTGTGAATGTTCGGCCCATTGCACTCTAAGATATGTAGACACGGTTTCTCCGTCAATGTTCGGCCTATTGCACTCTAAGATATGTAGACACGGTTTCTCCGTCATTGTGCGGCCCATTGCATTCTAAGATTGGTAGACAAGGTATATTCGCGAATGTTCGTATTATCCAGTCTCTCTATGTTCACCAACTCACAAACAGTCACATACATATCACGTGTCTATTTGTGTGTCGAGTATAGTGGATCGAATAATGTATTTATATTCCGCGGTCAGTGTATTTTCACAATATGTTCATAAATCTTTTGTATAGTCGCGTATGTGCTAAGGTTCTCGTCGTGTCATGTATTATAAGTCCTTATAGAATTCCTGCAACACTTCAAGTGTTCAGTATGGAACAGCATCAATACTTCAAGTGTTCAGTATGGAACAGCATCAACACTTCAAGTGTTCAGTATGGAACACCATCAACACTTCAAGTGTTCAGTATGGAACAGCATCAACACTTCAAGTGTTCAGTATGGAACAGCATCAACACTTCAAGTGTTCAGTATGTTAACCCTTCCCCTCATACAGACTTCTGTTGACCCGTCTGCAGAAGACGACTTTCGAAAACAATCTGGGTGCTTTCAATTACGGAAGTTGTCAATATATTTACATAAATTTGTTCATATTGGTTTGTTACATATTTATTTGGCTTGTTAGAAAGGTGATTCATCATTGACCAACATGTGACAGTCTGCACTGAAAACAAAATGGTTAATTGTGAGTTGATAATCATACCCAACAAATAGAAGCATGCAAATATTTGCGAGAATTCATTTCGCGAATCCGTTATGTGAATACTGGGGATTTTTTGAATTTATTAATTTACAGTGTTGGTCTTATTGATATTAAAAATTGACCGTTTAAGTATAACCAATTTGAAAAATATGAAAAACGACAAAAGTCCGGGTTGTGATGGGTTTTCGTCGAATTTTTATAAAGTATTTTGGAATAAAATATGTCATTTTGTAGTAAGAGCACTTAATTATGCGTTCATATCAAATTCCTTTTCCAAAAATACTAAACTTGGAACTATAACATGTATTCCGAAAGAAAACAAGCCGAAACAATTCCTAAAAAATTGGAGGCCTATCACTTTATTAAATGTTTTATATAAACTAGCTTCGGGGACTATAGCTAATAGACTCAAAAATGTTTTAAGTCATTTAGTATCAAACGAACAAACGGGTTTTATAAAGGATAGATTTATAGGCGAAAATACACGGCTAGTGTATGACATTATGCAATATTGTGAAGAAAACAATGTTCCTGGATTGTTAATGCTTATTGATTTTGAAAAAGCGTTCGATTCTTTGTCTTTTAAATTTATTGAAAAAACTTTGGCATTTTTTAAATTTGGTGAAATGTTTAAAAAATGGATTCGACTATTTTTATATAATACTGAAGTCTGCGTACAATTAAATGGGTTTTTATCAGAATTCTTCACGGTCAAAAGGGGTTGTAGACAGGGAGACCCAATTTCAGCTTATATTTTCATTCTTTGTACTGAAATTCTAAACAGCAAAATAAGAAACAGTAAAAATATTTCAGGAATAAAGATTGAAGACGAAGAATACGTTATTTCACAATTTGGTTCTGAAAATTCGTTAAATAACGTTTTAGAAATAATAAATAATTTTACGAAAATGTCCGGTTTAAAAATTAATTTTGATAAAACTAAAGTTATTTGGATTGGATCACTTAAATACAGTACACGTTCAATTAAAACTAAATGGAAATTATCTTGGGAAGAAACTCAGTTTAAACTACTTGGAATTTGTTTTCATGTAAACCTTAAAAAAATGTTCGACTTAAATTTCGAACCAAAGTTAAGAAGCTTAAAAAATAGTATATCTTATTGGAAAAGAAGAAATTTAACACCCATAGGGAAAATAACAGTCGTAAAATCGCTATTAATACCACTACTTTCACACTTGTTTATAAGTTTACCATCACCTACAAACGAATTTATAAAACAATTAAATGATATATTGTTAGATTTTGTATGGGATGGAAAAGCAAAAATAAAAAAAAATGTTTTTATTAAAAGCTATGCTGAAGGAGGTTTAAAGATGATAGATGTAAAAAGTTATATAAACAGTATGAAAATAAAGTGGCTGAAGAATTTAATCACTTGTGGAGATAATAAATGCTATAAAGTAGTCAATAATGTATTTGATGTTAATAAACTGTTTAATTTAGGAAAACAATACGCTGTACAAGTTTCAAAAACAATAAAAAACGAATTTTGGATCGATGTACTGAAGTCGTACATTTTGTTTATTGAAAAGTCGCAACTCAAAGAATGGGAACAAATAGTGAATATGCCTTTATTTTTTAATGAGAATTTTAAGGTCAATTATAAACATGTCTTTATACCAGAATTGTATGATAATGGATTTAGATTGGTTAAAGATATATTAGACGAAAAGGGCAACTTTATAAGTTTAACATTTATAGAAAATAGTATTGGTAAAAAAATAAACTTTTTATCTTTCTATGGACTTAGAAATACAGTTAACACAGTTAACATTTTTTAAAAACGGATAATTCACTTACTGGATATCACAACCCTTCCATTAACTGCTATTTAAATCCAATTTTAACTAAAAAAGACACTAATAAATATGTCTATAATACGTTAATACATAATCAAGAAGTACCTACCAGTCAGATCAAATGGACTTCTCTGTATCCAAATTCCAACATTGATTGGAAAATAACATATGGTAATACATTTAGATGTACAAAAGACACTTATATTCAATGGTTTCAAACAAGAATAGTTCATAGAATAATAGCGACAAATTCTCTCTTATTTAAAATGAAATTAGTCGAAACAAATTTGTGTTCTTTTTGTGAATCAAACGAAGAAACTCTAATACATCTGTTCTATGAATGCGAAAAGGTAAAACCTTTACTACAAATGATTTTAAATAAGATTAGGGAACTAGATCAAACTATACAAATAACAAGCTCAGAAATACTTTTGGGTTTTTGTAAAAACAACTTTAAACTGGACATCTTATTTTTAGAAATAAAACGTTATATATACTCGTGTAAAACAAAACTAATTACACCTTCAAATAATGGCCTAATAAATCGACTACGTTTAGCCTCGAACATTTACAATTCCACAAGACAAGCCGAATCAGATAAAGAAAGCTGGACAATTGTAAGATATATGTTACAAAACCACTCTTAACTTCTGATATGGACTTATATTCGTATTACAAACAGAAAAATGCATGTTTTTTATTTTTGTTTGTTTGTTTGTTTTTCTGTTATCTTTTAAAGCTTCCTTTTTTTCCCATCATAAAAATGTATAGCTTTATTAACACGTGTAAAACTTAAAAACTTTTTATAAGTTTGACCCCCTATTTATTGATTCATACTATTAACCTAATATTCTAACATATATTTACTAAAACAAATTTACTGTAAGGTATGAGGGAGGATGGCCACGACCTTCACATATATATGCACGTGGAAAATAAAGTTATATAAAAAAAAAAAAAAAAAAAAAGTATAACCAATTTCAAAAAAGAACTTAAAAAACCTAATTTTTAAACCATCACAATTATCGTTAAAGTCAGAGGAGCAGCAAATTATAAGAGAACGTGCCCATGGTGATATTGACAGACAGAGACGGCCCAGACTATTCTAGTCATAAATCATGTAACCGTTTCCCACGTGTAAACGCATTTGGATGCATCTGCACTAGACGACTTTTGAAAACATTATGGCAAAAGGATAACTTGTTCAATATGAGACTTTTGCAGCAATTATTTCAATACTATTCAAACGTTGTACATGTATTCATAGAAATTATAGTGTATCTATGTATTTTTACAAAGATCCGTTTAACGTCTGCTGCATATGTATTGCATGTGAGAATGGGTTAAAGATGACATGTTCTGCTGTGATTACATCCTACGACTAAAAGCTTTAATAATTAGATTGCAGGAATACGGTGACAGAATGTCTCATTCCGAAGAAGCCACGCGACCTAGTTTAAAACGGCGATCATAAAGTAGGTGATCTATTTTAGATCTGTACCCAAATGACCCCCAGGAAAATCCTTAGCTTTATGTTCGTGTCCATTCAAACTTACTCCGTAATGTAAACCAGCGGAAACCAAGCCAAAACCCGACCTACAGCATATCCATTGCAGTAACCAGGTTTCAACTAAGCTGAAAACCTGATAAAGAATCAATCAAGGGGTCGTGAGATCGAACCCTGGCTTGGTCATGATTGTGACTATTCGTCTGCCACTATTCGGCTAACTAGTCTACGTGTGAAGACAGCACACGCTAAGCGAACAGACCGCCGTGGTATAACTAAATGACATTTGACAACTCAAATCAATCAATCAATTAATTAAATTAATCCTTGGTGACGAGGTGATTGGAACGTCCACTCTCGTAAGCATTAAACTAGAAGCGGCATCTAACTCCAGACCAACCAAATACTTAAACTATGTTGGTTGTGGCTTCTTTCACCCTCGACGATGCGGGGTAGCATTACTACTGGTGGTGTCGGGATAGAAATACCCTTAGAAAAGGTAATACAGATTGGACATGCCGAGATATAGTTGAAATACAATTGTTAGCGTCGTAAACCGCAATTCGAACAAATTAACAAACATAACTATTTAACTGTTTTATAATTGCATTAATCATTTATTATTAATTTAAACAAGTAACCTTTAGAACAGTAAATTATAAATTGCTGACTCGAAATAAAGGGTAAGTTAAAGGATGACAGACGCATAACGAGAAGTAATGATAATTACTTTTCTCGTTTAAAAAAAATGTCGAATCATTTACCAAGATGTTAGACAAGACTCTTCACTAATTGGAAAGATAATCACTTTCAGAAACGATCTGGAAGGAGGTCGTTCATAGAGGTCGAATACAGGAATGTAATATTACCCTTTCACTCATACAGAGTCACGTAGGTCGAATACAGGAATGTAATATTACTCTTTCACTCATACAGAGTCACGTAGGTCGAATACAGGAATGTAATATGATCCTTTCACTCATATAGAGTCACGTAGATCGAATACAGGAATGTAATATTACCCTTTTACTCATACAGAGTGACGTAGGTCGAATACAGGAATGTAATATTACCCTTTCACTCATACAGAGTCACGTAGGTCGAACACAGGAATGTAATATTACCCTTTCACTCATACATAGTCACGTAGGTCGAATACAGGAATGTAATATTACCCTTTCACTCATACAGAGTCACGTAGGTCGAATACAGGAATGTTATATTACCCTTTCACTCATACAGAGTCACGTAGGTCGAATACAGGAATGTAACATTACCCTTTCACTCATACAGAGTCACGTAGATCGAATACAGGAATGTAATATTATCCTTTCACTCATACAGAGTCACGTCGGTCGAATACAGGAATGTAATATTACCCTTTCACTCAAACAGAGTGACGTAGGTCGAACACAGGAATGTAATATTACCCTTTCACTCATATAGAGTCACGTAGATCGAATACAGGAATGTAATATTACCATTTCACTCATACAGAGTCACGTAGGTCGAATACAGGAATGTAATATTACCTTTTCACTCATACAGTGTCACGTAGGTCGAATACAGGAATGTAATATGATCCTTTCACTCATATAGAGTCACGTAGATCGAATACAGGAATGTAATATTACCCTTTTACTCATACAGAGTCACGTAGGTCGAACACAGGAATGTAATATTACCCTTTCACTCATATAGAGTCACGTAGGTCGAACACAGGAATGTAATATTACCCTTTCACTCATACAGAGTCACGTAGGTCGAATACAGGAATGTAATATTACCATTTCACTCATACAGAGTCACGTAGGTCGAATACAGGAATGTAATATTACTCTTTCACTCATACAGAGTCACGTAGGTCGAATACAGGAATGTAATATTACCCTTTCACTCATACAGAGTGACGTAGGTCGAATACAGGAATGTAATATTACCCTTTCACTCATACAGAGTCACGTAGGTCGAATACAGGAATGTAATATTACTCTTTCACTCATACAGAGTCACGTAGGTCGAATACAGGAATGTAATATTACCCTTTCACTCATACAGAGTGACGTAGGTCGAATACAGGAATGTAATATTACCCTTTCACTCATACAGAGTGACGTAGGTCGAATACAGGAATGTAATATTACCCTTTCACTCATACAGAGTGACGTGGGTCGAATACAGGAATGTAATATTACCCTTTCACTCATACAGAGTGACGTAGGTCGAATACAGGAATGTAATATTACCCTTTCACTCATACAGAGTCACGTAGGTCGAATACAGGAATGTAATATTACCCTTTCACTCATACAGAGTCACGTAGGTCGAATACAGGAATGTAATATTATCCTTTCACTCATACAGAGTCACGTAGGTCGAATACAGGAATGTAATATTACCCTTTCACTCATACAGAGTCACGTAGGTCGAATACAGGAATGTAATATTACCCTTTCACTCATACAGAGTCACGTAGGTCGAACACAGGAATGTAATATTACCCTTTCACTCATATAGAGTCACGTAGGTCGAATACAGGAATGTAATATTACCCTTTCACTCATACAGAGTCACGTAGGTCGAATACAGGAATGTAATATTACCCTTTCACTCATACAGAGTCACGTAGGTCGAATACAGGAATGTAATATTACCCTTTCACTCATACAGAGTGACGTAGGTCGAACACAGGAATGTAATATTACCCTTTCACTCATACAGAGTCACGTAGATCGAATACATGAATGTAATATTATCCTTTCACTCATACAGAGTCACGTAGATCGAATACATGAATGTAATATTATCCTTTCACTCATACAGAGCCATTTTGACCCATCTGAAGCAGACGAAGCAGCCGAATTTAGCAAACAATGGCAAACTGAAGTATTGTTCATCATGATCCATCTCCTTTACTCAAAAAGAGTTCCAATTATATTCAATCATAATACTTTCATCTATAGAATTTGCAATATATTTGTCAATTTGTTTTCAACGTTGCCTGTTGTAGATTTGTTTTCTGCGTGTAGGCAAATACTTTCGGTAATTGCTTTTATGTAGTAAGTAAAGTTAGATAATAACCAACCAATATCAACAATGCTGGTCAAGACCGTTCTATAAATAAATTGTCCGTTCTGACCAAGACTATTATAGGATGGAATACTTCAGCATGTGTATAGACTGATTTTATAATTTTCACCATTTCTTAAAAACAATCGATCTTTTATTGTGTTAAACCTAAAACCGTGTATAAACGACACGTAGTTAAATTCGCAACTTCTCATTTATCGACGAGGAGTACAGATACAGTCAACAATTGCGAGGTTTCTCAAAATAATTAGTGCTGTGGGAAAAATGAAGAAAACAGATTTGAAAAAAAAAATCGCTTTAAAGAGGAGGGGGCTGATGTATTTTATCGGTTAATCAGTAAAAGAATAATACCTACACTTTCTTTGGAGAAAAGTAAGACTAAAAGCATCGCATTGATTTTTGAACTTTGTCGAAGTAAATCAAGTAACCCGTATTCACCATGATCAAAATTGTATACACCGTCTGTCAATTTTAACCCTTTCTCTCTTACAATAAATGTGTAGCAGACTTAAAACATGTTTGTACAACTATTAAACAGATTTATAAATTACAGAATTACAATTGGATATACAACGTATATAAAACACTGTTACAAAAGGCGAAATTGTTCATATTGAGCAATATCTCAATTAGCCACAATGTTGTCATAAGTCGTCTGCTCTAGGTGTGTCAAAATGCCTCTGCATGTGGGAAAGGGTTAAACGATCGATGACACATGTAAAACGGAGCATCCGTTTCACACAATGATTGCATTCTTCATATAAATATGTATTGTTCTAGGTCTCAATAGGTATATCTCTTAATTGTATTTCTTTAAACCTTTCTTATCCCATGTTACTACTCCAAGGGATTTGACGTCTGTTTAAACCCGATGTTTACAAGTCTGTCTACACAATTCGTTGCCAACTCAATTTTATTTATTAAAACAGCACAGCCACCAAAGATGGCAAAGGCGCATACACTTAGAAATACGCCTTAACGATAGCTTTCATAAAATAAAGTAAGATCGATCGAAATACAAACGTTGATATGGTGAAAATTCACGTTAGTGCAGAAACGTTTTTCCACGTGAAAGACTTGCTGGTTTGGAGGACGAAGTTGTGCACGTGCTTTAACCTTTCTGCACTAACCGCATTATATTTAGCCCCAGTCCCGGTTTATCTCAGTCTCCATATCTCACGTGTTTCCAATCAAAGGATTGTACGTTTGAGACCTATCTCCGCCAATACTATTTCTTTTAACAACCGTCCATGCGACAATCGTAACTCGTGTTCCACAAATGGGTTAACACTTAACAGTCTATGTAGAACAGCAATTTGTTGCTCAGAAATATTGAGAGCAAACCCAAAAATCAAGGATTAAAGTGAGGATTTCGGCGATAACTTTATACTTTCATCACACTAAGATGTAAGTCTACGAGGATGTTCCTTTGATAATGCAACAATAAATTGTATTCTATACCAATTTTAAAACATAAAATACATGTGAATACCTGACGTAAACATGAATTGAATTATATGCATGTTCGTGTATATATTCTATTGCGACATTGAGGTGCCGATATAACGATACATTTACACACACAAAATATATATACGAGTATAATATCTCTGTACAGCATATACCTTATGCATCTGCGTAAGGAAAAGACCGGATCTTTATGCATCTGTGTAAAGGGAATACCTGGGATCTTAATGCATGCTTATATAGAAGACCTGGGATCTCAATGCATATGCGTACATAAAGACCTTGGATGTTAATCCATATGCGTCTATGGAAGACCTGGGATCTGTACGTTTTTGCGTATATAGAAGACATGAGATCTTAATGCATCTGCGTAAATAGATGACATGGATCTTACTCCATCTGCGTATATAGAATACCTGAGATAATAATGCATCTGCGTATATAGAAGACCTGGAATATCAATGCATCTGCGTATATAGAAGACCTGGGATATTAATGCATTTGCGTATATAGAAGACCTGGGATATTTATGCATATGCGTACATAAAGACCTTGGATGTTAATCCATATGCGTATATGGAAGACCTGGGATCTGTATGCATTTGCGTATATAGAATACATGGGATCTTAATGCATCTGCGTATATAGATGACATGGATCTTAATCCATATGCGTATATATAATACCTGAGATATTAATGCATCTGCGTATATAGAAGACCTGGGATATCAATGCATCTGCGTATATAGAAAACCTGGGATATTAATGCATTTGCGTATATAGAATACCTGGGATCTTAATGAATCTGCGTATAAAGAAGACCTGGAATCTTAATACATCTGCGTATATAGAAGACCTGGGATCTTAATACATCTACGTACAGCGAAGACTTGGGATCGTAATGCATTTGCGTATATAGAAGACCTGGGATCTTAATGCATATGCATATATAGAAGACCTGGGATCTTAATACATCTGCGTATATAGAAGACCTGGTATCTTAATACATCTACGTATATAGAAGACCTGGGATCTTAATACATCTACGTATATAGAAGACCTGGGATCTTAATACATCTACGTATATAGAAGACCTGGGATCTTAATACATCTACGTATATAGAAGACCTGGGATCTTAATACATCTACGTACAGCGAAGACTTGGGATCGTAATGCATCTGCGTATATAGAAGACATGGGATCTTAATACATCTGCGTATATAGAAGACCTGGGATCTTAATACATCTGCGTATATAGAAGACCTGGGATCTTAATACATCTACGTATATAGAAGACCTGGGATCTTAATACATCTACGTACAGCGAAGACTTGGGATCGTAATGCATCTGCGTATATAGAAGACCCGGGATCTTAATGCATCTGCGTATATAGAAGACTCGGGATCTTAGTGCATATGCATATATAGAAGACCTGGGATCTTAAATCATCTGCGTATAGAGAAGACATGTGATCTTAATGCATCTGGGTACATAAGGACCTTGGATCTTACTGCATATGCGTATATAGAATACCTTGGATCTTACTGCATATGCGTACAGTTAATACCTGGGATCTAAATACATATGCATACAGTGAATACCTTAGATCTAAACACATCTGCGTACTTCGATCTGTATGCATCTGCCATTGTTGGCATTCCTTTATGGTGTTCTTTTGGAATGCAATGTGTCAAGGCCAACATTAAAGACGTGTAACTAACCGGTTGTCAAATGGTGTCACCTTTGTGGGCATGCGCATTCTTGATAGGTGTCCTATGCTAAGCTCTATAACATACACCAAACGAGCAGATACACCAATCTTCTGCATTTTGTGTTCCCATGTCCGGATAAAAGTCCATGTACTTGCTTATTAATACATTGTTGCATTAAACTACCTAAAGATAGTTTATGTTGTTTTTATACTGATGATTGATCTCGTAATTATGCTTATTATGTATGTACAAGTATAAATGTTTTGTACGATGAAGATATATCCTGCTATTGATCGTTTGATCTACTTCTTGTTTAACTTGTTAACCCTTTGACTGATGAAACTGAATTGAATGTGTGACTCTTGTACCACCATTATAGAACCAGGCTATATACGTTTGTAAATACAAGCTTCGGCATAATTGAAAATACCCCTCTGTGTGTTTGTGTACATATTTATATGGCATCACATACGCATGCGCGGTGAGTCCGCCGCGCGTGGATCCGTTCTTAGACGCTGGGCTTTCACGATTGTTGACATTCGTAAAGCTCGAGCATATAGATCGCAACATAAAGTGTTGTATTTAATTGTATTCTCTGATTGCGACGTTATTAATCTCCGATATTGGTCGTATCACAATCATGACCGTTGGCTGCTCAACTTACAATTTTTTTCCTTGAAATTCCTAGAATACGCTATTATGAACTCTTCGAAATGCAAAAGCTGGGAAATTCCATCTTATAATTAAGCATTGAAAGCGTTGTCTTACAAAAGGACAACTCATGGAAATAATCCTACATAATTCTCTTCGGATTCCCTATGGATTACTGCATCGTATACATATTAATCACAATTACGTCATCAGAAATCAAGATAAACAACATAGAAAAGCATGAAATTCAACCATTATTGAATTCTTGGAAGGTTCTTATTCTGTTATACTTCCTTGTTAGGTTGCTAAAGGATCCAAATGGATTCTGCTTTACAGAAGCTACGGAAACCTTCTGTAATTAGTTGGCAAAGAGTGCAGAACCAGTTGCAATAAACTTTAGACTCGTCAGAAAAAAACAATTTATGAATGCCGCGACTAATCGCGCTTACATAATCGATTTATCAAAAAATGCAGATAGAGACCATTACAAGAAGATATCACATTAATATCAAACAAGACATCATACTCGATGTTTTGTGAAACTTCATTCGGGATTGGTTTATGTATGCCGCACCCAATCTATAGTATTTTGTCAGAAGCGATTGGTTATTAAGCTGGTTGATTGGTTTGATAAACGCCGTGACATGACGGGAATACCAATGATTCGCTACTCAGTATTGGGTTGATAAACGCCGTGACATGACGGACATATCAATGTTTCGCTACTCAGTACAATCCGGGATTGATACAATCTACGTATGTCAAAGTGGAAATTCTCCACCATCTGTATAACCTACTGTACAAGAACCGCGTCTGACGAACTGGGGCCTTGTTGCATCTGCGTACAGGAAAGTGTCTAAGATGAGTCCGAGCATATGCACAGTCTCACAAAAGTCTTCCCTGTACGCCTACATGTAGTAAAGCTAGTGATGTATCTGTTGAAGAAAATCGAGTGTAGCGCTACTAGTAGTACGCCCATGCTGATACCGAAACGATGATTCCAGATGGACACATTTTACTGGACGCCACTTATGCATATATACACACCAGAAAACAGCTCTGGCCCAGTGGTTAGCGTCGAGGATTTAGAACCGGGCGTCCTGGGTCCGATCTCAAGACGCAGCGGTCTTGGTGGAGTGCCCTTGGGCAAGGCACAAATCCTAGCCTAGTACTGGTTTGTTTACCCAGGGATTATAAATAAGTGAACTGTCGCACTGATATAGCTGAAATAATGTTGCAAACGGCGTAAAACCTCAACACAACAAGTGCATACACACCGTTAATAACTGACGGGATGAATTAACATAACAGAGGAATCAAATGAATGGGAATGACAGACAGAAACTTTGTAAAAAAATAAGTGAGAATAGCTCAAGCAACAAACATACATTTTGAAGCATGATAATAATGACTTTGTCAAAATACATAATTAACCATGATAATCATATGTATTCGTAATTGTTTCACTGTATATGTTGTTATACAAAAGAATAGCCTCAACTAGTTACTACTAAGCAACAAGTAATTTCTTCATTCCATATTGAATGATTCTGTGAACTCAGTATTGCTTCTTAGTGCCGTTTTTATGGCAAATATCTTATAGGCCAAAGATTAAACTAATATGCTAAAGACATTGGCCTCATACCAGATAAACTGAGTAATACATCCGCTTAGCTTGTAGCATTTCATACACGATTGTAGACCCATGTATATTATCTGTAAACATATATTTAAATAAAAAACAACAACATATTATTTCCATTGTTATGCACGTTTCGAAATTGAAAGCGTTTTAAAACAAAATGGAAAAGTATAAATATACTACATGACAAAACTGATGATATAATGAGCATTGATGTCGATCGAATATGGTCTTCAAGTTCTGTGATATAATTGACATTTAACACAATCAAATGTGCAATTTTAGTTCGAGGCAATCATTCGGCATTTTACATTTTGCAGTTTTATTTTCCATTCGACATTACCGTGATAAGGCGGGTTTCTTCTCGGTCAAAAATATTAATCAAAATTGTTGATCTGTTTGTTTGAATGTTGTTCAACATCGCGTTCAAGAGTATTTCCGGTTTTGCATTTTGTTCTGTTTCTCCTTCGACCTATGAATGTCGATTGCCATGTGGCATGACTATAATGGCATTACTCTGACAAATATATGTTTTCTGCCATTAATCTGACATCTATATGCTTTCTGCCATTAATCTGACATCTATATGTTTTCTGCCATTAATCAGACATTTATATGTTTTCTGCCCATTAATCTGACATATATATGTTTTCTGCCATTAATCCGACATCAATATGTTTTCTGACATTAATATGACATCTATATTGTTTGCCATTAATCTGACATATATATTTTTTCCGGCATTCATCTGACATCTATATGTTTTCTGCCATTAACCTGACATCTATATGTTTTACCATTAATCTGACATCTATATGTTTTCTGCCCATTAACCTGACATCTATATGTTTTATGCCATTAATCTGACATCTATATGTTTTCTGCCATTAATCTGACATCTATATGTTTTCTGCCATTAATCTGACATATATATGTTTTCTGCCATTAATCTGACATATATATGTTTTCTGTCATTAATCTGACATATATATGTTTTCTGCCATTAATCTGACATCTATATGTTTTGCCCATTAATCTGACATCTATATGTTTTGCCATTAATCTGACATCTATATGTATTGCCATTAATCTGACATCTATATGTTTTCTGCCATTAATCTGACATCTATATTTTTTTGCCATTAATCTGACATCTATATGTTTTCTGGCTTTAATCTTAGACCTTTAAGTTTTCCGGTATTAATCTGACATATATATGTTTTCTGCCATTAGTCTGATATCTATATGTTTTCTGGCATTAATCTTGCATCCATATGTTTTCCTGCATTAATCTGACATATGTATGTTTTCTGGCATTAATCTGACATCTATATGTTTTCTGACATTAATCTGACATATATTTGTTTTTCTGACATTAATTTGACATATGTTATATGTTTTAACATATTATATTTTCGAGATACGAGCCTCATCGGTTGATTTGGGTTCTTATTGGAAAGCGATATATATATATAAAGACTAAGATAACATTGTAGACATCCTAAGGACGAATCTTCGTCTATATTGCTCGCAAATGTTGTTGAACGTAGCAGTAGGACCAAAAGAATTTCTACAAGACGATGTTATCCCATATATGATTTCAACCAGCAAATGATGTTAAAAGCAGAAGTAGGACCAATGTTATTAATACTCTAACAAGATGTAGTTATCCCGTATATGATTCCAACAAACACATGATGTTGAAAGCAGAAGTAGGACCAATGTTATTAATACTCTAACAAGATGCAGTTATCCCATATATGATTCCAACCAGCAAATGATGTTCAAAGCAGACGTAGGACCAATGTTATTAATTACTCTAACACGATGTAGTTATCCCGTATATGATTCCAACCAGCAAATGATGTTGAAAGCAGACGTAGGACCAATGTTATTAATTACTCTAACACGATGTAGTTATCCCGTATATGATTCCAACCAGCAAATGATGTTGAAAGCAGAAGTAGGACCAATGTTATTAATACTCTAAAGGTGTAGTTATCCCATATATGATTCCAACCAGCAAATGATGTTGAAAGCAGAAGTAGGACCAATGTTATTAATACTCTAACACGATGTAGTTATCCCGTATATGATTCCAACCAACAAATGATGTTGAAAGCAGAAGTAGGACCAATGTTATTAATACTCTAACAAGATGTAGTTATCCCGTATATGATTCCAACCAGCAAATTATGTTGAAAGCAGAAGTAGGACCAATGTTATTAATACTCTAACACGATGTAGTTATCCCGTATATGATTCCAACAAACAAATGATGTTGAAAGCAGAAGTAAGACCAATGTTATTAATACTCTAACAAGATGTAGTTATCCCGTATATGGTTCCAACCAGCAAATGATGTTGAAAGCAGAAGTAGGACCAATGTTATTAATACTCTAACACGATGTAGTTATCCCGTATATGATTCCAACCAGCAAATGATGTTGAAAGCAGAAGTAGGACCAATGTTATTAATACTCTAACAAGCTGTAGTTATCCCGTATATGATACCAACCAGCAAATGATGTTAAAAGCAGAAGTAGGACCAATGTTATTAATACTCTAACAAGATGTAGTTATTCCGTATATGATTCCAACCATCAAATTATGTTGAAAGCAGAAGTAGGACCAATGTTATCAATACTCTAACAAGATGTAGTTATCCCGTATATGATTCCAACCAGCAAATTATGTTGAAAGCAGAAGTAGGACCAATGTTATTAATACTCTAACAAGATGTAGTTATCCCGTATATGATTCCAACCAGCAAATGATGTTGAAAGCAGAAGTAGGACCAATGTTATTAATACTCTAACACGATGTAGTTATCCCGTATATGATTCCAACCAGCAAATGATGTTGAAAGCAGAAGTAGGACCAATGTTATCAGTACTCTAAAAAGATGGAGTTATCCCGTATATGATTCCAACAAACAAATGATGTTGAAAGCAGAAGTAGGACCAGTGTTATTAATACTCTAACAAGATGTAGTTATCCCGTATATGGTTCCAACCAGCAAATGATGTTGAAAGCAGAAGTAGGACCAATGTTATTAATACTCTAACACGATGTAGATATCCCGTATATGATTCCAACCAACAAATGATGTTGAAAGCAGAAGTAAGACCAATGTTATCAATACTCTAACACGATGTAGTTATCCCGTATATGATTCCAACCAGCAAATTATGTTGAAAGCAGAAGTAGGACCAATGTTATTAATACTCTAAAGGTGTAGTTATCCCATATATGATTCCAACCAGCAAATTATGTTGAAAGCAGAAGTAGGACCAATGTTATTAATACTCTAACACGATGTAGTTATCCCGTATACGATTCCAACCAGCAAATGATGTTGAAAGCAAAAGAAGGACCAATGTTATTAATACTCTAACACGATGTAGTTATCCCGTATATGATTCCAACCAGCAAATGATGTTGAAAGCAGAAGTAAGACCAATGTTATTAATACTCTAACACGATGTAGTTATCCCGTATATGATTCCAACCAGCAAATTATGTTGAAAGCAGAAGTAGGACCAATGTTATTAATACTCTAACACGATGTAGTTATCCCGTATATGATTCCAACCAGCAAATGATGTTGAAAACAGAAGTAGGACCAATGTTATTAATACTCTAACAAGATGTAGTTATCCCGTATATGATTCCAACCAGCAAATATTCGATTTCCTTGAGTTGCATGTTAACTAAAACATCTTTTGTGAATGGATGGCATGTTTTGGATTATACAGCACAGGAAATTCTGATAAACTCAAGATGTATCTCAGGGGATTGAAAGCGCTTGAAGAAAACCTTAGATGATAACAGCAAATTATTCTTCTGTAAATGAATTTCCCCATCCCATCATTTTTCACGAATATATTTAGCACGGAAAATAATTATTTACGTCAAGTTGTTTCCAGAGGAGAGTCACGTGCATGCCTGTCATAGCCAGGAAAGCGATGTAATTATATTAACCCTTTTCCCATATACTGACGTTTTTAAACGCCTCTGTAGCAGGCGACTTTTGAAAAGAATTGTGACAAAAGGAGAAATTGCTCAAACTGTTTTCAACATTATTCAATAATTGTTCTTGCATTTATAGAGGGTTTCCGTTTGTTTGACTAATTGTTTTCGTCGTCTGCTGATGATTTGTTGTATGTCGGAAAAGGTTACCATCGGAACATAAGTTTTAAAATAATTATTTTCCTTCCTCAAACAGCTAGTGACAAATGAGTTACTACCTGCTAAAATGTCCGTTTCCAAATAACCATCAATCATATATTAGGTTTTCTAATTGTTTTCAGAACGAAACGTATATTGATTGATTGATTGATTACGGTTTAACGCCGTTTACAACACCAGTTCACCTACTCATGCGTTTCCTGGTTTTCCTGGTTTTCTCACACCAGTACACACCATACAACATACTTTCCAAGCAACTGGCTGCTTTTCCACATATATTGTTAAACAGCCAATTCAGTGTACTTTAAACCTGTGTCACATGCAGACACATTTTGACGCATGTGCTGCAAACGACTTTTGAAAACAATGCGACAAGGAGAGAATTTGTTCATAATGATTTTTTCTTCATCGTCACAATATGTGTAAACTATAATCAATAATTCTTCTTCTTTTTTTACGTAGATGTTTTCAAAGTCGTCAGCCATTTTGTCTTTCATAGACGACATTTATAATGATGCCGTCGAATTAACTCTTTCTAGCTGTGTTGTATACGAGAAGGGCCAATGTCACTACCAATGCATGATACACAAGATATCAAATCCACTTACCTCTGGTAATACCCAATCCGCCTCCAGACCAATCTCGTTCACAAAATATTTCCTGCACGTTGTCGAGAAGGTCACGGTCTCGTTTATATCCATAAACAGAAAACTCAGGTTATAAGTCGGCACCAGTTCCTCCGTACAGTCTTCCTTTACCTCCTGCCATGGGAGGAATGTTCGATACATCAACACAGACGCACATACAACGTGCATGATGCTCGTCACTGCATACAGACGTTTCTGATAAGGTCCGAACTTTCCACTTAGACAGAGAATTGTTTCGAATGATTTCGAGCAATCGTCCATTTTGGCTGGCATATTTTATGGACATTTTGTATGGCGTCCTAACACTTCATCGTTGTATCTCCTTGTTGGTTCTTTGGTTAATTCACCAGCATTGGTGTTATATGGGTGTTCTATGATTCAGCATACATGGATATGTTCATTCACATAGATGTGACACACGTTCAATATTTCATTATTTTGTAATGAACATTTCTAAAATATGTTTTCCGATCATGCTGAAGTGGTCTACATTGCATCGTCTTCCCAGAGAGAAATCTGAAAGATACATATATAGAACACAATGAACATTAAAAATTAACTTATATAATCAGTGCGAATTGGTATGCATGTAATTTCAAAGATTTGTATCAACTTTCTAATTTACTGCATTTATGAAACAAACAAGGGGAGACCAACAAGTCACCTTAGACCCATGATATATGTATCACGAATGACAAATGTACACTCCATAGTGTAAAACTAGGTTCCAAACAATTTGAAACAAGCGAAGAGGCAGCCCATGCATACCGAACGAAACATGTAAGATGTGAGGGCTATTTGCGAAGACAACAGGGATACAGTGTTTGAACTGATTGCTTTGTTCAACTTCTCTTTGCGTCTTTAAGCAGTTTTCAATAGTACTCCTCATACCCATCATATCACAGACGGTTCAGCTAACACAATCGTGCGTTTCTAGATTATTTTACAGAACAACATTTGAAACCATACGTGTGGTCGTAATGAATTAAGTCAATCCCCAGACCTCTGAATTGGGGAAGCACTGTGCCGCTACAGATTGAGCTACCGGGGCTTGGACCTTACACTGTTTATCATTACTCCATTATCGCGTCTCATCATGTTAAACATCAGGATAGAATACTTGTCAATTGTGATTCAGATTGTTATTAGTACCCTTCGTATCAAGAACCGTCAAAAGTTTGTTTCCCGTGATATTTACGTTTGAGTTTCATTAATACAACTATTGTACAGTTACGCATACGTGCTCGAATTTAAGTTATTATCAAACCCCTGACTCGGAATAACACTTACAAACGCTCTTAGTTAGAACATAAAGGAGGATTGAATGAGGAACTGATACCATATGTTTATGGTATGATTTTAAGACAAGAAATGTCAAGCTTTGCAAACCCAAATATCGTCAACTGATGGGTGTGTATCGACTACCCCTTGATACTGATCAGCATTGACACTGCAGCAGCAGAGAACGTTTGAAAACAAAACAGAACAATTGTTTCCCCAAATGGTTGGAACTTTATGTAAAATCTGTAACTTTAATTTCAATTTTACTTTCAAGATTTCATAATCGTAGACTCAATGAGATCACACGACCCAAAAAAATACATTCCGAATTAGAATTCAATTTCTCGTATGATTTGTGCTACTCAGCTTTGTTTGTGAATCAAACAGAGGCTCCCCTGGAATAAATAGGTCACCGAGTCGCTCGGTAAAAGTAAAGTCGATATAAAAGTGCTTGCAAATTGCCCATAATAGTCTTTACATGTGCTAAACAGATCTATAAAACAAAAATAAAATGGGAACAAATGATGTCCATTAATCGAGAAATAACATAAAAGTAAACGCAAGTATATTATTTTTGTCTGAGAAAACTCGTACAAAATCAGAGAAAGTATTGAAGTGTTCGATTAAATCACCAGGAAACCCGTCTGTCCGATGTAAATTGTGAACATTATGATTAGAACTGGCCTGTATTGCAATATGTGATCACGGTGGTACGTTTCGACATTGAACTTTTCCAATCATCTGGAAAATAAATATAATAACCACATGATGGCTCTGAAAACTTTAAATCTAACACGAATCTTTGCTGATATTGATGTATTTCCATGACATATTCATTTTGTTTCGTAATATCTGAGGACTGACTGAAGGACCATGTTGTTTAAATAAGGTTATAGACTGGATTCCATTTTTATAAAATGGAATCACAGCTTTACACGCGACGAAATATAAAATATATTTCACGGAACGAAATAGGTTAAATCGCATCTCTACGGTTTGTTTGTATGGTGTATCACGCCGCCTTCAACACGTTTTCAGTTCTATAACGGCGTTTCCCGGTTAAGTTATGTACAACTGGTTATTTTATCTATAACGGCGTTTCCCGGTTAAGTTATGTACTACTGGTTATTTTATCTATAACGGCGTTTCCCGGTTAAGTTATGTACTACTGGTTATTTTATCTATAACGGCGTTTCCCGGTTAAGTTATGTACTACTGGTTATTTTATCTATAACAGCGTTTCCCGGCTTAGTTATGTACTACTGGTTATTTTATCTATAACGGCGTTTCCCGGTTAAGTTATGTACTACTGGTTATTGTTATCCTGACACCAGCGATTCAGTCGTAAATGCACACCCAACGATCCTGAGCGACAAGGAGGGAAATAATTACCGTTTTTAAAGTATTTTGTATGACCCGGGCGAGGTTCATACCCGGGATCTCGTGCATCAAAGGCGGAACCTCTACTACAACAACACATAAGCGACCCACTTCTTTGCGTGTCACCATGGGGCAGCAAGAACATATTATGGAACATAAAAAGCAAGGGGATTATTAGGCAATAGTGTAAATGGTGCTTTACGAAATATCCCGAGATACATAATAGACAATATGTTTTGATAACTCCAAACCGCGGTAAGTACACTTTGTAATATTATGTAATAGATTCTGTCTGGAAAACGTTTTAAAACAGCCCACATCAATGTTCTGTCGAAGCAATTACCGAACTATTGCTATGACGTTCCAGCAAATTGGCAAAATTACACGGAAACCGACTCTTGGGATATTTTGACCAGCAAATACCAAGATCAGCATGCTCATCGACGACTAATTATCAGCATCTTCCTTGTTAACCATATACCGCCGTACACGCTTCCTGGACGTTTCTCCGTCAGACTAAGAACGAAAAATAAAGTACGTCATGTGATCGCAATTGTCCGGACATATGGGGACGGTTTTCTCGTGACTTAGCCCAGATAATAACAACCTTGAAGCAGACAACCAAAAAGCTAGTTCGTTGTTTTTTCTTGTTCAAGAAATGTATGGGTTTGAGAACATTGTTTTTCGTTTTTCGTGTGTTTTTTAGTCAATATATGGACGTATTATCAAAAATAAATTGACGTTTTAAACAACGCTTTTCAATGGCCAAGTTCTTATTGCTTGCTCGTTTGAAAAAGAAATACGGCAAATTTGTGAACTTAAAGAAATAAAGTTGTGCAATCGAAAGCTTGTATTTAAAAAAGGTAAAACATGTACAATATATCATTTATTTTTTGTAATAATTCCTAAAATGGACATAACCTTCCTACACTAAAACACTCTACCAGTTTTAACCTCATCTTTGAACAATAGGTATGGTATGTCTTACTCTAAGTTATCATCAATCAAACACACGAATACTCGACGGCCTATCTCTTATTACGTCATATTACAGGATGTCCAGTTCAATGTTATTTGGTAAACATAGACGATTAGGGTAGATCTAGTAGACTGTTTCATTCCATCAAACCACGTGACGCTAAGGTATACAGGAAAAAACTCAGTCGTAAAGTCAGGTTCATAACGGATATAATCTTGAATTGGTCATTCGACAGAGAAATGAATCCTAAATATTTACAAAACAAACTAAAATAAACGAACCACACATGCATTTATTTTTCGACACTCCCGCCATGAAGCACAGATAAGGTGGAGTAAATTGGTCCTTGCTCCACAATACCTTCATTCTCATGTAAACCGTAAACTGAGATGTTTCTTTCGAGTACAAATGGCATGGTGGGAAATGGAGATCAAAAACAACTTAGGACACGAAAAACGCCCCTTTTTCTAAGGCTCTATTATTGACTTCACAAATTCGTCTATCATGTAACAATCCGTCTACATTATGCATGCCCTTCATTATATCATGCTCATTAAAGTTAAAGTTATGAAAATACCTAGAATGTAGTCGCACCTTTGACGTGAACATATTTAACAATTATCATACATTCTTGTCAGTCTTCAGCTTCCTATCTTGATGCTGGATAATTGCTAAAACATATTGTTTACTTGTTAAATATGATAAATTAAACAAACGAAATATATAAAGTAAACCATTATCAGACTGCACATACATCCAAACGTTCGTATGCAAAGACAGATCTTAGTCTGAAGTATTAGCAATGACTGTTCTGTTCAAATACAGGAGGATACAATAAATCAGATTGAACGAATTGATTGTTTATACATAAACTCTCCTAACATGTCGTACCTATCCTGTAAATAACTCGTCCATGTTACTGGCTCTAAAATATAAATACGAGTGTTTATGGTCAGTGTTAAACTCGATTTCACTCCGTTACAAAGATCACCTATATCTGATACAATCGACTTTTCACGCATGGCATAACATGTAGGAATACGAGAAATTACTCTGTGTAAAAAATTATAGCAATGCCCGCCTCTATAATTTACTTATGCAAGTGGAATCATTCATTTCTGAATGCAATAGATCCTTAAGTATTGCTAGACTTATATTGTTATTGTACAAGTCCGTTTTCACTATTTCATCTGCGAACTTAATTTTAAATAAACACGTCTAGAACGTTAACTCTATGTAATCATGGACTACATGTATTAACATATTAATATATGAGCCGTTCCACGAGAAAACCAACTGTATGGACTCCGCGTAATATATCGACACAGATCAGTCTACGCAGTCCGTGCAGGCTAATCCGGGCCGAGACATTCCGTCTCAGGGGGATAGAGGTATAGAGTAACGAGTCCTGAAACAGAAAATCCACAGGAGGCAAAACGTGTCTGTCCGGATTAGCCTGCACGGCGTGATTAGGCTCATCCGGGTCAATACTTTACGCAGAATCAACAATGTTGGTTTTCTCGCGAAACGGCTCTGTAAGCCTCTTCTGCTGACGACCTTTTAAAATATTGAAAGGAAAATGAGAATTTATTCAAAATAAATAATTTCCCCCTCATTCTACAATATTTTCAACTCTAATTTAGAATGAAATTAACTTAGCCAGATGATACATATTTTCCAACAATGTTATAATCAAACAACCCTAAACATAATTATACTGTCGATTAACAGGTAAGACGACGTAAACTTCCGTACATCTGAACTACTCAGTCAACATCTTAGTACCCTCGGTAAATTCTTCGCTCATGTTAATGTCTTTCTCCCACATTGTTGTCCTTCATCAGTACACATGCCCCCCCCCCCCCCCCCCCCCCCCCACACACACACACAAGCGTCGATACAATGTGTGCGTACGTCGTGAACCCACGGCATTGAAGGACAAACATACTGTTGTTTATTGGCTGAACAACAAGTTCGTGGTGGGAAAGATGTTATAAACTTCTGTAAGAATAACCTTTAATCTTGCGATCATCATGTAACGGCTTTTTTGCAACACATTGCCGTTAAGCAACATATTTGCCATTCGACAATATAATACAAACAAGTATGAGAGCAATTTGCAGAATGTTTTTTGTTTTTTATCTCTACGTAGACAAAACTTTTCATGGGTTGATAATAATAATTCGCCAACCAACAGAAATAACTTATGGCGGACAGTGTTAAAATATCGCTGAAAGAAAAGAGACAGTTAACTTGAATACCAGGCATGCGTATTATTTCAATCTGTCTTACTGATATGTTAATTTAGTTTCCTGCCTTTTCATAAAAGATACGAACGTTCAAGAGTGTCACTTAGCTTTTAGATAATTGCGTTTTTATTGCGCGGGTGCATCCGCACCAGTGCATATATTGATTGTAAAAAAAAAATCACTGGTGCAATGGGCTTGCGCATGCGCCGTGTTAATCGTCTTGATCGCGCATGCGCCGTATTTTACCGTCATCTGTCGGATATTTCCGTAGCAGTTTGCAATGGAATATTAAGATTAATGAACCAGTCTTTTTATATGCGAGTAGCTTTTGTGGCGATTGGTATGACAATCGCCACAATGCTAACAGAAACAACAACAACGAAAAATATTTACATAGTCGGTTTTGAACAATCGGTTGATATTTTTTTCCTTACTGCAAACTAATTTACTCACATCCGTTATAGTTCCATCATTGATGCAGAGACGTGATTAATAATAATTATGTCAGTGCTACTTTGGTACCGGATTGTTACTAATATTTGAGTTTTATCGAGACAGTATCTACATAGAGTTAAAATATGTAAATATTATCTTCGTCATGATTGGGCAGATAATAAATATCATTGCGCGTTCTGCCTTGCAAATAACGGCAAATAACTGATGATACTCAAATCTGGAAATTCCAAAAGGTTCTATAAATAGCAAGCGAGACCAAAAACCAGAAGAGCTTGTAATCTCAATATTATAAACGCTTTATTTTGTAGTTGTTTAAATATATAAAAGCGTCTAGATGATAAGACTATTTTACAAAGGTTTAAAGGACACACGATGTCAGTATGTACACACGTTATGTATACACGTCTGCACGTTCTAGAGTCAATTAGCAATCAATGCTGAAAGTGTAGCCTAATTTAGTTTGGAGATCGAGCAATATAATATATGCCTATATTTTTATAAATTGAACAGTTTAGCAAATAGTGAAATTGTGCTTTTTGAGCATGTTTTGTGTTTGTTTTTGCACTCACATTATTCGAAGCAGTTTAACAATCTCAGAGACATATAAATACACTGTGTTTATATGTCTCTGACAACCCTCAATCATGCAATGTGAAGGGACTAAATTGAACAGACCTGTTTAATATCGGACATCATTGAAACAAAGACCAAACTAATGGATACTGTTTTCTCTCCTTCCTTGATAATTTAGTCATTTCTAAAGTGTAAAATATATTTTATCTTAATATGGCCTAGCGACCTGGTGATAAACATGTGATTACCCGAACAATTTAGATTACAAATAGCCATTATAATGAGCTAAAACGGTAGTCTATCGAATACCAACTAGATTTTTCATAACTTTAGAATGGCCTAATTTTGAACACATCATGACCAATTTCAGAACGTAACTAAAAAATCACCAAGACAACATTCTGGCAAACTAACATTATTCTACTGTCAAAAGAGACCCGGCCGGGTAGCTCAATTGGTAGCGTATCTGACTCGTGATCTGGAGGTCACGGGTTCGATACCCGGTTGCGGCGACATTCTTTCGGGCGATGTTTTCCATTGCCTCTCACCTCTGATCTATGTGAGAAAGTAGTCAGTGGCTTCGAAAGAATGTTGTGTAAGTACTGGTGTGGGAAAGCCAGGAAAACATGGGTAGGTGCACTGACCGCCGTGATATGACCAAAGCTGTTGAAAGCGGCGTTAAACTCCAAACAAGCAAACAAACAAACAAACTGTCAAAAGATGCAGGGTTGATACATTCTCAAATATACCCGCACCAGAGTCATCGCAAGCCCTACACCGATATACTGCTTGTTACTTTGCAGGATTTTCCATACGATCGCCACTACAGTGCCATTGGCGCTTTGATTTATAATTAAAATGTAAATTAAAACCATAGTTTTTTAATTTTAAAAAAAACACCCACCGCTGCCACCATTTGTAACGTGTACCGGCCGGCGTTAAAGCCATCGCGGGTCACCCATCCAGGTACTAACTGCGATGAACGTTGCTTAATTTTACACAAAGGTCGACCACTCTACCAACGTATACACGCCGGCTTCGACAGCAAGGCTGTAGAAATGATATGTATACATATACCTATACCCCGTTTCCGTTACATTAGGAAAATGGGAACATTTTTATAAATGCGAAGTTATTGTGCTAAATTTTGCAATTTTAAGAATATAATAAGGGGAAAAAAGGCATGCACAGACAAACGTTTACAATAATTTTTGGAGATCGAGGTCAACACGTTGGGAAAAGGTATTTTAGTTTTCGTTTTACGTATTTAACTGAAAAACTATTGTTATCATATATTTATATCATATATTTAAAAGCGGGTTTCGTGTTTTCTCGAATCAAACAGTATTTCTTAAGCCATAAAATGCTGATTCCCGCGCCAATTGCTGCAACTCTTGTTGAAATATATTTCTGGAATGAAAGTTAAATTCAAAGACGACATTATTTTTATGATTGACGTATTCTGTTGACATAATCATCCGACTTTTCCAAATAGTATCCATTGATTGATTTTGATTTATATCATCATTCTGCTTAGTACGGTACTAGTGCTTGTTTTCATTTATATCTTGTTTATGAAAATGGATCTTTCTCTGTAAAAATACAGTGTTAGAATATTATATCGCTTCCACCAGAACGATTGATCTCTAATTGAGTGAGATACGACACTTACGTCGCGCCGTGATAGCTAAGTTTGACCATACAACATGGACTATCAACCAGGTGATCGGGAGCTCGAATTGCGACCCGGTCTATCGTTCTCTACGAATCAACGATTTCAAACAGTCATTGTGTCTACTAGCGTCATTATCTACAAGTACTAGGCTAATAGCGTGTGTGTGTGTGTGAATGAAGCCAGTTATCTTAGAAGAACGTTGTGTGTGGTGTATAGGTGCAAAAGAGACAGGGAACAGATGGTAAGATGAACTGTCGAGATACAACTTAAATAGTGTTGAAAAACCGGCGTGAAATCCCAATAACGCAATCAATCAACATATTGAAATTTGAAATGTTTAAGGTGGACAGTGGTTTTGTTGATTATAACAAACAGTGAATATCCAGACGAGTCTGTATAATGGTATATATAAACAGTACTTTCGCCTCCGTCTGCAAATAGTTCTACCAAGCCATTAAATGTTGTCTAATTTTAAAGCACATACACTTTTAAGATATCAAAACGGAAATAAGCTGTGCATTATGGGTAGTGCTGTATCAATCAGTTGAGTCAGTGCATGCGTATGTATCACCGAAGTATTTTCGTTCTGTTTCCATGGTGTTATATAGAACCGGATATAACATCTGACAACATTATGGAATTGGAGTATTGTTGATGTTACTGCCATACACCTTTATTCGATCCCAGTACGGAGAGGCAATAAGACCTTAATCGCCAGGTGAGACTCAAATATGCAATTTCGCCTTACTATGGCCTCATTTGAATGGGCCACGTCAGATAAAGATAGGTCTTATGGCAGATACGAACAGAATAGACATGTCTCCTTTACATTTGAGCCCGTACATGGGAAAGGGTACACTTTCCCATTTTTGAACATTGTATGATCAAATCAGCAACTAAATCTGTTCCGCCTTATCAGAATCTACACATGTTGACAGAAGCTTCTTACAGGCTGGCGTTATTCACATGTGAACATTGTAGATCTTGATAAGATTGTGTGAATGTACAGGCTGGTCTAGATATACCGAGGGCTTGGCGTGAAACGGCTGTAACTAAAAACCTCTTTTGAAAACCCTGGATTAGGATTTTGACCCCTTTGTAAACAATGCAAATTTAGATGCCATTGCTCAGAATGAGCAATGGCACCTAAATTTCCATTGTTTACCAAGAAAAATGATTTAATGCTTATAAAGACATTATGGCGAGGTGATTAACCTGGTAATTTTAGTTACAACCGTTCAACGCCAAGCCCTCGATACACTGTTCTCAAAAGCCAACATGTACATTCGCGCTTATTTAACGATTGCACTATTCGCTAACGCAACAAGACCTCTAATCCCCCATGTCTGTTCGCTGTTTGGCCTGCTGTCAGATGATAGTAAATTATTGAAGTAGATTAAATAATCGTGGGTGTACGAGATTGACAATTCCTGAAATCAATGTGCGATCAAAGACGAAACGTGCATCATGCTCGTATCGCATGCCATAACTGGGAGATCTAATTGACAATATCATTAAAATAAGATAAATGGTCATACCGTTTAGGGGACTCCGGTTACATTTGTGGAATTTATTCCAGCTGACTCATTGATTGCGGAATGGCACACACGATCTATGATACAAATAGATGTGCGGATAAGCCTACACCAGCTATAAGCTGGCAACCGTCGTGTCTCTATCGATCAATTGGAATTGACCGGTATGTATAAAGAGACACCTGTCCAGTCTTACTTACATACAACAGATCTACAGCAGACGACGTCGGAAGCATTTTGGCAAGAATCTTGGAAATATTTCTCTATAAATGAAAGTATAATTATTATTTTGTCAAATTGGTTTCAAAAGCCGTCTCACGGTCTGCTGCTAGCGGGTTTAAACTGCGTGGCTTACATCAAACGAAATGTATGAGCTACAATGGCCAAACATAATCATATCTCACAAAGTAGGTTATCATATTGTATGATCTACTGATTGAAAACGTTGACATTTACTATGTGTAAATAAATACACAGTATTTTCCGGCATTGATTTTGGTGCGCCTGTTTGTAAGTCATGATATTTATTTGATGGAACAAAAACACAATACAGTAAATGACAAAATCGAGCACGATCTTGATCGCAAAAATCCAGAAAATAGGTTTCCTGACGTATGTGTAACATGTTCGTCCTAAATAATCGAAAATCGTGAGTTATATGGTCTGTATATTTTGATAGCATGATTATATTGATTGAATGTGTTGAAATTCATCAACAGCATCGTCATCGTCATCATTATCACCACCACTATGAACATCATGATTTGTTACAGTTGTTATTAATTGTATCATCATCCTCACCAGAATCACACCCTCCATCATTACTTTTTGATAATCGTGTTAATCATCACAACCATCATCATATGTCGCCTTCGTTATAATCATCTCCATCATTACTACCATCATCATATGTCGCCTTCGTTATAATTATCTCCATCATTACCACCATCATCATGTGTCGCTTTCGTGATGATTATCTCCATCATTACCATCATCATCATGTGTCGCCTTCGTTATAATTATATCCATCATTACCACCACCATCATCATATGTCACCTTCGTTATAATCACCTCCATCATTACCACCATCACCAGGTGTCGCCTTCGTTGTTATTATTATCTCTATCATTACCACCACCATCATCATCATGTGTCGCCTTCGTTATAATCAAATCCATCATTACCACCATCAGTATGTGTCGCCTTCGTTATAATTATCTCCATCAATACCACCATCATCATGTGTCGCCTTCGTTATAATTATCCCCATCATTACCACCATCATCGTGTATAGCCTTCTTTATAATCATCTCCATCATTACCACCATCATCATGTGTCGCCTTCGTTATAATCATCTCCATCATCATCATGTGTCGCCTTCGTTATAATCATCTCCATCATCATCATGTGTCGCCTTCGTTATAATAACCTCCATCATTACCACCACCATCATCAGGTGTCGCCTTCGTTATAATAATCTCCATCATTACCACCATCATCATGTGTCGCCTTCGTTATAATCATCTCCATCATTACCATCATCATTATGTCTCGCCTTCGTTATAATCATATCCATAATTACCACCTTCATCATGTGTCGCCTTCGTTATAATAATCTCCATCATTACTACCATCATCATGTGTCGCGTTATTTATAATCATCTCAATCACTACTACCATCATCATGTGTCTACTTTGTTAGTATCATGTTCAACATTACCACCATCATCATGTGTCGCCTTCCTTATAATCATCTCCATCATTACCACCATCATCATGTGTCGTCTTCGTTATGATAATCTCCATCATTACCATTATCATTAACATCATCGTTACCACCATCATTAAGCGTGGCCTTCGTTTTAATCATGCTCATCATCATCAGTATGTTTTTAGAGAGACTCACTAAACATTTGCTAAAAATGTTATAAAATGTTAAGTAATTGTAAATGCTTTGACGTATACTATGTTCTTGTCGAATACAGTTTGTGCTCTGTTCTGCTAACTTCTGCATATACAGCATTTTACTTACCTACTGAAACGTTTAATATAAATATTTGCCTTCATGCATGAAAAACTCAGAAAAGATACATAATTATAAACACCCCATTTTATGTCCACATGTCTATAGAGAGATAAAAAGACGCTTTTATGAGTTATTATTTTGAGTTAAATTGAACGAAATCATTGGAAAATGTCTTCAGTTTGATAGCAAAGTATTTTGAAACTAGAATAATTGAATAATATCTAGCACCAAAACGACAATATGGTTTATTCTTGGTAATGTAAGTGCAACCCAAAAAACGTTGCTTCGGAAGTTTGATCTGCGTTTCCTCGCTTATTGTCTAAGAAGGGTACGAGCGAGTCAATGTTAGGTACTTTACAATTTCATGGCAGGGCAGTCTTAATCTGTCTTTTTGTTTTTTCCGTTGCATATTATCATCAAAAATGAAACGAAGGGCGACGACAAGGAAGGCCCCGGCTCCAGAACAGTTCCGGTTTTGGTTGATGTGCCAACAACAGAGCCTCGACCAGAACCACATGATGCCGCGGTCACTCAAGTTCCGTCAATGTCAGTAGAGATGGGTGCCACGTTGCAGAATCCAGACATTGGTAATATGTTTAATCCAATAAGTTTCAAAATCGTACACACCCAAATAAGATCACACGTTCCCCAACATTTAAGGGAAAAAATAGTTTTGTGGCAATACGTGGAACTCGGTGCTGTTTTACAACAGGGTGCCAGGGTGGAGCAGTAAACAGCCAGGTTGTCAATCGACAAGCTGGGGCAACTCATTGCGTCGCTGCTCTTTTCAAAAAGTTAACCTCTATTGAGGTATGGTCGGATGCATTTATCATTGTTTCAAGTATCTATTTGTCAGCCCACCCAGAAAGGGCTCAGAATTTGCTTAAGTACTTGGCAATTATTAGATATGCGGCCAAGAGGCATCTTGGATCAGGGTTTTTAACATATGACACACACTTTTGGCTTCGCGTTGCAGACAGTCCTGTATACAGATCTTTCGCAGAGGTGGACCAAGAGCTATGGCTGCTCTGCATGCATGGGCCCATCTGCTATGGTCAACCAGGCGATTGGTAATGCTACCCATAACCAAACATGTTACGACTTTAATTACGAAGCCTGTTATCGCAATTTCTGCCCCTTTGTACATCGATGTTTAAATTGTAGTGGTAACCATCAATCCCAATTATGTAGAGGACCTGCTAGTTTTGGGCAGAACCAAAGACCAGCCAGATTGCCAGGTCCAAGACCACCCAGACACCAGTTTAGGTACTCGTCGCCAAGTCAGGCACCAAATCAGTTCCGCAGATTTACTGCACCATAATTCCTTAACACATATAGGTCATTCCCCCATTATTTTTCCAAAATTGATTTATTGCCAATTATTACAATTATCAGGATGCCCATATATTAGCGAATGGATTCCGGAGTGGTTTTAAAATCGAATTTACAGGCCCGATGGTTGCATGTGAGTTTAATAAAAGTCGGCTTTCGACCAGGAGTGCCATCTCTTAGATAAAATAAATAAAGAAATATCTCTAAGTAGGTTAGCAGGTCCTTTCCCCCACTCACCATTTTCAAATCTGAGGGTTTCCCCAGTGGGCTTAGTACCGAAGTCAGATGGGGGTTGGAGAATGATAACTCATTTATCCTATCCGATAGGATAAAGTATTAACGACGGAATAGATGTTTCTTTTTACTCGGTTCAGTACACCTCGTTTGATAAGGTGACTGATATGATTTATAAGTTGGGCCCATCAATTCTTATTGCAAAGAGGTATTTGAAATCCGCCTATCGTCTGTTACCAATTCGCACTGAGGATTTCCCATGATGGGGTATCAAAGTAAACAACAGTAATTACGTCGATAAATTTCTACCAATGGGCTTAAACAAGAGTGCTCAGTTATTTGAGAAGTTTTCTACTTTTCTATATTGGTTGGTGGCCAAAGAGACTAACGATGGTAATCTAGATCATAAGCTGGATGATTTTATTTTTGTTGGAAAGGCAAAATCTTTAGACTGCCATAATTTAGTAAACACATTTGAGTTCCTTTGCTTAGAATTAGGTGTTCCCTAAGCAGTCGAAATGTCTATTAATCCAACAAACGGTTGTGATATTCCGTTCGAATACCTGATCATAAGAGGAATTATCTAATTTGCTCTCTGAACTATCCAATAAAAACAAAATAACATTACGCCAGCTACAGAGCTTCCTTGGAGATGAGTTTCTTTAGTAGGGTCATTCGTTCTAGTCGGGCTTTCCTGAGGAGATTTGATGATGCCATGAGTCATTTAAAGAAGCCCCGTCACCGTCTACATATTTCTAAAGGTATGTTAGAAGATACAAGACGAATTTTCATGCAAAGCATCAAAGACGCCGCGCATGATTTTGAAGCATGACTTAAAGGAAGTTCAGTACATTTAAATAACGTTTTAACAGACAGGATGTAAATATTTCGAACAAAAAGGCCAAATGTCTCTTTATTTTAAAAAAGAAGACCAAGATGTGCCTTCATTGCTCACCTGGCTACCATAGCCTATACTAAAATGTTACCAAGAGCAGAAAGGGTACATTTTGACGATTTATATGCTGCGATCTATGTGATATTCAGCTTGTGAAGTTTAGTCGTGAAAAGTTAAGTTAAGTCCTGAAACCATTTGGTTTAGAGTTCGCTTAACATTGACTGCAACTATAATGTGTCATACAAGCTTAAGTTTCTTAATTTCTTATCAATAAACGGTTTTATATCTGATCTAACTAGATCAATAAGATAACAAATAAAAAAAACATATATAGGTGCTTTAATATTAGCATATATATCCTCCTTCCAGTTTAGCAGAAGTATGATAACAAAGACGGGAGTAAATAAACACAAAATGAAGTAATTCTAAAAACTTTAAATGTAAATTTATATTCATGTATTAAAATGTTTTATGTGAGCTTTTAACCACTATCCTTTTAAAATTTAGTAGAGTTATCTAATTGGGAAATTATTAGAGTTCCTTGTTCGAACATGCCAATGGGATTAACTACCCGAGGCTAACGGTCAAAATGTTCTAAAGCCTTTGTACTCTAACCCTAACCCTAACCCTTTTAAAATTCCATTCTAAAAATAGTCGATTGTGTAAGCGAATTAAAGAAAATATAAAAATTGACCATTTATGAAATAAAAAGAAAAAGTTCACATGTATAGTCAACATATAGCAAGAATACAATGGTCTGAATGAAGAACGTTTTAAGTTTAGAAATACAACAGAAATAAATAGGAAAAAACATCTCCCGAAACTTTTTTCTGAGCTTTGATGAATCGAGTCGTCAGGGCAGTAAACCAAATAATTAAAAAATCGTAGATGGGGAACAGTTATTAAATACATATTAAATGTGTCTAAAGTTTTGTAATAACGGTAGAAGACATATACGCATTTTGTATCATTTTGTCTCTTACATCATTTTATACAATTTATTGATTCATGAAGGTGCTTTTATCCAAACATACAACAGAGTTTTTCTTAACAATAATAATGTTGGTTGCTCCCTTTTCGATTACGACACCCCATGGTACAAAATTAAAACCTATCTCATACTGATTTAAAAGTTTTGAGTATTTAAGATATAAAACCCATACACGAGGGAGCCATTCTGATGTCTATTCGCTTCTCTAATTAGGTGCAGGCACGTCTCTTAAATTAGAACGCACGGGGGCTCGTATATGCCCTGTCAAGACTTTGCTACAGTACCTTGAAATTCGTCCATCAGTTCCGGGGCCATTGTTCTGTCATTTTAACGGTAAACCACTTACCCATTACCAGTTCTCAGCAATTTTACAGAAGGCCTTGAAAGCTATCAATCCCAACCTCTATGGGTACAAATCCCATAGTTTTCGTTTGGGGGCTGCTACTAGGGCAGCCCAAATGCGTCGGTCTGTGGACAAATTAAGGAAGCTTACAAGGCGTATATATGTCCGGAAAGGGATGTTAAGTCGATGCCGCCTTTGTCGTAGTAGATATTATACTGGTTTACTTTTACTGATACATTTAGGAATAGGTTAATTTGAAATTATATTAGCACAATACACCAGCCATTTTGAGCAAGTTCTCTTATTGTTGGCTAACAAGAAACAAGTAATTTCAGCTGTACCTCAGATCTGGTTTGTTGGATCGTCTTTGATTAAAAGAAGTTTTCCAGTCGTAGAACGGTTATATCCAGGGCTAAACAGGGGAGTCAAGGCAGAGTTGTGGTGGCAAGGATATGGGGGAACTTACTTTGGAAAAGACAAAGGCAAAGTTAGTTACCTTGTTAAAGATCAGGGAACCTCCATCCTCTTTGCTCTTGCATGTCGGAGAATGAAGAAGCTACATTCCAATTGTTTACGTTTGATAGAGTTTTTGAAATATAAATTTCTCAAAACTACTATAATATGGTCTGAGATCCTTCCACGAGAATGGTCTGGTAACAAAGGGCTAGACGCGGCTTGGAATAGGCTGAACTCTTTAGCTGTAAGACATGTCAGGCTGATTAACGGGTTTTATCTCCGTCACAGGATCTTTTACCTTTTAATTCAACCTAGTATGCTCCGGACGGGACCTACCTGTCAGAGGCCGGTAGTTATATAATTGCATTTTTACACGGAGAACAACCTAGGTTTACCTTATTTAACTGATTCAATTGGCTTGAATTTAGTCATAAGGGCAATAATGTTAGTGAAATTGGCCTTGCTGCCGCAAAATTTTAGTGGCCGGAGAATTGTAAATTTGCCGGAGGAAATAGTCTTTCAACCATTTCCTAGTGGCAGCATCTGCTGCCCATAAGCGGCTAAGGTCATTTCGTGAATGCTTAGGGCAGTTTGAGGTCAATTCTATGCTAGGGGTCACCATGTTTTTCGGGACCAATTGTTTGTGTTTATTTCAAGGCGCCCTATGGCAATTTGCCGGTGCCAAGCCACGTTAGGGAAATAGTCATTTCTTGCGAGAATAAGTGCTGAAGTTGAAACTACATCGTAACAAATGTGATGTGAGTTAAGCCTGTAATACAGAATTGGAAATTGAAATCTGCAATTTGCAGCTTAGTTATTTCATTTGAAATTTTGTGCCGGATACAAAATTTGTTATTTACTCTGCAAAGAGTAGGAAATTTATTTCATTAGAAATTTTGTGATACAGAATTTGCTATTTACTGTGCAAGTTGCAGAAAATTTATTTCATAATGTATTTACTTTCTATTTTGAACAAATAGGTTCACGCCCTTCAAATATATAATTGGGTTCCGTTATAGGATTTAGGGGGCAATTGCCAAGTCTAACACGTTTATGATTTATTGTATTATATATATTTTGGATTAATAATAATTGGTGTAAAAGTGTATTTTCTTAGCTAACAGCAACGCTCTCAGAGAAAACGAGAGATTTGCTCATAATCCGGACAGGACACCTGAACATATAAGAGTGAAGTCGCCCCTCTAGGATTCCTCTTAGTTCAACACATGTTCTGCTTCCTGTCCTTCATATAGGATGCCTGTCAAACAAGACATAGTTGTATCTTCTGAAAGCAATTGTGCTGAAAGGAGAAATTGTTCAGTATGAGTAAGTTATCCTTAACACAGTGTGTTCTACTTTGTTCAATAGTTATACTCTGATTTATGGACACGGTCTATTATTGTGTCTAGATGATTTCCTTAAAAGCATCTGCTTCGGATGTGCTGTATGTGAGAACATGTAAAGATTGTTAATGTGAACAGTGACTCTAAAGTAGCGCAGCGGTCATCTATTCTGGTAGTAACGTACTTACATAACCAGATCTGTTTCCCAGGAGTCTAACGAGTACGACATAACGGTCAGATACCCTTGTAGTAACGTACTAACATAACCAGAGCTGTTTCCCAGGAGTCTAACGAGTACGACATAACGGTCAGATACCCTTGTAGTAACGTACTAACATAACCAGAGCTGTTTCTCAGGAGTCTAACGAGTACGACATAACGGTCAGCTACCCTTGTAGTAACGTACTAACATAACCAGAGCTGTTTCCCAGGAGTCTAACGAGTACGACATAACGGTCAGCTACCCTTGTAGTAACGTACTAACATAACCAGAGCTGTTTTCCAGGAGTCTAACGAGTACGACGAAGCGGTCAGCTACCCTTGTAGTAACGTACTAACATAACCAGGGATGTTTCACAGGAGTCTTACGAGTACGACGTAGCGGTCAGCTACCCTTCTAGTAACGTACTAACATAACCAGAGCTGTTTACCAGGAGTCTAACGAGTACGACATAGCGGTCAGCTACTCTTGTAGTAACGTACTAACATAACCAGAGCTGTTTCCCAGGAATCTAACGAGTACGACGTAGCGGTCAGCTTCTCTTGTAGTAACGTACTAACATAACCAGAGCTGTTTCCCAGGAGTCTAACGAGTACGACGTAGCGGTCAACTACTCTTGTAGTAACGTACTAACATAACCAGAGCTGTTTCCCAGGAGTATAACGAGTACGACATAACGGTCAGCTACCCTTGTAGTAACGTACTAACATAACCGGAACTGTTTACCAGGAGTCTAACGAGTACGCTGTAGCGGTCAGCTACCCTTGTAGTAACGTACTAACATAACCAGAGCTGTTTTCCAGGAGTATAACGAGTACGACATAACGGTCAGCTACCCTTGTAGTAACGTACTAACATAACCAGAGCTGTTTCCCAGGAGTCTAACGAGTACGACGTAGCGGTCAGCTACCCTTGTAGTAAAGTACTAACATAACCAGAGCTGTTTCCCAGGAGTCTAACGAGTACGACGAAGCGGTCAGCTACCCTTGTAGTAACGTACTAACATAACCAGAGCTGTTTCACGTGAGTCTAACGAGTACGACGTAGCGGTCAGCTACCCTTGTAGTAACGTACTAACATAACCAGAGTTGTTTCCCAGGAGTCTAACGAGTACGACGAAGCGGTCAGCTACCCTTGTAGTAACGTACTAACATAACCAGGGATGTTTCACAGGAGTCTTACGAGTACGACGTAGCGGTCAGCTACCCTTGTAGTAACGTACTAACATAACCAGAGCTGTTTACCAGGAGTCTAACGAGTACGACATAGCGGTCAGCTACTCTTGTAGTAACGTACTAACATAACCAGAGCTGTTTCCCAGGAATCTAACGAGTACGACGTAGCGGTCAGCTTCTCTTGTAGTAACGTACTAACATAACCAGAGCTATTTCCCAGGAGTCTAACGAGTACGACGTAGCGGTCAACTACTCTTGTAGTAACGTACTAACATAACCAGAGCTGTTTCCCAGGAGTATAACGAGTACGACATAACGGTCAGCTACCCTTGTAGTAACGTACTAACATAACCGGAACTGTTTACCAGGAGTCTAACGAGTACGCTGTAGCGGTCAGCTACCCTTGTAGTAACGTACTAACATAACCAGAGCTGTTTTCCAGGAGTATAACGAGTACGACATAACGGTCAGCTACCCTTGTAGTAACGTACTAACATAACCAGAGCTGTTTCCCAGGAGTCTAACGAGTACGACGTAGCGGTCAGCTACCCTTGTAGTAACGTACTAACATAACCAGAGCTGTTTCCCAGGAGTCTAACGAGTACGACGAAGCGGTCAGCTACCCTTGTAGTAACGTACTAACATAACCAGAGCTGTTTCACGTGAGTCTAACGAGTACGACGTAGCGGTCAGCTACCCTTGTAGTAACGTACTAACATAACCAGAGTTGTTTCCCAGGAGTCTAACGAGTACGACGTAGCGGTCAGCTACCCTTATAGTAACGTACTAACATAACCATAGCTGTTTACCAGGAGTCTAACGAGTACGACGTAGAGGTCAGCTACCCTTGTAGTAACGTACTAACATAACCATAGCTGTTTCCCAGGAGTCTAACGAGTACGACATAACGGTCAGCTACCCTTGTAGTAACGTACTAACATAACCAGGGATGTTTCCCATGGAACTAACGAGTACGACGTAGCGGTCAGCTACCCTTGTAGTAACGTACTAACATAACCAGAGCTGTTTACCAGGAGTCTAACGAGTACGACATAGCGGTCAGCTACTCTTGTAGTAACGTACTAACATAACCAGAGCTGTTTCCCAGGAGTCTAACGAGTACGACGTAGCGGTCAGCTACTCTTGTAGTAACGTACTAACATAACCAGAGCTGTTTCCCAGGAGTCTAACGAGTACAACGTAGCGGTCAGCTACTCTTGTAGTAACGTACTAACATAACCAGAGCTGTTTCCCAGGAGTCTAACGTGTACGAAATAACGGTCGGCTACCCTTGTAGTAACGTACTAACATAACCAGAGCTGTTTTCTAGGAGTATAACGAGTACGACATAACGGTCAGCTACCCTTGTAGTAACGTACTAACATAACCAGAGCTGTTTCCCAGGAGTCTAACGAGTACGACGTAGCGGTCATCTACCCTTGTAGTAACGTACTAACATAACCAGAGCTGTTTCCCAGGAGTCTAACGAGTACGACGAAGCGGTCAGATACCCTTGTAGTAACGTACTAACATAACCAGAGCTGTTTCACGTGAGTCTAACGAGTACGACATAACGCTCAGCTACCCTTGTAGTAACGTACTAACATAACCAGAGCTGTTTCCCAGGAGTCTAACGAGTACGACGTAGCGGTCAGCTACCATTATAGTAACGTACTAACATAACCATAGCTGTTTACCAGGAGTCTAACGAGTACGACGTAGAGGTCAGCTACCCTTGTAGTAACGTACTAACATAACCATAGCTGTTTACCAGGAGTCTAACGAGTACGACATAACGGTCAGCTACCCTTGTAGTAACGTATTAACATAACCAGAGCTGTTTCCCAGGAGTCTAACGAGTACGACGTAACGGTCAGCTACCCTTGTAGTAACGTACTAACATAACCAGAGCTGTTTCCCAGGAATCTAACGAGTACGACGTAGCGGTCAGCTTCTCTTGTAGTAACGTACTAACATAACCAGAGCTGTTTTCTAGGAGTATAACGAGTACGACATAACGGTCAGCTACCCTTGTAGTAACGTACTAACATAACCGGAACTGTTTACCAGGAGTCTAACGAGTACGATGTAGCGGTCAGCTACCCTTGTAGTAACGTACTGACATAACCAGAGCTGTTTTCCAGGAGTATAACGAGTACGACATAACGGTCAGCTACCCTTGTAGTAACGTACTAACATAACCAGAGCTGTTTCCCGGGAGTATAACGAGTACGACATAACGGTCAGCTATCCTTGTAGTAACGTACTAACATAACCATAGCTGTTTCCCAGGAGTATAACGAGTACGACATAACGGTCAGCTACCCTTGTAGTAACGTACTAACATAACAATAGTTGTGTCCCAGGATATTAACAAATACGACGTAACGGTCAGCTTCCCTTGTAGTAATGTACCCACAAAAACCAGAGCTATTTCCCAGGAGTCTAACGAGTACGACGTAGCGGTCAGCTACTCTTGTAGTAACGTACTAACATAACCAGAGCTGTTTCCCAGGAGTCTAACGAGTACGACGTAGCGGTCAGCTACTCTTTTAGTAACGTACTAACATAACCAGAGCTGTTTCCCAGGAGTCTAACGAGTACGACGTAACGGTCAGCTACCCTTGAAGTAACGTACTAACATAACCAGAGCTGTTTCCCAGGAGTCTAACGAGTACGACGTAACGGTCAGCTACCCTTGTAGTAACGTACTAACATAACCAGGGATGTTTTCCAGGAGTCTAACGAGTACGACATAACGGTCAGCTACCCTTGTAGTAACGTACTAACATAACCAGAGCTGTTTCCCATGGAACTAACAAGTAAGACATAACGGTCAGCTACCCTTGTAGTAACGTACTAACATAACCAGAGCTGTGTCCCAGGAGTCTAACGAGTAGGACGTAACGGTCAGCTACCCTTGTAGTAACGTACTAACATAACCAGAGCTGTTTTCCATGGAACTAACGAGTATGACGTAGCGGTCAGCCTTCTGTTGCATACGACTTTTGAACACATTGCATTAAAAGGTGAAAACGAGCACAATTTTCAACTCTTTGTCAAACAGTTACTTCCAGTTTTCAAGATTTTACAACTTGTTCATCTGTTGATTGTAAAGTAGACAACATTTGAAATATCATGTGAAATAATGCGTTAAAGAAATACTATTGTTAATTTTATAGAAAAGTATGCCGATCTGTTACCTCTGAGAAACTGCTGATGAAAACCAATGTCGTAACGTTAGTAAAATTGACTTCAAAGTACTTCCTCAAAGTGAATTACGAGAACACGGTTTACATCAGCTTCACCAGACTCCTCGCTGCTTTGTAACAACCGACTGTTGGCGCCTCTGAGACAAAGTAATAACATTTTATTGAAAAGCAATATGCCATTTTCTAGTCATAAACTTTTGCGTTTTCCATCTTTATGTCAGGCGTTGACATTGAAGAGGAATCTTAACCCTTCCTTTCCCACATTTAGACGCTTTCTGACGCCTCTGCAGCAGACGAGTTTTGAAAACATGGTGACAAAAGGAAAAATTGCTCATAATGAACCTTTTCTCTCCTTTTGCCACCATGTTTTCACCTCTTTTGGTGTTGCAAAATACTAGTTTCATCAATTGTTACGTTTTGGATCATGTTAGAATCGAAATAATATTATCAGCATTGTGTGTGGTCGGTTGGTAGTTCGGATGCAATTCTGCTCCTCTCAACTCATTCTATCCCGCGAAACCCTTAAGGTGTCGCCTTTAACCCTTTCCCACATACTACACATTTGCAGCAGACGACTTTCAAAACATCTAGGCAAAAATATGGAAAACCTCGTGATTGTTTTTCCTATGTCTTGATGTCAAACCAAAGTAAAAGGATAACGATAACGATAACGATTAATACCGATTATTTGAATGGATAGTTCATTTTGTAGATATGAAAAAGTTCGAAAGAAACCATACTGATTATCAAATAATTATGTTAACGTGTTCGATGGGTGACCCTCTGCCTGATTCCTTCAAGCCATGTTGATTGCTAAAAAGACATGGTCACCAGGGGCTCGGGCTGTTTCACCCTCTATTCCCAGAGTGTAAGATTTAGAAAATTATTTCCTAAGAAAGTAAAATACTCACTGGTACATAAACATTTCTTTGGTGACCTTCTATGTCGTATTAATTTGACAACAGACAGACAACAGACAGACTACATAGTGTGTGTGTGTGTGTGTGTGTGTTATTTCGCCGCGTGGCAGTGGATCTTCAATCGCACTTTTCGGGCTCTTGTATTAGCTTACCTAACCGCACATGAGTTACTGTGGTCGGCATGAAAAATCACATTGCATTACTCAGGTGACTCTCTTGTTTTTTTTTTAAAAAAAGATTACCTTTGTAACAACATATATTTGAGCCCTGTCATATGATTGGATGTATAAGTGCATCTGTGTACAGTAAAGACTCGGACGAGCATGTTAACCCGCACAGTTTCACCACAGCCATCAGTTTCCGTCGTTCTGCAAATCGCCAGACATGACGCATTTGTATTTAAGTATACCCTAATAACATGCTTATGATTGATGTCTATCCTTTAACAATTTCCTTATATGAACAATGTCCATTCATTTGTGACCATTGCAGTTTCCATTCAATCTTTCGGTTTAACCCTTTCCCTCATACGACAATTCTGCAGCAGACGACTTTGAACGTATTTTGTCAAAACATAGAAAATCTCCATAATTGAATGGATAACATATGACAAAAAGGGGTAAACATTGTGGCAAAAGGAGAAATTGCACGTTTTGTGCAATTTCTTCTTTTGTCACTATGTTTTCAAAAAGCCGTCTGCTGCAGAGGCGTCAGAAAGCGTTTATATGAGGGAAAGGGTTAAACAAATTAATTTCAAATCTAAGAATATGCATTTAGAACATTATTAAAGTGATCCTAGTGCTAGCGTTTTTGTTTTTTTGTAAGTCATATATAACGGTGGCTTAGCTCCGAGAAGTCGTAATTATATACTTAGAAAAAGATTAATACCTAATAACATGCTTATGATTGATGTCTATCCTTTAACAATTTCCTTATATGAACAGTGTCCATTCATGTGTGACCATTGCAGTTTCCGTTCAATCTTTCGGTTTAAACAAATTAATTTCAAATCTAAGAATATACATTTAGAACATTATTAAAGTGATCCTAACGTTTTCGGTTTTTTTGTAAGTCATATATAACGGTGGCTTAGCTCCGAGAAGTCGTAATTATATACTTAGAAACAGATTAATTAACACCACTTTACAATAAACCATCACTTATACTAATTACAACAGTGTCATGTGAAATCGTGTCCTGTTTCACGTGCGAGCAGTAATGTTTCAGACGGGTCTGAACATACATACAGTCTTACAGGGGCCTTCATTAGCTATCCGCAAAGATTTAGCAGACCCATACAGTTAAGACTTTCCCTCATATATACGCTTTCTGACACCTCTGCAGCAGACAGCTTTTTGAAAACATGGTGACAAAAGAAGAAATTGCTCAAAACGAGTATTTTTTTCCTTTTGCGCCAATGTTTTCCACTTTTAGTCATAGGTTATCCATTCAATTACAGAGATTTTCTATTTTTTGACAAAATATGTTCAAAGTCGTCTTCTGCAGAAGTGTCGTTTGATGGAAAGGGCTAAGTACACACGAACTAGTGTAAGTAAAGCCCCATTCCTTCGTCCCCCATTACCAGTGTACGCGATACTAAAACTTGAATTCAACAAACCCCTGTTTCGGTTGAAGCGGTTTATTATATTTCATTACATTATTTCTGAATCATTTTTTCATTAAACCATCGCATATTGCAAAATAAGACTGCACACATTCTATCATTAAATAACCATGAAACAATCCTAAAACTGAAGATAAAGGATTCGAACAAACGCGACCTCCATCATACTTCAAGATGAATATTTCGTTCAGATTGGCTACTTATCACACTGAAGTAGGGGTCGGCCACATCTGATTATAATTTGGGCCAGTATGTTATGTACTTTACCCGTTCCCACTTGAAGACGTAGTTTGACGCATCTGCAGCTGACTAATTTTGGTACACTTTGACTCATAGATACATTTCTCACAACTAGGGATTTCTCTATTTTCAACTCTGTTTTACCCTTTCCCACCTGCAGACGCATTTTAACGCAATAGCAGCAGACGACTTTTGAAAACATTGTGGCCAAAGGTGAAATTGCTCATGATGAGCAATTTCACCTTTGGCCACAATGTTTTCCACTTATAGTCATACATTTAATTATAGAGATTTTCCTTTGTTTGAGAACATATGTTCAAAGTCGTCTCCTGCAGAATTGTCGCATGAGGGAAAGGGTTAATATACAGGCTCTCTTTTATTCAGTTTCTCCATTTTTGTCAAGACATCGGCAGCAGCTGTGTTGTATGTGAGAAAAGGTTAAACGATGTAACACTTTCCCACATAAAACACGTTGGCAGCAGACGACTTTTAAAATGTATAAACAAAATTATTGTACATAAATAAAAACAGTGAGGCAAAGGGAGAAATGTCCTCCTTTTGCCACAATGTTTTAAAAAGTCATCTACTTCAGATGCGTCAAAATGCGTCTTTAAGTGGGAAATGGTTACTTGATACAAGTACCACTTCCTGTTGTAAATCAGTACGAACGTTCTTGGAACGTCCTCAAGTATTGGAGCCCTTCAATGCGAATGGTATAAGTTGACATTTCGAAAAGTGTAGATCTAGATCAGACTGCGCTGATGCGAATGCTTGCCTTGATCTGTATCATGCATAAAGACCAAATTGTACCCTTTTGCTTGGTAAGGCTCGTTTGGTCAATCAAAATGCATCGGCTACATTGTATTTATTGAAAAGCAAAGCGCAGTCTATAGACTGATTTCATTTTTATAAAAACAACGGTAAAGAGTTTATGCTGCCTTTAACCCTTTCCCACATATAGAAGCTTTCTGACGCCTCTGCAGCAGACGACTTTTGAAAACATTCTGACAAAAGGAAAATTGCTAAAAACGAGCAATTTCTCCTTTTGCCATAATGTTTTCAATACTTTATTAGTGATTATAGCTACATTTTGAGTGATTTTCTGTGTTTTTGCCTAGATAATTACAAACTCGTCTTGGGCAGATGTGTTGTATGTGGGAAAGGGTTAAACGTCAACTTGTATATAACTCTTTTAAACCAATATACTTTCACTTATAGAGATTAACAATATTGCCAAGACGTGTTTAAAGTAGTCTGTTGAAAACAGCTTATAAAGTATTTATTAACGCCTGTCCGGTTGCCAATTAGAAAAGCAATTTCCGACCGGACGTGCAGCAACAGTTTATGTACATATGTACCGTACCTCAACGGACATCCTACCGAAATTAAAGGAAAACATTTAGTATAGTAAGTATGAAGGTCTATTACTACCTAAATTGTGCACATAAAGAAGTTGGTCGTATTTTGGTCACAATAGCATTTTTCCTAGATTAGGTCGCAGACAACAATGCGTTATATCCATTTACGTCCAACGCTATTATAGGAGGAACATGTAAAGATGTAGGTTGCAGAATACCCTTAACCCTTTCCCTCATACGACAAGTCTGCAGCAGACGACTTTGAACGTATTTTGTCAAAACATAGAAAATCTCCATAATTGAATGGACAACCTATGACTAAAAGTGGAAAACATTGTGGCAAAAGGAGAAATTGCACGTTTTGTGCAATTTCTTCTTTTGTCACTATGTTTTCAAAAAGCCGTCTGCTGCGGAGGCGTCCGAAAGCGTTTATATAAGGGAAAGGGTTAACATTATCGTCCGATAAGTGCATAACCTCTCTACAGATGAGGGACAGAACACGCTCGGGCGCCATTACTTGGTACAGTTTTACCTACAACCTGATTTTATTTCATGTCTCTCTCTCTCTCTCTCTCTCTCTCTCTCTCTCTCTCTCTCTCTCTCTCTCTCTCTCTCTCTCCTCTCTCTCTCTCTCTCTCTCTCTCTCTCTCTCTCTCTCTCTCTTTTCTCTCTCTCTCTCTCTCTCTCCCTCCTCATTTCTCTCTCTCTCTCTCTCTCTCTCTCTCTCTCTCTCTCTCTCTCTCTCTCTCTCTTTCTGTCTCTCTCTATGTATATATATCACTCTCTCTCTCTGTCCTTAACGCATCAGCTGGTAAATTACCTATACCAATGGTTGGAAACGACTCAGCTTTACTCGAACAAACTCTTTCTTCAAACGCATAGGTTCTTCTATTACTATATAGTCTTTCATTCTAGTATCGTTCCGTAGTGATAACGTACGCGCGATGCCTATTTTATAACGATCTCTGACGGAAGGAATTACTATATTGTTAGTTATGACAAGGTTAATTAGAGATTACATGATCTAACACAACCTATAATCAATTCACCATGGCGGAAGACTAACCTCCGCAGTAGTCATATCAATGCGTTCTTTGCGGCGGTTTATGTATCTGCATTCTTTAAAACAATTTCGGAAAAGTCGACATAGTGAACAAAAAATATATAGGTTTTTTTTGTATAGGTCTTAATCATTTTACTGCATAGTTCCAGAATTACATCAATTATTCGTTTTCTTATAAAAGCATTGATCTATGTTTCTAGAATCAGTCCTGTAAAAAGGGTACAGGACTTGTAGAGCGGCGTATTTCCTGTTTGGAATTAACCCCTCCCCATATGCAGACGCATTTTGACGCATCTGCAGCAAACAACGTAGAAAACATAGTTTCAATGAGCAATGTCGCCATTTGCCGCAATATGTTCAACTCTATTCAGTGATAGTACCTTCACATACATACGTTTCAAAATGTTTGCCTATCTGTGGTCGATGTAGTCTGCTTCACAATGTGAAGTTTGTTGGAAAGGGTTAGAATGAACGCACAAGCTGATTTAGTTTAAACGGAGTTGTCTATTTTACATCGATTCTGAAACAACATTTCAGCTTACATAAATCACGCTCGATATCTCCTTCCGGGAGACCAACAGGGAATACACCAATGGCAGAACCCGCTCACCACGGAAATCGGATTTTAGACCGTTGGAACGAGAGACGGACCTCTACACTAGCGTCTTGCATACTAATGTAGTATATATGAGCCGTCACGCGAGAAACCCAAAATTGTGGACTATGCGTTAAGTATCGACCCGGATCAGCCTAAGCATGCCGTGCAGGCTAACCCGGACATACACTTTTCACCTACTGTGGATTCTTTGTTTCAGCAATAATTACTCTATACTTATATCCACCTAAGGCGGAATGTGTTGGCCCGGATTAGCCTGCGCGGACTGCATAATGTTGGTTTTTCTCGTAATTCGGCTCATATATTGACAATACTCTGGTCGCAAAATCCCAAAGGTCAGATTTCCTATAATTTTGCCAAGTTTGAGAAGAATAACAAAATTACTATCGATTAATGATGGAACAGAACAGTATCGTGACATAGCTGTGTCTAAATGAAATCAAGATTGAACTAACCTTGCAACCTAGTTATATCTTTTAATGTTTACTTTTTTTAGCAACTTTACAATCATAGAATAACCGAAACTCCCATATGCAAGTGTTTTCCCACTCGGTACAATATTGTCTCTTTCCTTCTGTCTAGAACAAGTTATCACTGGTTTACATTGTTATATTTTCCGTTCGAAATGTATAATCTAAATATATATGAACCACTCCCTATGTTTTGAGTGTTCGCTAACTAACCAAGTTTGCATACCCAACAGTACTGACAAGTCCAGCTATGTTTGCTAACTTACTAATCTACATACCAAACAGTACGGACACATCCAGCCATGTTCGCTAACTAACTAAGTATACATACCCAACAGTACTGACACTTTCAGCCATGTTTGCTAACTAACCAAGTTTACATACCCAACAGTATAGACAAATCCAGTCATGTTCGCTAACTAACCAAGTTAACATACCAAACAGTACGGACACATCCAGCCATGTTCGCTAACTAACTAAGTATATATACCCAACAGTACTGACACTTTCAGCCATGTTTGCTAACTAACTAAGTTTACATACCCAACAGTACTGACAAATCCAGTCAAGTTCGCTAACTAACCAAGTTTACATACCCAACAGTACAGACAAATCCAGTCATGTTCGCTAACTAACCACGTCTACATACCCAACGGTACTGACAAATCCAGCCAAGTTTGCTAACTTACTAAGTTTACATACCCAACAGTACAGACACATCCAGCAATGTTCGCTAACCAACTTAGTAAACATACGCAACAGTACTGACAAATCCAGTCAAGTTCGCTAACTAATCATGTCTACACACCTAACAGTACAGACAAATCCAGCCATGTTCGCTAACTAACCAAGTCTATATACCCAATAGTACTGACAAATCCAACCATGTTTACTAACTTACTAAGTCTACATACCCAACAGTACAGACAAATCCAGCCATGTTCGCTAACTAACTAAGTCTAAATACGCAACAGTATTGACAAATCCAGCCATGTTCACTAACTAACCAAGTTTACATACCCAACAGTACTGACAAATCCAGTCAAGTTCGCTAACTAACCAAGTTTACACAACAGTACAGACAAATCCAGTCATGTTCGCTAACTAACCACGTCTACATACCCAACGGTACTGACAAATCCAGCCAAGTTTGCTAACTTACTAAGTTTACATACCCAACAGTACAGACACATCCAGCAATGTTCGATAACCAACTTAGTAAACATACGCAACAGTACTGACAAATCCAGTCAAGTTCGCTAACTATAATCATGTCTACACACCCAACAGTACTGACAAATCCAGCCATGTTCGCTAACTAACTAAGTCTAAATACGCAACAGTATTGACAAATCCAGCCATGTTTACTAACTAACCAAGTTTACATACCCAACAGTACTGACAAATCCAGTCAAGTTCGCTAACTAACCAAGTTTACACAACAGTACAGACAAATCCAGTCATGTTCGCTAACTAACCACGTCTACATACCCAACAGTACTGACAAATCCAACCAAGTTTGCTAACTTACTAATTTACATACCCAACAGTACAGACACATCCAGCAATGTTCGCTAACCAACTTAGTAAACATACGCAACAGTACTGACAAATCCAGTCAAGTTCGCTAACTAATCATGTCTACACACCCAACAGTACAGACAAATCCAGCCATGTTCGCTAACTAACCAAGTCTATATACCCAATAGTACTGACAAATCCAACCATGTTTACTAACTTACTAAGTCTACATACCCAACAGTACAGACAAATCCAGCCATGTTCGCTTAGTAACTACGTATAAATACCCAACAGCACTGACACATACAGTCATGTTCGCTAACTAACCAAGTCTACATACCCAACAGTACAGACAAATCCAGTCATGTTCGCTAACTAACTCAATCTACATACCCAACAGTACAAACAAAGCCAGTTATGTTTCCTAACTAACTTAATCTACATACCCTACAGTACAGACAAAGCCAGTTATGTTCGCTAACTAACTAAATCTACAAACCAAACAGTACAAACACATCCAGTCATGTTCGCTAACTAACTAAGTTTACATGCAGAACAGTACTGACAAATCCAGGCATGTTCGCTAACTAACCAAGTCTACATACCAAACAGTACGGACAAATCCAGTCATGTTCCCTAACTAGATAAGTCTACACACCCAACAGTACTGACGAATCCAGCCATGTTCGCTAACTAACTAAGTCTAAATACGCAACAGTATAGACAAATCCAGCCATGTTCACTAACTAACCGAGTCAACATACCCAACAGTACTGACAAATCTAGCCATGTTCGCTAACTAACTAAGTCTAAATACCCAACAGTACTGACAAATCCAGCCATGTTCGCTAACTAACCGAGTCTACATACACAACAGTACTGACAAATCCAGCAATGTTCGCTAACTAACCGAGTCTACATACTCAACAGTACTGACAAATCCAGCCATGTTCGCTAACTAACCGAGTCTACATACCCAACAGTACTGACAAATCCAGCCATGTTCGCTAACTAACCAAGTATATATACCCAACAGTACTGACAACTCCAGCCATGTTCGCTAACTAACCAAGTCTACGTACCCAACAGTACTGACACATCCAGCCATTCATGTGATAGATGAACTTTATGATTAGTAATTTATGACGAGCGAACTTCGGTTCAGGAGTTCATCCTGTGCCTCAGAACATTCTGATCAGGATATTTCCTGTTTTCCGTAAAGTATTCAAAATCTCCCGAAATACCCCTAGATAACGTGTTTGACCAACAACTAAGCTTACAAATAGTCATGCACTTTGGTCAATATTAGTTTTAACTTTAACCTTTGGGTGTCAGTTTACGGGTGTGTCTTGACCAAATGCGCAACACTTTCCAACACGTGTCGTCTGATTACATGTAAGATTTTCATTCTTTAGGCGACTGGAATTTCCCCCGGACTCTGTTGAATGTCAAACAGCTGAAGTCGTCGATGTCACTTAGACGTTGTCACAAGTTCTGTAAAGGCAGTGGCAAGTCTTGATCGACACGGATTGTATTGTGCAGATATACCTTTTCCAGAGAGAATCACCAGCAGTCCATTTAGGTTATAACACTTAGCACGTCTGCTGTGTGGGTACACGCTCAGTGCGTACAACGCACCTTATCGAATATGACGTCATTGTTCATAAGCATATGCGGTAATCTAGAAGTAAGCCGGATCCTTTTCGGTTCCACGGCTAAGCCCTTTCCCACATGCAGCCGCATTTTGACTCGAACAAGGCAGACATGATAATAGGAGACATTTATCATGATGATTAATTTATCTTTTTGCGGTAATATGTTCATCTATATTAAAGTATTATATGTACTTCAGTCAAGGTTTGCCTACATAACATAACATAAACGCGTTCATAACAGATTAAATATTGCAATGAGTACATCTTGGTAAAATGCTCATCAAAGAAAAGATGTCATTAATTATTCCACATGCAACCAAGAGTCTTAACTTTCCTCGTGCATGTAGTTTTGACTCATATCTAAGTTCTGATGAAGTAAACAAGTTGTAGTTCCACTTGTGTTATTACCACAATGTTAATGTCTCTTTATCTGATCCCGGTGTGGAGATATGCTTCCCCATACAGACGCTTTCAGACGCATCTGCACCAGACAATTTTTTAAAACATTGTGGCAATTTAATGACGAGCAATTTCTCTTTGTGCCACAATGTTTTCCCCTTTAATAAATGATTGCTTTTTCATTTATAGAGTTTTCATATTTTTTAACTATATTATTTCAAAGTCATCTGCTGCAGATTTGTTGTATGTAGGAAAAGGTTAAGACACCAAATCGCTAGATGGGGCCCTAATTATTTTGAAAGTTACGATTCAAATAATGTAAATATATTAACTTTTATTGACCCTTCTTTTTCGTGTTATTATAACTTTAACATCAATTGTAACTTTGACATCAATTGTAACATTGACATCAATTCTAATTTTAACATCAATTGTAACTTGAAACGTTTCCCTGATAAAGACAACGACTTTTGAAAACGTGATACTATTTGAAAACATAGTGACAAAAGAAGAAATTGCACAAAACGTGCTTTTTCCACAATGTTTTCCACTTAGGAATATAGAGAAATTGCCCATGATGAATCATTTCCCCATTCGCCACAATTGTATCAACTTTTGTTTCAAAATAACACTTTCGAGATCAATAACAAAACCGCAAACATTTTTAACATCTGACCATTAATAACTTTATACGCTATTAAAGGCTTCACTATGGACAATTTATATATATATACAAGTTAATTATACATGTGAAATTGATGCTGATATTTTAACAGTCGTCTGTAACAAGGAAAGTACACACAAAGGCCACATGCATGTATTATAAGATATAAAATAGCCAGTATTTTGAAATTTATTTACCAAAAAGAGCATTGCTCTTCTTGTTTTTCGTAATAATAATAATAATAACAATAATAATAATAATAATAATGATAATAATAATAATTAATAATAATAATAATAATAATAATAATGATATAATAATAATAATAGTAATAATAGTAATAATAATTTTGAAAAACGAGACAAAAATGGAAGAAAACTTACCATTTTGGTAAACGAGAATATTATATAATTATAGAATAATCCATTGCAACCTTTATATTATTTCACATTTAATCCGTTTGTTTAAGTTTAAAAGTAGATATGTATGTCTTTACTTCCGATATTGGAGAGCCTAGATACGCTGATCACTGTGAGCTGTATGTATCCCTTCCATAGCATCATCCCAATATCTATCTCAATAGGAGTCGCGCTGCAGAAAAAAACAACCGGTGTAGATTTACATCATCCTGCGAATTGGCACAGTCTAATGCGGTTATGCATTGTTCGCTAATGAGTCGAAGAAACATACGAGAAACCTCTGATATACAGTAGTCCCTTAATCCATGTCGTATAGATGAGAACATTTATCGTTTTCTACATTTGGCAAAACTACTCTCAGGTTAGTTTCCGCACAGCACGGCTAATGAGAGCCGTTCCGTGAGAAAACCAGCATTGTGAACTCTGCGTAAAGTATCGACCCGGATCAGCCTTAGCATGCCGCGCAGGCTTACCCGGATAAACACTTTTCGCCTTCTGTGACTTTTCTGTTTCAGGAATAACTACTCTATACATCTATCCCCCTAAGACGGAATGTGTCGGCCGGATTAGCGCAGGCTGATCTGGTCGATACATTACGCAGATGCCTATCGCCGCAGCTGCATTGTGATCTCTGCGTAAAGTATCGACCCGGATCAGCCTTAGCATGCCACGCAGGCACCATATACAGATATTTCAAGAGATGAAACATTGAAGCTGAATGAATGAGTTTATTATTAAATGATTGAATGAATAAACGAGAAGAGTGTAAATGAAGGGAGAATGTGACTTTTCATATTGATTTTGATGGGCGAAAATATGTCTTATAGATTTCTTAGTGCACAAATCCTCTAGATTATTTTGTCTTTATTTAATAGAAGGATGAATCGGTCGGTTCACATAGTTAAAACAATTCATTTTGTATAATTTGGCTGCAGTATTTCTGTCTTTCAGTGTCCGATATTTACTATGAGAGTGTGGGCTCACATCATTTTTGGTACTGATAATTTATACCTCCGAACCTCACCACCGTTTGTCAGTATTCATCGTCAGCATGGCGGATAACTAGTAGTTTAGATACATGTCAATATATTCGGGGGATAGTGGATCGTCAGCATGGCGGATAACTAGAAGTTTAGATACATGTAAATATATTCGGGGGATAGTGGATCGTTAACTAGTAGTTTATATACATGTCAATATATTCGGGGGTTAGTGGATCGTCGACATGGCGGATAACTAATAGTTTAGATACATGTCAATATATTCGGGGGATAATGGATCGTCATCATGGCGGATAACTAGTAGTTTTGATACATGTCAATATTCGGGGGATAGTGGATCTTCAGCATGGCGTATAACTAGTAGTTTAGATACATGTCAATATATTCGGGGAATAGTTGATCGTCAGCATGGCGGATAACTAGTAGTTTTGATACATGCCAATATATTCGGGGGATAGTTGATCGTCAGCATGGCGGATAACTAGTAGTTTTGATACATGCCAATATATTCGGGGGATAGTTGATCGTCAGCATGGCGGATAACTAGTAGTTTTGATACATGCCAATATATTCGGGGGATAGTGGATCGTCAGCATGGCGGATAACTAGTAGTTTAGATACATGTCAATATATTCGGGGGATAGTTGATCGTCAGCATGGCGGATAACTAGTAGGTTTGATACATGCCAATATATTCGGGGGATAGTGGATCGTCAGCATGGCGGATAACTAGTAGTTTAGATACATGTCAATATATTCGGGGGATAGTTGATCGTCAGCATGGCGGATAACTAGTAGTTTAGATACATGTCAATATATTCGGAGGGATAGTGGATCGTCAGCATGGCGTATAACTAGTATTTTAGATACATGTCAATATATTCGGGGGGATAGTTGATCGTCAGCATGGCGGATAACTAGTAGTTTAGATACATGCCAATATATTCGGGGGATAGTTGATCGTCAGCATGGCGGATAACTAGTAGTTTAGATACATGTCAATATATTCGGGGGATAGTGGATCGTCAGCATGGCGGATAACTAGTAGTTTAGATACATGTCAATATATTCGGGGGATAGTTGATCGTCAGCATGGCGGATAACTAGTAGTTTAGATACATGTCAATATATTCGGGGGGATAGTGGATCGTCAGCATGGCGTATAACTAGTATTTTAGATACATGTCAATATATTCGGGGGATAGTTGATCGTCAGCATGGCGGATAACTAGTAGTTTAGATACATGCCAATATATTCGGGGGATAGTTGATCGTCAGCATGGCGGATAACTAGTAGTTTAGATACATGTCAATATATTCGGGGGATAGTGGATCGTCAGCATGGTGGATAACTAGTAGTTTAGATACATGTCAATATATTCGGGGGGATAGTTGATCGTCAGCATGGCGGATAACTAGTAGTTTAGATACATGTCAATATATTCGGGGGGATAGTGGATCGTCAGCATGGCGTATAACTAGTATTTTAGATACATGTCAATATATTCGGGGGGATAGTTGATCGTCAGCATGGCGGATAACTAGAAGTTTAGATACATGCCAATATATTCGGGGGATAGTTGATCGTCAGCATGGCGGATAACTAGTAGTTTAGATACATGCCAATATATTCGGGGGATAGTGGATCGTCAGCATGGCGGATAACTAGTAGTTTAGATACATGTCAATATATTCGGGGGATAGTTGATCGTCAGCATGGCGGATAACTAGTAGTTTAGATACATGCCAATATATTCGGGGGATAGTGGATCGTCAGCATGGCGGATAACTAGTAGATTAGATACATGCCAATATATTCGGGGGATAGTTGATCGTCAGCATGGCGAATAACTAGTAGTTTAGATACATGCCAATATATTCGGGGGATAGTTGATCGTCAGCATGTCGGATAACTAGTAGTTTTGATACATGCCAATATATTCGGGGGATAGTTGATCGTCCGCATGGCGGATAACTAGTAGTTTAGATACATGTCAATATATTCGGGGGATAGTGGATCGTCAGCATGGCGGATAACTAGTAGTTTAGATACATGTCAATATATTCGGGGGGATAGTGGATCGTCAGCATGGCGTATAACTAGTATTTCAGATACATGTCAATATATTCGGGGGATAGTTGATCGTCAGCATGGCGGATAACTAGTAGTTTAGATACATGTCAATATATTCGGGGGGATAGTGGATCGTCAGCATGGCGTATAACTAGTATTTTAGATACATGTCAATATATTCGGGGGATAGTTGATCGTCCGCATGGCGGATAACTAGTAGTTTAGATACATGTCAATATATTCGGGGGATAGTGGATCGTCAGCATGGCGGATAACTAGTAGTTTAGATACATGTCAATATATTCGGGGGGATAGTGGATCGTCAGCATGGCGTATAACTAGTATTTCAGATACATGTCAATATATTCGGGGGATAGTTGATCGTCAGCATGGCGGATAACTAGTAGTTTAGATACATGTCAATATATTCGGGGGGATAGTGGATCGTCAGCATGGCGTATAACTAGTATTTTAGATACATGTCAATATATTCGGGGGATAGTTGATCGTCAGCATGGCGGATAACTAGTAGTTTAGATACATGTCAATATATTCGGGGGATAGTGGATCGTCAGCATGGCGGATAACTAGAAGTTTAGATACATGTATATATATTCGGGGGATAGTAGATCGTCAGCATTGCGGATAACTAGTAGTTTAGATACATGTCAATATATTCGGGGGATAGTGGATCGTCAGCATGGCGGATAACTAGTAGTTTAGATACATGTCAATATATTCGGGGGGATAGTGGATCGTCAGCATGGCGTATAACTAGTAGTTTTGATACATGTCAATATATTCGGGGGATAGTTGATCGTCAGCATGGCGGATAACTAGAAGTTTAGATACATGTATATATATTCGGGAGATAGTAGATCGTCAGCATGGCGGATAACTAGTAGTTTAGATACATGTCAATATATTCGGGGGGATAGTGGATCGTCAGCATGGCGGATAACTAGTAGGTTTGATACATGTCAATATATTCGGGGGAAAGTTGATCGTCAGCATGGCGGATAACTAGTAGTTTTGATACATGTCAATATATTCGGGGGATAGTTGATCGTCAGCATGACGGATAACTAGAAGTTTAGATACATGTATATATATTCGGGGGATAGTGGATCGTCAGCATGGCGGATAACTAGTGTTTTAGATACATGTCAATATATTCGAGGGATAGTGGATCGTCAGCATGGCGGATAACTAGTAATTTAGATACTTGTCAATATATTCGGGGGATAGTGGATCGTCAGCATGGCGTATAACTAGTAGTTTTGATACATGTCAATATATTCGGGGGATAGTTGATCGTCAGCATGGCGGATAACTAGAAGTTTAGATACATGTTTATATATTCGGGGGATAGTAGATCGTCAGCATGGCGGATAACTAGTAGTTTAGATACATGTCAATATATTCGGGGGATAGTGGATCGTCAGCATGGCGGATAACTAGTAGTTTAGATACATGTCAATATATTCGGCGGGATAGTGGATCGTCAGCATGGCGGATAACTAGTAGGTTAGATACATGTCAATATATTCGGGGGGATAGTGGATCGACAGCATGGCGGATAATTAGTAGTTTAGATACATGTCAATATATTCGGCGGGATAGTGGATCGTCAGCATGGCGGATAACTAGTAGGTTAGATACATGTCAATATATTCGGGGGGATAGTGGATCGACAGCATGGCGGATAATTAGTAGTTTAGATACATGTCAATATATTCGGGGGATAGTGGATCGTCAGCATGGCTGATACCGAGTAGTTTAGATACATGTCAATATATTCGGGGGATAGTGGATCGTCAGCATGGCGGATAACTAGTAGTTTTGATACATGTCAATTTATTCGGGGATAGTGGATCGTCAGCATGGCGGATAACTAGTAGTTTAGATACATGTCAATCTATTCGGGGGATATATGGATCGTCAGCATGGCGGATAACTAGTAGTTTAGATACATGTCAATATATTCGGGGAAAACTTGATCGTCAGCATTGCGGATAATTAGTAGTTTAGATACATGTCAATTTATTCGGGGATAGTGGATCGTCAGCATGGCGGATAACTAGTAGTTAATTTAGATACATGTCAATATATTCGGGGGATAGTGGATCGTCAGCATGGCGGATAACTAGTAGTTTAGATACATGTCAATATATTCGGGGATAGTGGATCGTCAGCAAGGCGGATAACTAGTAGTTTAGATACATGTCAATATATTCGGGGGATAGTGGATCGTCAGCATGGCGGATAACTAGTAGTTTAGATACATGTCAATATATTCGGGGGATAGTGGATCGTCAGCATGGCGGATAACTAGTAGCCTGAGTTTAGATACATGTCAATATATTCGGGGGATAGTTGATCGTCAGCATGGGGGATAACTAGTAGTTTAGATACATGTCAATATATTCGGGGGATAGTGGATCGTCAGCATGGCGGATAACTAGTAGTTTAGATACATGTCAATATATTCCGGGGGGGAATTTGTTCTCTCTAAATTGACACTACAAAGGCCATATAAAACGCTATTCATTCTCCATTCAACATTCAAGATAGACATTCTACACATTATGTCATCTCAGCGGTGTCACTAAACAGAGTCTGGTAGAGTCCGGTAGAGTCTGGTCGTCAAATATCCCATTTTATTACTGTTTTGTTATGTTTTTGTATTGAAATGAATGAAATAACGTGTTATTGTATCATATAAATAAAAATAAAAATGTATTTGCCTATTTCAGTTCATTTTCGAGTGAATATAGAAATATTATATGCGTGAACACGGACACTGGTAGAGTCTGGTTATTATTAAGCAATAAATACAAAGTTTTATACGATTATTAAGTTATAAAAAGTTTAATTTGATTTATATGTGTTATATTATATATTTATTTCTTATATTATTTCAGCTGATAATCGGGAAAATAGTGGAAGATTGAGGATTTTTAACGATAACATTGTGTTTCGTAAATCAAAATGGCTGACGTGAAATTTCTGTTTATAATGCGGCAATATCGCACATCCTGAACGAGTAATACACAAAATTCTCTCTCTATTATGCGTCAACTAATTGATTAGGTGTGATCAACAGATTAGTGTTATGATTATATTATAACAATACCGAGATATTAAATGTATGAAAACTACTATGTTTGAAATGTCATTAACGTTAATTAAACCAAAAACTTAGAGAGCTTAATATATATACTTACTTAAAAGTAATTCATATGACTACCCAGTTTGTCGTCCTTTTGATAACATGGTTGTATGACTCATTTGCATTATTAAACCATTGTTGTGGTAGCCAGGGATGTTTGAATTTGGGGAGAAACATATGCTTCTCCAAATTGGTAAGTATCGGTTTTAAATATGTCAAATTTGGATGTGTATTGGATACTTCTTGGTTCATTTCTGTGAATGAGGTTGCAGTTTCAGCACTTAAGATACCATTAGGACCAAAGAGTTTACAAATAATGCGGTTAACCTCAGGTTGAGGAAGACACTTACTAAGTTTATTTACCGCATTATCCTTCAAATGTTTCGCGCAAAGAACTCTTGTGGCTTGTGGCTTGTGGGAAACATGTGTCAATGGCTTTACAAGTCTATTATTATAATTGCATTACTCAATTGACAAATGGTCAGATAGATTGCAATTCTGAAATTATTGTAGGCCTATTGTATTTATTACAAGCAATGTTTAATGTAACAGTTCAAATGTACCCGTTTATAATCGCAATTTGTTCACAAAACCATGTAAGCAGAGTCATTCAAAATTTAGACTGGCATCAGATCCTAAGGTTTAAGTATTTTCACAATATCAGCATAAATCATTTTAATCTCTCTTTCTACAGTATATTTCCATTGACTTATTATTTGTATTTTATGCTAAGAGAAATTTCTTGATTTCTGTAGATTGTATAGAATGTTAATCCATGTATCTCTAAATTATTTAAGTGAATTATTTGTTTCCAATCTAAATCTAAATCTAACTTCGGAACGTTTCGGTTATTACCCTCTACAATGCGGAAGTACAAATCTGAATCACTCGACACAAGTATCAATTAAGTTTGTGTGATTAATTAGAACAGGACCTTCCTAATCATGTCGGAGAGAAACCGTGAAGCATTGGCTGAAATTGGGAAAAAGCCTGGCAATGATGTGTGTGCGGATTGTAAATCGACAGGTACATTTTCATTTTCATCTGACCCGATTAACGATGGAAAACAATTCCAATTCCAGTTGTTGACAAAATGTCAACCTAATCTGTATCACATAAAAATTGTGTTATTCATTAATTTAAATATTGCTTGTCTTTCTAACATGGTATTTGATCATGCTGTATACTGTTTGGGGATTTTATACTATTTACAGCGTTGTTTCTGGAGGTTCTTCTTAAGATAAAGGAGGGGGGTAAACTGGTATTTGTCACCATCTGCCTTATAACTAATGAAAGCATAAATCATGTTATTCAAACAAATCATCTCACCAAGACAATTCTTGTGTATACCTACAACATACGGTTTGGAGACTTATAAATAATTAAGAAAAAAAAATACCCATCTGAATCTGTGTTGGTGCTACAGTTTGTAAACCAATTTCGGCTCACGACCAGTTTCAGTTCACTAATTAATGATATTTTAAGAAAAATCTCCAATCTTTAAAAGAAAAAGTGGACAAAAATGGTTTGGTCATGAAGAATAAACATATTTATTTGAAAAACAACCGATTTGTGACATCTTGTTTACATCCTAATCACGAGCCGCTTGAAATCTTTAACCAAGCATTTTCACAATCGGATGAAACACGGTGTTGTCTGTTAGAACCCGCCATACTTCAATCGGGAAATCTACGTTTTAATTGAGGTAATGAACACTTTTCTGGTGTTAATTTATGCATTTTTATATCTTTTATTAAAACACATTGCCATTCATGATGGTATGGAGAAATACACAAGTTACATGTAGGCTCTTGATTAAACGCAAAATTGAAATGGAGCATTTCAGGTACACTGATTGTGCATATGAGGGGTTATTTCAAAACATTCAAGACATGCTGAAATGTGAAAATTGAACATGTATTATTAGTTTTATGTTCGAAATAGATCATTTTATATAGCTAAAACTTTTTTTATTGTTCACTAAATGCATAAACAAGTGTATATATTCCCTTTTTCAATATTAGTCTGTTTCTTTACGAAGCAAATCGGCTATCTAGATTAAATTTGAAATAATTTATAGACAAATGAAATTTTAAGAAATTTGAGTTGAGGAAATTCTCAACTTTGAGATTGTTCGAAAATATGGGGCCAGCAGTTCTCAGTAGCCTGTGCATGCACATTGGATGTACATGTATGTACACAGTTGACAGTCAAAAAGCACTTTGAGATGACCCCCGGTCTAAAATTAGCTCATAGGCGGCGCTGTTCCGAAACTGGTTGAAAGGTCAAGGAAATGATCTACTCGTGTAGGTTTTTCTAATATAATTTTTTGGTCTTTGCAGTGGTTGTATTGAACCAGAATAAGTTTTAAAATGGAGCAAAATAATTTATCTTTGACACGATACGAACAAACCCCTTTCATCCTTGCCGAATAGTTTGCAGGGCCTGCTCTGGGTTGAATTTTTCTTTCGCCACCACTTTCGCCACATTGAAATAAAGGTCGCCACTTTAATTTTAAGGAGCCATTCATTTTCGCCACTTTTGACAAATATTTTAGCCATTTGTTCGCTACTTTTCTTTAATTTCAAGAGAAGAAATATTTATATGCAATCTCATTAATGGGTCCATATTTGTGTGTACTCGTCCATAATTAAATAGATTTTTCCCAATCAAAAATGACAAACTTACATTGTCATTAAAAATCATGAAAGGTATACGTCGATCGTCTAAACCTGCTTCAAAAAGCGTGCCGATATATTTAATGCATCTATAATTGCCAATTATCATATGTACGGCCTTTAATGTATCAATATCGCTCAGAGTTGTTGGTCAGTCGGATTAAAAGGCTGAATTAACACTTCACAACAATACAACAAGTGTGAAATACACAAGCTGTCAAAATGATAAAAACGGGTGTCTTAAAAATGTCGTAAAGTGGTCACTGGTTCCCGACATTGAATCAAATGGCAGAGCATTATCTTAGATTAACGGAACCAGTCACTCACTCACTGTAAGTCATAAACTGATACCCAAAACAGGTAAATGTTGATGATAAACCCTTTCGCCACTTACATTCGCCACTCATGAAATAGCTTCGCCACTTTAAAATAATCTTCGCATTTGGCGAAAGTGGCGAACGACAGCGCAGGCCCTGAGTTTGTATGCAACAATGAAATTGAAAGTGGAGCGGAACTGGTTCACAGAATGCCTGTTAAATTGCTAGTCCCGAGACATCTGCATATTGGGATTAGCACTGTTTTTAATTGGTTCATCTTAATGTTGAATTTAACAGCATCGTGAGCCTAGCCACAATAACTCATTCACCATTGGGTAAAGACTTGGCCTAGTTTCAATCAACCCTTTCCCACATTCAACAAATACGCTACAGGTGACTTTGAAGACATTAAAGCAATACCATGAAAAATTTCTTAATATGAAAATATTTTATTGAAAAGGGTTGAAAACCTTGTGGCAAAATGAGAAATTTCTCATTATAAGCAATTTCTACTTTTGCTACAATGTTTTCAAAAGTCATCAGCTGTTGAGGCTTCCGAAAGTATCTGTATGTGGGAAACGGTTAAAGTCTCATCGAGTTTGAACTTTGATTTGTTTATAGTGATGACTTGACTATTTCTTTCTTTCAACAATTATTGATGAAAAAAACATTTGTCTTCCACAAGGAGGATCATATTGTTCACTTGTTTTCTGATATATATTCCCGCTGCCATGAATCAATTCAATTTTTTAAACAAAAGAGGCCTATATATACATACAAAGTTGTTCTCTGCTAACCCTTTGCCATTTGTACGAAATCTGTAGCAGACATCTTTAAAAACTTCAATGCAAAACTATGGAAAATATCTATTGATTAAATTATAAATATAGAAAAGAGTTTAAAACAAAAAGGAGAAATTGCACACAAGTGGACTGCTGCAAATGTGTCAAAATGAACAATGTACCTGCTTGTGGGAAAGGGTTAACCGTTAATACATGTTTGTCCCATTAGTACTTGGATGGATACCCTGAGGAAATCAGGCTTAGCCTTGTGACAACAGGAGCTACATGTTTCACTTCACCAGATTAAGATAATACTTTAACTCTTTCCCACATACAACAAATCTGCAGCAGACGACTTTGAAAACATTGTGACAAAAACCTGAAAAATATCCATAAAAGATAGCTATAATGAATTATTAAATAAAGTTGGAAACATTTTGGCCGAAACAGAAATTGCTCCTTTGGCCACAATGTTTTCAAAAGGTTAAAAAGTAATTTTAGACTCATCTTAATTGAAAACATTTATTAACAACATCTGCTTTTCTCTTAACCCTTTCCTCATATTGACGCTTTCTGACGGCTTTTTGAAAACATTTCCACTTTTAGTCAAAGGTTATCCATTCAATTATAGAGATTTTCTATTTTTTGGCAAAATATGTTTAAGGTAGTCTGCTGCAAAAATGTTGTATTAGGGAAAGGGGTTTTCAATTGTTATCTATTATAGACACCCATGTTCCAAACACGTGGTAAATACAGTTCTCAATGTTGTTGTTGTTTGTTTCAGTTGACATAGAATGGGCATCATGTAATGTGGGTATATTTTTATGCACGGACTGCGCAGGAATACACAGAAGTTTGGGTGTTGACATTAGTCGTGTCAAGTCAGTCAGGTTAGATAAATGGAGCGATGAACATGTCAAGGTATTGTTAACAAATATATGAGCCAGTGCATGAGAAAGGTACAGTCAACATTTCTGAACAGTGTAGGTTCAGATACTCTAGTCCACTTACTGTGTCTTATCAGTGTAGATCTTGATCAGACTGTGGCTGATGTGGATCTATGCGGTTCCCCAAAGTTAACTTGTACCTTTTCTCACGAACTAACTCATATTAAGTGCTGGTATCATGAGTAATGTTGGCTTTGCCCTTTAGTAAGGAAAGGATTATAGTTACACCCTTTCCCCCATACGGCAATTCTGCAGCAGACGACTTTGAACATATTTTGTCAAAAAATAGAAAATCTCCATAATTTAATGGATAACCTATGACAAAAAGTGGAAAACATTGTGGCAAAAGGAGAAGATGTTTTGTGCAATTTCTTCTTTTGTCACTTTGTTTTCAAAAAGCTGTCTGCTGCAGAGGCATCAGAAAGCGTCTATATGAGGGAAAGGGTTAAAAATGTCTTGAGCTCTAAATGGACAGAGTTTCAGTTGAGTTTGATCATTCCCTCATGCAGATGATCTTTAGACACTTCTACATCAGAACACTGTGGAAAACATTTGGGCAAAAGGAAAGTTTCAGCAAAATTAAGAATTTCATACAGATTTGAAATGGAATGGAAATATATAAATTGCTCATTGTTCAGGCAATAATGGTATTTTTTAAATCAGCCTGTGTAACCATAAATTTTGACGCCATGGAAAACCGACGCAGGAATATGTTTCTACATTGAAAGTTGACCCTGTAAATCTTTTTATCATTCAATGTTGATCGAGACATTCTTTGAAAACTGATCTGTGTTACTTTTTGATCAGCCATGTGGTGATTTTTAGCGGTCAAATTTAAGATAAACTGAGATTGGCTTTCTATAAAAAAGAAACAATCAATTTGTCTCAGCTTAAGTTAGAACCAGTGAATTTCACAAAGAATTTTGCAATGCCAAGCCTGGACTTACACATATAACTTCCCATCTCAATGTTATTAAGTTAACTGTTATAAAGAAGAACTGGTTGATTGATTGATTTGAGTTAAACAAAATGTTATATCCAGCCCACATGTAATTAAAAGGGCATATTTGTCACAATGACAGTTGCCCATAAGTGTGTCCATCCAAACTTACCCAAGCTATAATCTTTAAATGCATCACTGCATTTTCGAAATCATGTTAGATCTACTCAAATAGCAGAATAAATGTTCTTTCTAGATAAGACTGTGTTTCAAGCAATTCTTCTTTTTTCAGCAATGTTTTCATAAGCCATCTGCTTTAGACACATAAACAGTTGTCTTCATGTGAAAAAAGCCTCAAGGGATCCTTTATAAGATCATATAATTATGTTCTTTTCAGGAAATGGCTGGACTTGGTAACGACATATCCAATCAGAAATATGAACAACATCTCCCTAAGTATTACAAACGACCAACCAAAAACGACGCTGAGTAAGTCTATATAGTATCAATATATCTCTCTCAAATAACTGGTTTAACCCTTTCCCACATGCAGATGCATTTTGACTGATCTAATGCTGTTGAAATTTTAAAACATTGTGAAAACAGTAAGAATTATTCTTAATGAGAAATTTCTCCTTTTGCCCATTATGTTTTCAACTATTCAATAATCATACCTTCCATTATCGAGATTTTTCATATTTTGCATAGATGCTTTCAAAGTTGTGAGCTGCAGATTTGTTGTATGTGGGAAATGGTTGATTATTACTATATGTGCCGTCACATGTTTTAGATTCTGCAACATCTGTAGAAATGAAAGTGAAATTTAACCCTTTCCCACATACATCAAATCCGCAGTGGATGAGTTTGAAATGTATTTTGCAAAATTATAGAAAATTTTAATACAATTTAATTTAATTTAACTTTAATTAAATAAAAGTGTAATTATTGAAAAGAAAAGAAGACATTCTGACGAAAGAAAAAAATGCTCATTATGCTGTAAACATTCTTCTGCTGAAGAGGCGTCAGAAATAGTCGGTTTGTGTGGTAAAGGGTTATATAACAAATGAGCCGATCCACGAGAAAACCAACATTGTGGACTTTGGTAAAGTATTGAGCCGCATCAACCTAAGCATGCCACGCAGGCTAACCTAGACAGACCCTTCGCCTCCTGTGGATTTTCTGTTTTAGGAATCATTACTCTATACCTTTATTCCCCTGTGACGGAATGTGTCGGCCAAGGTTAGCCTGCGCGGACTGGGCAGGCTGATCTGGGTCAATACATTACGCAGAATCCATAATGTTGATTCTCTCGTGGAACTGCTCAAATGAAGGTAGAGCTTAGGGAAAGTATTATAAAAATGAGACATCTCTGATGTTAAAAACAGTATTAAACAGCGACATATTCGTCAGTGCCTTCAAACACTCTTGTTTTGTATAAGGGTTGAAGTCCTTTTCTGTAAGGGAAAGGGGTCCTTCCTAAGGACAATATCTATAGCCAACTTTAACCCTCTCCCACATTACAGCAGACTACTTTTGAAAACATAGTCAAAGCAATTTCTCTTTTTGCCACAATGTTTGAAACTTTTTATTTTTTTCATTTATAGAGATTTTCTTTATTTTTGCCAAGATGTATTCAAAGTCGTCTGCTGGGAAAGGGTTAAAATGCTGTCCTCAAGGGTGAAGTTACATGATATGATATCGGAGTGATACTTGATATGTAGGGAGATAATAAAACCTTTTTATTTACTCTCTCTGCATTGAATACTTTCCCATATACAACACATCTATAGCAGATAACTTTGAAATCATGTTGGCAAATGTCAAATGGCAAAAATGTAGAATATCTTGAATTATTAGATAGAGTTGAAACTTGAAAGTTGAGAGTTGAAAAATATGAAATTGCTCATTATGATGTTTTCACTAGTAATCTGCTGCAGATGCATCATCAAAATGTGTCTATAAGTGGGAAAGTATTAACCCTTTCCCTCTTATAGACGCTTTCTGATGCCTCTGCAGCAGACAGCTTTTTGAAAACATAGTGACAAAAGAAGAAATTGCACAAAAAGTGCAATTTCTCCTTTTGCCACACTGTTTTCCACTTTTAGTCACAGGTTATCTATTCAATTATGGAGATTTTCTATGTTTTGACAAAATATGTTCAAAGTCGTCTGCTGCAGAATTATCGTATGAGGGAAAGGGTTAACCTTTTTTGTATACAAAATAATTTAGATGATTTTCTTTTGTGATAGAAGTGATAACAGCTGTTTTTTTGTAAAATATGTTTGGTGAAAACAATAATAACAGTGCCATTTATGAGAACTTTTTCTTTTTACAAATTGTTTTTACTTTTGAATCTGATTGATATTTAACATTTTATCTGTACCTTTTGTAGTTTCTTAGACTGATATTTTTGCTTTTTTGAAGTATTGATTAACCTTTTCCCTCATGCAGACTGTTTCTGATACCTCTACAGCAAAGAGAAATTTCTCCTTTGCCATAATGTTTTCAACTCTATTTTGTTATCATACTTTGATTCATTGAGTTTATTTATATCTATGAAAAGATTTGTTGTATCTGGGAAAGAGTTAAAAGGTAATGGCTTAACTGTTGATATAAGTTTTAGATACATGATATAACATAGTGATATGGTGGACCAATCAAAGTGTTGTTATATTGATAGTGTAAAGAATGACCTGGTGTCTTTCTTCCTTATTCATTTCCCCCCCCCCCTTTTGTTGATAAACTTCAACTTGATTGTTCATTCTCCTGATATGCTAATTATCCCTTTCCAGCCTACAAACACATTTTGACTCATCTGCAGCATACAACTTATAGCAATTCTTAGCTCTACTGGCTAAAAGCCAGTCAAGCTGCTGTCATGGTGAATTGTCTGTCATGCGTGCGTCAATTTTTTTCTTCAAATGACTTCTCCTCTGTAACCACTAGGTGCATTGTCCTGTGAATGTCCTTTCCTAAAAAAATATATATTTTTTAAATCTATGTTAAATTATGGTTTCCATGGCAACCATGAGAACAAAATTCTTCTCCTCCAAAACTGGTTGACTGATTTTCCAATTATTTTATAGAAATGTTTCTTGGGTAACCTTCTAGGAGATTCCTTCAATCTATGTTGATTGGTCAAAAAACATTGCCCCCAGGAGGCAGGGCTGTTTTGCCTTATATGGCTATAGTGAAAACTTTAAAAATCTTCTCAGAAAGTATGTGGACGATTTTTAAATAATTCTGTAGACATGTTCTAATTTTACATGTTTTTAGATCACCTAGAGCATTAACATTTAGCATTTAGATCATTATTCTCCTCCTTAACCACATGACCAATTTCAACCAAACTTCATAGGAATGTTCCTTTGGTGGACATCTTTCAAAATTGTTCAAAGATTTAAATTCCATCGAGAACTTTGGTTGCTGCTGCATCAGAAAAGGGGAAAATTGCCGAATCTTTAAAAATCTTCTTGTCCAAAAGTACTGGCCCGATTTGAAAATTATTTTGCACAAATGTTCCTTGGGGCACCCTTTACCAAGATTGTTCAAATATTTCCGATCCGTTGAAAAACATGGCCGCCATGGGAGAAAGTAGCCAGTGGCTTCGAAAGAATGTTGTGTAAGTACTGGTGTGGGAAAGCTAGGAAAACATGGGTAGGTGCACTGACCGCCGTGATATGACCAAAGCTGTTGAAAGCGGCGTTAAACTCCAAACAAACAAAAACAAATCCTTGGGGCACCCTTTACCAAAATTGTTCAAATATTACCGATCCGTTGAAAAACATGGTCGCCAGGGGGCGAAGTTTGTTTTCCTTATATGTGCGTTATTAAAACTTAAAAAAATCATCTTGTCCAAAGGTATTAGCCCAATTTTAAAATTATTTTGGGGCACCCTCTACCAAGATTGTTCAAATATGACTGTCCATTCCCTGCAGTTTATATTTTCAGACAAATGATCAGGTGATCGATGTAGGGCCATCTTGGCCCGCTTGTTTAGTTGACCTGAGCATGAAGTGCGTGGTGAGCTATTCTGATCACTCGCGTCTGTCATTGTCTGTCCGTTTGTCTGTTCTCATTTTCCTACAAACGACTTCTCCTCCTAAACCAATGAATCAAATTCAAAATATTTTCACATGAATATATTAGTTTGACCTCCTTCAAAATTGTTCAAAGTATTCAATTCCATGTGGAACTTTGGTTGCTGTGGCATCAAAAAAGTAGAAAAATTCCAAAACTAAAAAAATCTTCTTGTCCAAAAGTACAGGCTCTATTTGAAAAAATATTTTGCGCAAGTGTTCCATGGGTGACCCTGACTACCAAGATTGATCAAATTATTCTGATCCATTAAAAAACATGGCCAGCAAAGCATGTTTTCCTTAGATGTGTATAGTGAAAACATTGAAAACTGAGATTTCTATTAAATCAAGTGAGCGATTTAGGACCATCATGGTCCTCTTGTTTAGTTTTTTGATCACCAGAGCTGAAGGCTAAAGGTGGTCTATTCTGATAACTCTCTGTCCGTCTTCCGGCTTCTCCCTCAACTTCAACTTTTAGCTTTAAACGACACCTCATAAACCATGAGACAAATTTCAACCAATCTTCACAGGAATTTTCCTTGGGTGGTCCTCTTTCAGAATTGTCAAAATATTTCAATTCTATGCTGAACTTTGGTTGCTGCGGGATATGAAAGGGGGAAAATTGCCCAACCTTTCAAATTCTTCTACTCTGAATTTGCTTGACACAGCAGATGAGTTTGACAACATGAAAATCGATCTACGGAGGTTTTACCATTTATGACAGTAGCGATCAAATTGCATGATAATGTGGTCAGTTTTAAGTCATGACCTTTTGCCAAACACATCTAAAATGCTTGTCCGATGAAAAAATGAACAGCATAGGACCTGATTAGACTGCTTAGAGGTGCATACTGATATGGACTTAGCTGACTCCAAATTCACGAAGGATGGTTAATGCATGGTGTGGCCATGTTATAGATATAGTAGCAAGAAATTGTAGCAGACAAGAAAGGTCTCTTATTATCCCCTCGGTTACGAAGTAAGCGAGAAAGGGATATAGTAACGGGACCGTCCGTATGTATGTATGTATGTATGTGTGTCCTTCCGTCCGTAACAAACCTTGTCATCACTCTACACTAACCATTTCTTGACAGATCTTAACCAAACTTGGTATAAAGTAAGTATATGGTAACATCTTGAAGCCTATTGATTGTCAAGGTCATAGGTCAAAGGTCAAGCCCAAAATTGGACTTGCAATATTTTCCGTCCGTAACAAACCTTGTCATCACTCTACACTAACCATTTCTTGACAGATCTTAACCAAACTTGGTATAAAGTAAGTATATGGTAACATCTTGAAGCCTATTGATTTTCAAGGTCATAGGTCAAAGGTCAAGCCCAAAATTGGACTTGCAATATTTTCCGTCCGTAACAAACCTTGTCATCACTCTACACTAACCATTTCTTGACAGATCTTAACCAAACTTGGTATAAAGTAAGTATATGGTAACATCTTGAAGCCTATTGATTTTCAAGGTCATAGGTCAAGCCCAAAATTGGACTTGCAATATTTTCCGTCCGTAACAAACCTTGTCATCACTCTACACTAACCATTTCTTGACAGATCTTAAACAAACTTGGTATAAAGTAAGTATATGGTAACATCTTGAAGCCTTTTGATTTTCAAGGTCATAGGTCAAAGGTCAAGCCCAAAATTGGACTTACAATATTTTCAGCTGTGGCAGCCTTGTCACAACTCTACACTGACCATTCATTGACTGATCTTAATAAAACTTATTATACAGTTAGTTTATGATATGTCTTGAAGCCTATTGGTTTTCAAGGTCATAGGTCAAAGGTCATGCCCAAAATTTAACTTGATTGAACTTACAATATATCTCAGCTGTGGCAACCTTGTCACCACTCTACACTGACCATTCCTTGACAGATCTTATCCAAACTTGGCATACAGTTAGTTTGTGACAATATTTTGAAGCCTATTGATTCAAGGTCATAGGTCAAAGATCGAAGTCAAAAATTGGACTTAAATATTTAGATCACAAGAGAACTCAATGTGATGATTGAAAGCCGAGGGGATGCATCCGCTTTGCGGTGCCCTTGTATATAGTTTAACCTGCGGCGGGTGGGCGGGTGGGCGGGCGGCGTCCAGTATGTTGTCAGCTAAATAACTTGAGAAGCCTTTGTCCCATCATCACCAAATTTAGTCAGAATGTGTATTGGCATAATAGCTTGGACAAGTTTGATAACTAGCCATATCGCTTGAGTCAATCAAGAGTTATCACCCTTTAATTATAGAAATAACCTAAAATTAGTCTTGTCAGCTAAATAACCTAAGAAGCCTTTGTCCCATCATCACCAAATTTGGTCAAAATGTGTATTGGCTCAATATCTTAGACAAGTTCGAATTTACCTAAAATTGGTCTTGTCAGCTAAATAACTTGAGAACCCTTTGTCCAATTATCACCAAATTTTGTCAAATGTGAATTGGCATTATATCTCGGACAAGTTTGATAACTAGCCATATTGCTATAGTCACTCTAGATTTATATCCCTTTAATTATAGAAATTATCTTAATTTGACCTTGTTTGCTCAATAACTTTAGAAACCCTTGGTCCAGCACCACCAAATTTAGTCAAAATGTGTATTGGCTAAATATGTCGGACAAGTTCTATAACCAGCCATATCGCTGTGGTCAATCGAGAGTTCTTGCCCTTTAATTATAGAAATTTACCTCAAATAGGTATTGTCCGATCAATAACTTTAGAAGCCTTTATCTAATCATCACAAAATTTAGTCAGAATGTGTATGGGCATAGTATCTTGAACAAGTTCTACAACCAGCCATATTGCTGGAGTCACTCTAGAATTATCGCTCTTTAATGACAGAAATTACCTAAAATCGGTCTTGTCTGATCAATAACTTTAAAAGCCTTTGTCCTGTCACCACCAAATTTGGTCAGAATGTATTTTGGCAAATATCTCGGAAAAGTATGATTACCAGCCATATCACTTCATTCACTTGAGAGTTATTGCCCTTTGATTATAGATATTACCTCTAATTGGTCTTGTCCCATCAATAACTTTTGAAGCTTATATCCAATCATCACCAAATTTAGTCAGAATGTGTATGAGTCATTGTATTTGATCATCACCAATTTAGACAATATGTTGATGGGCAGAATATCTTGGTCAGGTTCGATAACTAACCACGTTATCTTAGTCACCCCACACTTATATCCCTCGAAATGGCAAATACTGTATCAACAGTGTCCGCTCTCTAAATTTGCCTGACATACAACCAATTATCACTATACATGTACTTGGTCTCAAAAAAATAGGATGGGCGTATTTTGTGACATTTGGCGCTCTTGTTTCTGTTTCAATAAACATAATTGTATAGTGTTTAACCCTTTGCCAATACATTAAATCTGCAGCAGACAACTTTGCAAGTGCCTATCATAAAATATAAAAAATTCTCCTTTTGTCACAATGTTTTCAAAAGACATCTGCTACAGACACTTCAAAATGCATCTTCATATTGGAAAGAGTTCAAAAGAAATAAATTAGATGTGTAAGAAGTCAGAAAAGACCAGAATGCTGAAGTAAAAACCAGTATGTGTAAATCAGGAAAACTTTGAACTACTTGTTTCCAGTGTTTTGTCTTGGAAATAACCTGTTGCAGTACTTCAAGTCCTTAATAGTACAGTGACAAATCAAGAAAAAGTCGCTTATTTTGAGAGTTTAATGGACCGACTTACCTCACGGCTGAAAATCGACATATGGATAGATTAAACATTATTCTTTCAATTTAGCCCTGTCGTAGAGCTTTCCCATGGTGCAGTTTTTTGTAAAATCGTGAAAAAGGGAGGCTTTCCATTTTTTTTCATTTTCATTTTTAAACCCGGGTAGGGTTGTGAATAATTCCCTAATGATTGTTTTAGCAAAATTGTGCTATGAAATGAAACACCAATGTATCAGCTTTTATTTAACGAAAAACTAAGATTCGTATGAAAATAAATTTTGAATTAATTAAGTGTTTTTTTAATAAATGTGACATTTTTCAAGCTTACGTGTCTGCTAAAGTATATATGTTTGTTTACATAAGTATGTCATCCGTAGTCTATTTTCACACAAAAAAGTTAAACAACCAAAGCTCAAGAAGTTTAAATTCATCAACAAATGACGGAACATATGAATCAACCTTTAACCTGCATTTCCTGGGTAACTGTTATCTTATCGACTACGTCACTGGCTACGTGTATCTGGTTAGTAAAACAACGATGTTACGCAACTACAGTGTGTTAGGAGCCTTTCATTTGGGATATACATAGTCACTATATACTAGTATACATGTTCAAATTTCCATTCCTTAAATACAGGATATTTCATTGAGTGCTTATTTATTATCACTTTTATTAAACGTGTTAACTAAGATGATGTGCTGCGAGCCTTGGCGAGCTTAGTTAACGAGTTTATTAAAAGTGATTATAAATAAACACGAATGAGATATTCTTTTTATCACATAAAGTGATTTATGAGGCGTATTTCGAAATAATGTACGAACGTTTACCATATTTCTACATGCAACTTACCGGTTTTGGCGCCAAAGTGACTAACGTTATGAGGTGAAACCGCTGACGTGACGTCATTTTCATAGTTTGGTTTCCGCGTTGTCACAAAGACTTGAGTGTAAGACTTGAAACCAAACTAGTAGTAGTGTCATATGATTTTTGTGTAGTGTCATATGATATTTATGTAATGGCATTTTGACACTCCCAGAGAGAATTGATGTGATAATGATGAATTATGAATTCAACCAGAATAATTGCATTACATCAAATAAATTATCATAGGTCGTGTTATGCTAGTAACACATTTTGGAAACATTTCAAATAGTACAAGACCAATGCAAACCAGTCTGTGCTGGACGTTCCGTTGTTGAATCAACTTGCTTTAAGACATGCTCCATGGTATTACAATTAGACTGGTCGCAATGCTTTTTCTGAAGACAACAATCTTATAAACGAGATAAGCAATTAATATGGCGTGTCGATTCGACTGATACAAAAGGAAACTGGTCATGATGCCTCACACGAGTCTGAGCATGATTTTGCTGTTCATAGACTCACAGAAAGTTTACACGATGATTTGTCGTTTCAATGTCGTTTTTACTAGAAACGTATTGTTCGATCCTTTCTTCCAGAACAGAAGAAATTGAGAGCAATTATACAACTGCTAAACTGTAACGTAAACTAGAAAATCACTTAGGTGATTACATGGCTGTACACACTCAAAGAGGACAGGGTATATTAAACATGATTTGAGAAGAAAATTTGGATCGTTTGAAATTTCAAATGATTACTATCTATTTGCATCAGACGTTTCCATCTCTACAGCATCACAATTTATTCCTAGCTCTCTGATCAATTGTCTTGCCTGGTTAGTAGATGACAATTAATTTCACATGGAAGATAATTACAAAGAACTCTCCCTTTCATTTAGCATTGGCTTTTCAGCTGCATCATGAATATGGTTCGAAAAATCTTATTCAAACTTTACATTCACATCGCTCTTGCGCGTCGTAATATGTGAGAATGTTGCTGGCGACTTTTGTAAATCACGAAATTATCAGATCCCAAAACGGGTCATACCAAAATGGAATATGTCCTCAAATGTTAGGTGGAGGTTTCATTCAAGGATGGTCAGAGAACGTCGATCTGAATACAGAACTAATTGACGGCAAAAATACATTCCATTCTATGGCTCGAGTAGTATTTCAGGTTGATGACAAACCGACTTCTCTGACACAAATGGCTACAGTCAAAATGAAACGCGGTCAATGCACTGAATGAGAAAATTACTGGGCTCATGTCGTGTTTGCTTTTCTGTAAGCCAAACGTAAGATTTGGCCAGCCTAGATGCTTAGATCCATACAGGCGAATTGAATCATGTTCAACCAACAAAAATGACGTGTCTGATATAGCTTGGGTACTGCTCCGATCAAATGCACGCGACATTGTTGAACTACCTGTGATTCGAATTTAACAAAACAAGTAATACCGTTTCGGACAGGCTTCCACAAAGGAATATCTGACATAAAAGCAATGTACGTAGTCATTGCCTATCCCCAACCATAGACGCCTAACCCGCTGACATGGCGACAGTATACATACCAATGCAGAAATGCCTCGAGATGTCAGAGACAGTAGGCTAGAATAATCCGGTGCAGACCTTTGACCAACAGCCTTATACAAGTAAAGTGGTCAATTTTCAAAGCGCACGTGGTAAGGTTAGGTGGATTCCATACGGTATCGTGTTACATATCAGCAATCTGGAAGATCTGGGCATCAGCTGGACTTCGTGATTCAGGTGCATATGCAGGTTGTACTGTAGATCAGATACTTCAAGGCAAGCAGTTTAACCGTGTTATGAGAGCATACACGCTAGCGTAAGAAACTATCATGGTACTATGGTGCAAGGCATTTTTCCAATGGTGTATAAGTCAAGGAAATATTGCTAACATGAAGGACACTTCTGGCAAACGATGCTTGCCTGTCATGACGCATTCGATGACCTTAATGCGAACGTTATATATCTCTCAAAGTTCTTTTATCCTTTTACGGGAGCAACTTTATCCGTTGAGTTCTACTTTCAGAGAGTATTGTTATAAAGCATCTCCAATTTTTAGCTCACCTGTGCACGAAGTGCTCAAGGTGAGTTATTGTGATCGCCCTATGTCCGGCGTCCGTCGTCCGTCGTCCGTCAACATTTTCTCCTCTGTAACCGGTGGGTCAACTGGGATGAAACTTCACAGAAAGCATCCTCTCAATGTCCTCACCAGAATTCCTTAAAATTTTCGGGATCCATGCATAATTCTGGTTTCCATGGCAACGAAATGAAAAAACTTCAAAATTCTTAAAAAATCTTCTCCTCCGAAAGTGTCAGGCCGATTTTCAAATAATTTTGTAGAAATGTTCCTCGGGTGACCCTCTATCAGATTCCTTCAAGCCATGTTGATTGGTCGAAAAACATGGCCGCCAGGGGGGGCGGGGCTATTTTTCCTTATATGGCTATAGTGCAAACTTAAAAAATCTTCTCCTCCGAAAGTGTCAGGCCGATTTTCAAATAATTTTGTAGAAATGTTCCTCGGGTGACCCTCTATCAGATTCCTTCAAGCCATGTTGATTGGTCGAAAAACATGGCCGCCAGGGGGGGCGGAGCTATTTTTCCTTATATGGCTATAGTGCAAACTTAAAAAATCTTCTTCTCCAAAAGTGTCAGGCCGATTTTCAAATAAATTTGTAGAAATGTTCCTTGTGTGACCCTCTTTCAGATTCCTTCAAGCCATGTTGATTGGTCGAAAATCATGGCCGCCAGGGGGGGGGCGGGGCTTTTTTGCCTTATATAGCTATAGTGCAAACTTAAAAAATCTTCTCCTCCAAAAGTGTCGGGCCGATTTTCAAATAATTTTGTAGAAATGTTCCTTGGATGACCCTCTATCAGATTCCTTCAAGCCATGTTGATTGGTCAAAAAACATGGCCGCCAGGGGGCGGGGCTATTTTGCCTTTTATTGCTATAGTGAAAACTTAAAAAATCTTCTCCTTCAAAAGTGTCAGGCCGATTTTCAAATAATTTTGTAGAAATGTTCCTAGGGTGACCCTCTATCAGATTCCTTAAAGCCAAGTTGATTGGTTGGAAACTATGCCCGCCAGATGGCGGGGCTTATATAGCTAAAGTGAAAAAAAAAATCAGGTGAGCGATTCCATGGCCATCATGGCCCTCTTGTTTGAAAATGTTTTTACGAGCCGTAGAAGAAATGGTCATGAATGTCAGAGCAGAGTGTGATGGAAATTGGACTTAACATCTACAATCTGTGTCTTCTATGTTGCCATATTTCCTTCATATGCAAAGAGTCGGTCAATATTAGTCAGAGATGGTATGGGTATTGTGCAAAGTCTTCATGTCAAACGATACAACAGTTTTGGCGATTTGGCTAAGGACTACTTTAAAACCCTTACAGCTTGTTTTAAAACTTATGGCTGTGTTTGATCGGTTAGATGTGGTACATTCTACAAAATCAGCAGTAATAATCAGAAGGTCAAGTATTTCAAGTGGTGGTAATGTTTTTCATGTATTTGAAGGCAGATCAATTCCAGATTGGAAGAAATTTCTATTTTCACCCGAAAATAAACAGTGTTTGGTCAGATGTCTAGGTGACTATGCGCTCAAGCACTACAATGAATTGGCGTTGCAAGACCACAGCGAAATATTCATGGCTGAATATTTTCAAAGTCCTGAGACTGTGAAACAATTCTGTGCCGGGACTGTAGCTGACTGTACCCAGCTGCTTAGTACGCATGCAGAGGCAGACACGATCATTATACTGCATTCTCTGTTCGCTAATGAACTGATGTTAAATAGAAACTCTAGTAGTGGCCGTATCGTTATAAAGTCATCAGACATTGATATTTAACTACTTTGTGTAAACTATTTCGCACAAATGTCAACATTTTTAATTATGGTTCCAAACTGGAGGCGTTGCTCCAACCAAAGACGCAAGACATTCAAAGTTATTGGGCCAGTAATGTCTAGCACACTACCAGCTGCTCACGCTCTGACAGAATGCAACACAACGTCTTCTTTTAATGGCATTTGCAAAAAGAGGTTTATAAGGCGTTTGTTTTCATCGCTGATCTGTATGACCCCAAAAGCAAGGTAACATGTGTACATGAAGATCTCAATAAACTCAATAAAGAATGAAGTTGGCGGTATCTAAAGATGCTTCCTTAGTGAGCCTACCTCCTTCAGAGGCATCATTCTGACATATCCTTCGAGTCTCACGCCAAATGTACGCCTGGATGAATGCTCATATTGCCAAAGCACCACCCAGATCACCTTGGATTGCAAATGGAAAATAGCTCCATATTTCCAATATATTTTTAAGGTCCAATGTCTTCTGACTTTTTATAGGATCTTGTTTGCGCGTGCAAAGGCAAAACTATTTGTAGCAAATCTTGCGGATGCTACGAACATAATTTGTCGTGCAAAAACATATGTTATTGTCAGGGCAATGATGATTGCAGAAACCAGCCTACTCATCAGACTGTTTTAGAAGATCGCGACGATGATAATACTGATTGAACAATTGGTCTCTCTGTTTCCCGTTCTCTCTCTCTCTCTCTCTCTCTCTCTATCTCTCTCTATCTCTCTCTCTCTCTCTCTCTCTCTCTCTCTCTCTCTCTCTCTCTCTCTCTCTCTCTCTCTCTCTCTATCTCTCTCTCTATCTCTCTCTCTCTCTCTCTATCTCTCTCTCTATCTCTCTCTCTCTCTCTCTCTCTCTATCTCTCTCTCTCTCTGTCTCTCTGTCTCTCTCTCTGTCACTCTCTCTGTCTCTCTGTCTCTGTCTGTATGTCTGTCTGTCTCTCTCTGTCTCTCTGTCTCTATCTCTCTGTCTCTGTCTGTCTCTCTCTCTATGTCTGTCTCTCTCTCTCTCTCTCTCTCTCTCTCTCCGAAAAAACAACAACACATCAGTGTTCTCCGACCTTGACGTGGTTGGTGGGCTTGTACAGTATATTGTGCAATACTATCTATACACCATTGTATAATCGACATTTCAAATCGGTTTAACCTAAGACTCTGCTATATATATTCAATGTTATGCTGTTTCACATAAGTTTTCAAAATGTTGTTTCTCTTTTAATTAATTACCTATTTGCCTGAAAACTTCATACAATATCGTTTACATGCTGTTGTCTTTCAAGCATCAATATTATTTTTATGTTTCCTATCTATTTGGGGTTTAAATAACCAAAACGAAAGGAATCATGGATTATCTGAAAATGTCTATAAATGTTGTCAAATACTATTGCATAGCTTAATCTAAAATATAGTTATTTTTGTTGAAAATTTACGTAGATAAAGGTAAATCTTGTTATTTTCTTACATGTTGGATGTGGGGCTATATCTCTCTAACATCTGGCAATAAGGCGTAGATATGACAAGCTGAATTCATGTAATATTGCCAGAGCATATTACCGAGAAATTATCAAAATTGTAAAGAAAAATATATTTTTGAAAATCCACCCTTCTGATCTTTGAACTCACTTTGCAAAAATCTGCACCACATCAGTACTTCACGACAGGCCTTAATCAAATGTCATTTTATTTATCTTTAAAATAAAACCAAAATCAGCCGTGAGGTAGTTCGGTCCATTAATTTTTTTAATTTTCCCTTCTTGTCACCGCACTATAAAACATTTACTTCATAATAACACTTAGTTAATGATATTCATGGATTTTCTTAAATAGTAAATATTTTAAGAAAGAAATGAACAATTAGGATTTATTCATGTTCAACCTCCAGTCAAAGTTTGAAAAATGAAGAAAAGGAACCTTTATTAAAACTGTACTTGTTTTCCCTTTTTAGCTCACCTGAGCTTTGCTCAAGGTGAGTTATTGTGATCGCCTTTTGTCCGTCGTCCCTCGTGCGTCGTGCGTCAACTTCTTCTCCTCAGTAACCAGTGGGTCAATTTGGATGAAACTTCACAGAAAGCATCCTCTCAATGACCTCACCAGAATTCCTTCAAATTTTTGGGATCCATGCAAAATTCTGGTTTTTCCATGGCAACGAAAACAGAAAAAAAAACTTCAAAATTCTTCTTCTCCCAAACTGGTTGGCAGATTTTTCAAAATAATTTTGTAGAAAAATGTTCCTTAGATGACCCTCTATCATATTCCTTCAAGCCATGTTGAATTGGTCCCGAAAAACATGGCCGCCAGGGTGGGCTGGGGGCTATTTTGCCTTATATGGGCTATAGTGAAAACTTAAAAAATCTTCTCCTCCGAAGAGTCGTCAGGGCCGATTTTCAAATAATTTTGTAGAAAATGTTCCTTGGGTGGACACTCTATCAGATTCCTTCAAGCCATGTTGATTGGTCTAGAAAACATGGCCCCGGCCAGGGGGTGGTGGGGGGCTATTTTGCCTTATATGGTCTATAGTGCAATACTTGAAAAATCTTCTCGCTCCAAAAAGTGGTTTAGCCGATTTTCAAATTTATTTGTAGGAAATGTTCCTTGGGTGATCCTCTATCAGAGGCCACCAGGGGGCGGGGCTATTTTGCCTTTTATGGCTATAGTGAAAACTTAAAAAATCTTCTCCTCCATAAGTGTCGGGCCGATTTCCAAATAATTGAAAAACATGGCTGCCAGGGGGCGGGGCTATTTTGCCTTATATGGCCAAAGTGAAAACTTAAAAAATCTTCTCCTCCGAAAGTGTCAGGCTGATTTTCAAATAATTTTGTAGAAATGTTCCTTGGATGACCCTCTATCAGATTCCTTCAAGCCAAGTTGATTGGTCGAAAAACATGGCCGCCAGGGGGGGCGGGGCTATTTTGCCTTATATGGCTATAGTGAAAACTTAAAAAATCTTCTTCTCCGAAAGTGTCAGGCCGATTTTCAAATAATTTTGTAGAAAT